>CM076102.1:8356140-8906140 GCA_038048805.1 Hipparchia sbordonii
GGTATGAAATTAGGAATAAAGGAATTCAATATGGTGCGATTGTCTAAATGACAGCAAAAGAAAGCGATTGTCTACAAAGACCTTATAAATGACGTTTGGGACTAAACATCCCCCCCTGTATGAAGGCTTCGCTTCATTGAAAGGAAAAATAAAAATGTAGAGTTAAAAATGTAGAGACAATAACTTATCAACAAACTCTACACCATACGTGTGCGTAATATTGCGGAAAACTAATAGCTATATTAAGCATAAGTTAGCGTAAGACTAATAAATAAACTAAACTTAAAATAAATAAGTAAAAGTTAAACGTAATAACATAATAAAATCATTGATTCGGTAACGGGCACAGTTTCACTACTGGCCTATTGTATGTCCCGGATTTCGTTCGAACCTGAGCTACGCGAATGACTCCATCCTTGCCTGGCAATACCCGGGTAACAACTCCGATCGGCCATTGCAGTGGAGGCGCATTTTCAACCATTATTAATACTATAGTCCCTACTGTAACTGGGTTATTTGGCGTATTCCACTTTTCCCTAGTTTGCAAATTGTGCAAATATTCCGTTTTGAATCGCTTCCAAAAAGATTGAACAAGCGAGTCCAATAAAGAAAACCTAGTCAAAAGATTAACGCGCTCTTCTGTTACGTCCGGAGCTGGAAGAAATTCCAGCGGCAAAGTTGATAGAAAATGCGACGGTGTTAACGCAGTCGGTTCAGCAGGATCCGAGCTTAGCACGTAGAGAGGCCGACTGTTAAGTACGGCTTCGATTTGATTGAGCACTGTTATCATTTCTTCATACGTTAGAATTTGTCTACCTATTACGCGAAATAGAATAGTTTTAACGCTCTTAATTTGACTCTCCCAGATTCCACCAAAGTGACTAGCTTTAGCAACGTTAGGCTTCCAATTAATACGATTTCGAGCCAATTCTGCGGTAAACTCTTTATAGTAGTCTTCTGACTGTAAGAAGGTATGTAACTCACTTAAATAAGCTTTAGACGACATGAAATTACTCCCACGATCAGAATAGAGCACTTCAACGCATCCTCTCTTTGAGAGAAAACGCTTCAAACAATTCAAAAAAGTGGCGGAACTAAGGTCGGATGCTAACTCTATATGAATAGCCTTTGTAACTAGGCATACAAATAAGCAAATGTATGCCTTCTGACTGCGCACGCCACGTTTCCTAGTCAGCGTTATGTAAAGCGGTCCCGCGTAATCAACGCCGGTATGTAAAAAGGCTTTACTTTTTTCGACTCTACATTTCGGGAGATCCGACATTAATGGATAGGTAGGCTTAGGATTTTGTCTAAAACAATCGTTACATTTATGAATGCGTTGGCGTACCACACGACGAGCGGATAATATCCAATATTTTTGCCTCAAAATAGAAGTAACTAATAGAGGGCCAGCGTGTAACTGAGTACGATGATAATGATCGACCAAGAGGTCAATAATATGTCCCTTCTTGGGCAATAAAGCTGGGTGCTTATGTGAGTAATCCAGAGTGGATTGCGACAGTCGGCCGCCTACGCGTAGAATTTCGTCAGACATAAAGGGAAATAATTTTTGTAATTTTGACGAACAAGGTTTACTATTTTTAATGTTATCTATATCAGATTTAAAGGCCGAATGCTGCACTGCGCGAATAATCACTAACTCAGCAGCGTTGATATCGTCAGCTGTGATAACGTCTCCACGCGGAAGCCTTTTCATGAACCTAAGTACATAAACTACAGCATGGACAAACTTAGTCCAAGAAGAAAATCTCGAACCAAGCGTAACGATTGGATGTTCGTCCTGTGAGATAACTACGTGCGTCGTAGTTTTCTTCTCAGGTAGAGAAGAATTATTGCGAGGCGAAAATTTGGTTATAGGCCACTCTTCTGATGGTAATGAAAGCCATGAGGGTCCTTCAAACCAAAGCGCGTGTTCCGACATTTGTGCGGGTGTTAGGCCGCGAGATACACAATCAGCGGGATTTTGTACTCCGGCGATATGATAAAAGTTCGCATTAAGAGGCGACAACAGCGTATGAATTTGAGAGATGCGATTAGCTACGTAAGTATTAAACTTATGTGGCGATGAGAGTGCCCAACAGAGGGCGACTTCTGAATCTGAGAACACGAGTACTTCATTTATTTTTACGCGAGAAGACAAAGTGTAATAAACTGAGTTTACTAGACGAGCAAGTAACACTATTCCATTCAACTCTAATCTAGCTAGTGTGACCGTGGACTTTACAGGCGCTACACGTGACTTTGAACACAGCAGTGTAACTTTAGGCGGTGTATTTTCATTTTTAACGTGTAGATACACGACACAACCATATGCCTTCTCACTGGCGTCTGAAAATGCCAGAAGCGAAACTTGAGAATTTCCCTCAATACCCGTGTGACGAGGAAACTTGAAGTTGGAGATAATAGGCAGTTCGGATATATAATCCTGCCATTTATCAATTATGTGTTGAGGTGGAGAATCATCCCATCCCATATTCAGAAGCCATAAATCCTTTATGATTAGCTTAGCGAATAAGATAACCGGACCAACGAGACCTAGTACGTCATAGAGACGTGCGGTAGCGGAAAGAATAGCTCGTTTGGTGCACGCATTAGACGGTTGCGATACTTTAAAAATAAAGTTATCGGATGCGGGAAGCCAATGGAGGCCTAAAATCTTAAAAGTGTTATCTGTGTCGAGAGAGATTGACTCAGACTGGCGATGAGTAGAAGGAATGTGACCAAGCAATTCAGTTGAATTGCTGGTCCACTTCACTAAGTCGAAACCACCAGCCTTAAAGAGCTCTATCAACTCATGCGCTATCTCTACTGCCTCATTGATAGATGAGGCAGAAGAAGCTAAGTCGTCCATGTAGACGTCTCTCTCAACAACAGACGCAGCTAGAGGCCATCTCAGGCGCTCGTCACTGGCCAATTGGCGCAGCGTGCGTAATGCCAAAAAAGGCGAGGAACGTAGACCAAAGGTCACTCGAGTAAATTCATAAATTTCGAGCGGGTCCTCAGGCGAGAAGCGATAAATAATACGTTGATATTTGCGGTGCGGTGCGTTAACATAAATACATAAGTACATTTGCCTAACGTCGGCGAAAAATGCGATACGAAAAATGCGAACATTCAAAAGAATGTCAAAAATATCTGTTTGCAAATTGCAACCAGTATGCAAAATATCATTGAGAGATAATTTTTTATCAGAGGAAAATTCTTCTGTATTAAGAAGAGAAGAATCAGTAGGAGAAGAACCATCTAGAACGATACGTATCTTCGTCGAACTCTTATCCTCCCGAATCACTGGGTGATGAGCTAAGTAATAGCCTGGTGAGACAGGCTCATCAGGCGGCACGCGTTCAATTATGCGTTTTTCGATGTAGTCTTTAATAACATCGTTATATCTAGTGTGAAATTCAGTATCTCTATTGAATCTCTTCTCTAAATTAAGAAAACGTTTCTTAGCGGTTACGTAAGAATCCCCTAAAACATTAGGATCAGTCTTGAAAGGGAGATCTACTGAGTAGGAGCCGTCCTGATTACGGGTGGTTGAAGAAACATAAATATCTTCACACTTTTGTTCATCGGGACTTAAGAATTTACGTGTGGGAGGTTCTTCAATAGTCCAAAACTTTTGTAATAATTCATCTAGAGGCTCACTTGTGAAAAAACACAACGCGCGAGATTTAATGTGGGAAGAAATAATAGGTGCATCTCCCATAATTAAATAACCTAAAGAAGTTTCAAATGCAGAGGGCGTATTCACGTCACCGATTATTTTATTTGCTAGTACTATTTTGCAATAAATATTTACACCTAGCAACAACTCAATTGGACCAGGTTCTGAGAAACTATCGTCAGCCAACGGTATATTTTTAATGAGATCGCTAAAAGCTGCGATATCAACGTGCGAGTCTGGTAGCTGTGAAGTAATCCGTTCTACCACCAGAGGGCGTATCGGGTATTCCTTCCCGTCGTCAAACCGCGACTTAATTTTAAACTCGGAAATACCAAGTATGTTTTGTGAAGCGCCGCCAATACCTTGAGCTTCAGTAAAACGGTTTTGAGAACTTATGGGCAATGAATACTTTTCACAACAATCGATAGATATGTAATCGTTTTGCGAACCTGGATCTATTAAGCACCGTACCAGATGTGGACGATTATTTTTGTCATACAATCTTATTTTCGCAGTGCCTAACAGCGTTGTAGTAGTGACACGGTCTATGCAATCATAAGAGACGGTACACACTGACGTATTATTCGCGTTGCTAGTAGTAGTAGTAGTAGGTTTAATTTTATTAGTTGCGTTTTCATTAGAAGAATGCGTTTTTTCTGCAGTACTAACTGCGGATACACGAGGCGTTTCAGGTGCGTTTGACGTATGAGATGAAATTAACTTAGGTTTGGACGTTTTGGAGTTATTATTATTGTTCTTTCGTTCAAAATGGAGCACAGAATTATGAAAAGATGACCCGCATTGTGAGCAGACACCTTTAGACGCGCAATTTATAGTGCGGTGAAGCGTAGAAACACACCGATTACAATAAGAATTATTTTTTATAAATAAATGTCTATCTTGAGGAGATAGCTTCATGAACGAAGGACACGAATAGAGATGTACGTGTTTATTACCTTTACACAAACTACAAGTTTTAGTTTCCGAAGTACTGACGGATTCAGTAGTTATAAAACTCTTAGTTGAAGGCTTCGGAGGAGAACTAACCTTGCTGCGATTTTTATTTTGTTGTGTTTCTAAACCTTTATCAATAGAACGTGATACTGCTTTATTTTGTTCTTTAACAAATTCTATAAGATTTTTATAAGTCGGAATTTGTTTTTTACGATTAATAAGTTCGAACATTTTAACAGTCTCAGGGTCTAATTTAAGCGTGGCTAAGTGAAAAAATATAAAGTCAGTTAAATCAATTTTTAACTGTTTCAGAGCTTCCACTGCGGAATCGAACTTATTTATGAAGCTATCGAGCGAGTTTGCACTTGTTTGAGTGAGCGGCTTAAATTGTAATAATTGATTCAAATAAGCGCAAGCGATCAAACGAGGATCATCATATTTTTGAATTAATTTTTCCCATAAAATAGGGTAATTTTCCGCCGTAGCTGGCAACCCTGCACAAACGGAAGCGGCCTTGTCCTTTAATCGACCAACTAAGTAAAATACTTTTTCATTATTCGACAAATTAGGATTATCATGAATCATGTTCTTAAATTGTTGGTAGAACAAAGGAAATTTAGTTATGTCACCATCAAAACTCATTAATTCAATAGGCGGGAGATGTGACTTTAATTTAGGAAAACTTGAGATAGGACGCGAAGCGTCATTCTCGGAATTTACGGCATTTTTACTATTATCGTTAAGCGACAATATTTGTTTGACATAGCAAAACATTTCTTCAAATGACGTCCATGACTGATAATTAATCATTGCGTTAGTATCGACTTTCAACTGTGCTTCATTGTATAAATCTAAATTTCGTTCAAACTCCTTACGTAATGTATCAATATTGGAAGCCTGTGCGATTAACGAAGGTAATTTCGTATCGTCATTTTGAGCCTGGACAGCAGTATCGAATAAACGTTGCATTCTTGCGAACATGACATCTCGTTTGCTTTCTAATAATAATAAAGTGCATTCGTCTTTATTATAAGGTTTAGAAGACGGAGAAGCTTGACCTTTACTCATTGTGAAAGAACAATAAAATAATTATTACAAATATATAAATTTATCGTAATAAATACCGAAATACCGATATACCGATATACCGATATAACAACTTACCGTAACTAATATCGTAATTATACAACACTATTGATGGGTAAGATCACGTAATAAAACTAAATTATTTATAAATGCTTAAAAGTACGTAGGTAATGCGTAAATGCGTAAAAGTACGTAAGGTATAAATTATAATATTATGTGAGTGCAGTTAGTTATTATAGTAAAAAACAACAATCACTAAATTGTTCAATAGCGGAATGTCTACGAATTAAAAATCTACCTACATACAGACGATGCGTTTGAGCGAGCGAATCGTTCGCATTCAATATAAATTATACCTACCTATGAAACAATAGGCCGAACGGAGCTATAGATACCCAAGTATCGCCTTTTGTGTATGAAGTAATGAACTTACTATGTTATTACTGCAGAATTTTAACCGCGATCTATACGTTTTGTTACTATCTAGGTATGCGGGATTAAGTAAATAATTTACTCATAAATGAAGTAATAAGTGCGTACGTAAGAAAATAAAATATAATAATAATTATTATAAAATCTTATTACTTCTACCTAGTAAGCAAACGACAGATTTACGTTGATTATAACCTAACAAATCTGCAATATTACGACACAGTAGGTAGGTATATTAGAGCGTTGTCAAATGTTATGAAGTTATAATTATAGGTAAGAGATTCTTGGATCAATATGACCAAAATTATCCTAGATTGAGTGACCAAAATGGCCATAAAATTTATGGCGAGATATGGGTCGAAGTACAAAAATTCTTCGACGAATTCCTGGCTCGAAGAAGCAAATTCTTCGAGGTAATCCTGGATCGAAAGACCAAATTCTTATGGTAGATTTTTGTAGCTTCGGGGAACTCCACCACAAGAACGGGTGCGGAAAAGAGATAAAGTGAGAATTTGAGAAGTGGACTGTATGTAATTGAATTGAAAATGGTTCTAACTGCGTTTCCCCTTTATTTTGGTTACTCTTTTAGGATAGGCATAAGGTAGGAACTTACTGAAGAACCACGTGACCGCCTGCTTTCCTTCTTCTGCTTCCTGCTGGCATCGAAACCGCTGCAATTGTCTTTGAGCACAACACAGGACGTGGCCACGTATTCTATTTATTGTTTTTATAGTCAGTTCATCACTTATTTACGAATTCTTCATAACATTTTAACTTCGCGACGCGTACGGTACCAATTATGCACGATTGTCGATGCACGATGGTAGGTAGTAAGTAGGTACGTACAAGATGCAAATACGTGTGCATTCAACGGCGGTGAATGGAGAAGAGAGATTACGTGGAGGCGATAAGGAACGGTACGGAGTGAGTTATGAATGGAATGATATAATACGAGGTGATTTTGAACGGTATGAAATTAGGAATAAAGGAATTCAATATGGTGCGATTGTCTAAATGACAGCAAAAGAAAGCGATTGTCTACAAAGACCTTATAAATGACGTTTGGGACTAAACAACAGGGTGCTTTTTATCCCGGGAAATTAAGAGCTCCTGTGGTATTTTAATAATCTTAATTCTCGAGGCAATTGATGATTATAAAATAATTTCTATACCAAGCTGATTGAGGTATCTTTTCAGCTAAAATATTTATCACGCAGCGTTGTTATTTTTACGCGATGTCACTGCTAGCAAAAATTAAAAGTCATTAATATTGCGACACCTTTGTAATTTTTGATGAATACACAAAATCCTTGTTCCAATAATACAACGACCATTTGACCTAATTTTTTGCATTAAGTAATTATTAGGCTTAAAACACTTACATTACTCTGTTACTATATTATTAATATTATAAATGCAAAAGTTTGTATGTATGGATGGATGAATTTGGCCGAAATTTGGCACAGAGATAGATTATAGTCGGGAATAGCACTAGTCTTTATCCCGGAAAATAAGAGGTTCTCGCGGGAATTAAAAAACCTTAATCCCCGCGAACGAACTGGTAAATAATAATTTATTTAGGTAAAGTCAAGATTCGAAAAGACTAACTTAAAATCATTTTTGTGTCAATATAGACAAAATTAATTGCAAGAGCTTTAATCAAAAAAATCCCAGAATTTGTTAAGTACAAAAGTAGTACTTTACTTTGAATTTTTTTTAGAAAGATATCAATATCAGTCGCAGACCTAGACACAATAGCCTCTGAGTATGTAATAAATCCAATTAGGTTTGAATGTTGCTCTAAATTAATTAACAAGGTCAACAAGGAGATTATACCTGAATCCGTATCAATTGTACACCGAACAAACTATAGCTATAGAATTTAAAGATATATCATATTCTTCTAGCTGATTCCCGCAACTTCATCCGCGTGGAAATCACACTGGACAACACACAGAACCATAGTTTTTAGAAATCACAGGAGAACTATTGATTTTCCGGGATAAAGGTAACGTCGATCCATTGCTCCATCGCTGCGTAATTAAGGGGACAATTAACCAATAAAAAAACATATTCGTTTTTATAATATTAGTGAAAATTCTAACTGTCATAGACCCGCGACCTCGTCCGCCTAGCTCAAGATATAATAAAATGTATTATGATAGGTACAAACTTTAACCCCGTATTTTATGGCATGGAAAATTGAATCTAAACAAAATCCCCTCTTTAATGCACCTCCAATGGTACTCTAAGACTCCAACCCGCCCAACCCCTTCCAAGTTAGCCCACTACCTTTTTAGATTGTATCGTCACTTACCATCGGGTGAGATTGCATTCAAGGTCTATCTTTTCGCCGTCGAATAAAAAACCAGCATTTGCCTGTGTTGCGCTCACGTTAGGTTTTATTTTTCAAACCCTTATTTTAAGCCCTTAGGGTTTACATTTTCAAAAATCCTTTCTTAGTAATTGCCTACGTTATAATATCCTATCTGTATGCCCAACCCGATCCGTCCAGTGATTTGAGCTGTGCGTTGATAGATTAGTCAGACCTTTTCCTTTTATATATTTAGATAGATAGATATGTCTTCACCATGTCGTAAAGGAAGCAGAAAAATAATATAAAACGATTTCTCTAATGCTTGAATGGCAAGCCCCATTGTTATTAAGAAAATTGAAAAAAAGTCGGCCTTCCCGAATCTAGTTCACGCTCGCGCTAGTCGAACACCTGATGCTTTTGTCACTTCAAAGGGTAACAAATAACCATTATTTCGTGCCTTTCTTTGAAATATAAAATGACAAAGCCTTAATATAAATCTTTGTAACTTTCATTACGGATTTAATTCAACTCTTGGTTTGTAAGATCTGTCACTTAGGTAACTCCTTTATTACGTACAGTGCCACAAAATTATCTATTCTGGAGGACAAAATTATCTACGATATATATTGTAAACAGGTTTAAAAACAAAAAATTAAAGCCTCTATTTTACCCCCGATGGGATAAGAGGGGTGTTATAAGCTTAACGTGTGTATTAGTGTATCTGTGTGTCTGTCTGTTCTCTCGTATCTTACTAACAAATGGACCGATTTTGAGCCTATTTATCATCCATTTATCCCTGTAATTCCGGTTTCACGACACTGATGCGCTGGAGGCCATACCATGATAACTAATAAGCGTAAAAATGGTGTGCAGGGTAAGTATGTTTAGTACCACAGAATCCAGATTATAATCTAATGTTTAGTCAGTGATTTGTATTATAAAGCGCGAGCGCACTTGAAACACTTTCGGCTCACCTAGAACAAGTATATAAAAAAAATTTGGTTGAAGGCAATCTGTGCCTATAATTGTAAATTATTTATTTACCCAAAAACTGTTTGTTAGTACCAATATGTTAAATTAACTAAGTTCTTTTATTTAAATATAAGATAATGAATAACTAACATTATTAAGTTAATTGCATACAATATATAACTCTGAAATATGTATAAGAAGAAAACATATATAGATTATAATTATATTATGTATGTATCAAACAAAAGTACTAGTATAGTATTAGTAATTTGCAAGAGTTCCGTATTACCTTTATAAAAACAGCATTCTTCGATTTGATGGCCCCCATGCAGTTACCATATTATATACATTTATATAAGTACCTACTAGTTGAACTTTATAAAATTATACTTTAAGTAAATAGAAGTATTTTAAAAATATATCGGCTACAACGTCCAACAATGTATGTATTTATAATTTGATTGTTCTATAAACAACAAGAATTCTATTTATTTATTAACTATTTTGTTATTAATTTTAACTATATGCGAGTCTTCTAACAATTAGCACATCTTAGTAAATGACGACGAGTTTATTAGAATGTTTATGTTTATATAAAAACGGCAGTTACGATGTAGTTCACTAAAGTCAACATTCACTTAGAAAAGATTATCACAGGTAGATCAAGCAACATACAAGCAGGAACATATCTACTTTAGTATTAAAAACTTCATAAATTTCTATTTATTTATTTTACAACGCGGAAAGATATTTAAAATAGGCCCTACAATTGACGCGGGATATGTTAATACAACATGCAACTCTGTAACAGAAGTATCAGTCTACAGTTGAACTGTATTGTAACAACCATGAGAAATAATATCCATTAACGAGAAACGCCGTGATGATGATGGGATCTTCTTTGTCCGTGCACTTGACAGTAATAGCTTTGTATTTACACAAACAAAACGTCTCAGTTTTCGGTTCAAAGTTCTCTTTCGCGACATTCGACACGTCAATGTTTGAACGAATCTAAGCGTTCGGAACGCTTGACTTTAATACATTTTATTGTAAGCAGAGAAAGTTAACCTCAAAATAATATTTTTGATGCTACGTTTAGGATACGATTGCGTCGCCTACGGCGCAGCGGAGGGCGCCGCGCTCCGCGCAAACTCCGCCGACCAGCCGCGAGCTCGACCGATCTGGCCCAGACCTTACTTACAAGGTGCCCTAACTATTGTTCCTTCTTGATATTTTTTAAACCGACACTTATCACACCACCTAAGATAATGTGAGCTATAAATGGAACCAAGATAATGATATAAATACACAATAACATCTAGCAAATCATTCCTAGCATAGTAGAGGTAACGTAACTTGTATGTTGTCAGTAGAGCCCCAGTTATTGATTCATTTTCTCGTCCGTTGAAACTTTCGTGCATAAAACGTTGGCGGACCTTGTAATACGATACTGTATCTAGGTATTCTGCAATAAATACAAGGTTGCTCTCCGCATAATGAAAAATGTGTCTTATTGTGTCGGGGAGGAAAATATATAAAGTACAGTAACTATTTTTGTTAAAATCTCATAAATAAGAAATGGTATCGCTTGAACGCTAATTGCTCAAAATAAACGATTTGTCATTTTGATGAACAAGAACATTGTGGCCTGAAAAAAAAATTTACTTAGCCGGATTTTAAATATTATGTTGTCTTTAAAATCGCATTTATAATTCTCACTAAGATGTGTCCGTCCTACTTTAACGTGGAAATATTCCGATGTTAAGAAAACGATAGGAGTGGCAGAATTATTGTATAATCATTGACGGTACATTAATTACACCTACCTAGCGTGTTTGTTATGTCGAAAACTGCATTTAAAAGACAAAAGGTAAGGGGTTATATGCTGAACAATGTCTAACTTATTAAATATTTGAAACGCACAGCTTATTATTTCCCCCCAGCTTCCCGCTACGTAATCTACTTCATGAGACTATCTTCATGAAAATTGGCAGCCAGTAATATATCTGGTAGCTAATAAAATACCCGCTAATATTTATTTTTCTTTTACTTCAAACGTACTTATGATTTGACATCGTGCAATTTTGGAGCCATAATCACATAACATCACATTAATATTATAAAGGCGAAAGTTGATATGCGTGTGTGTGTATGTTGGTTGCTCTTTCACGAAAAACTACTAGACAGATTTATTTGAAATTTTGAATGGAGATAGATTATACCAGGCCTGATGCACTCCACAGTTTAGGTTTAAAGTTATAAGTAGATGACCTCTTAACCCCTCTGAATTTAACCTCTCAAAAGAGGTTAAATTCTGACATACATATTTTTTATTTATGATTAACAACCTTATTGCCGATTTGCCGATTTTCGTGTCTCTACATTAAAAAACATAGGACTTTCATACAAACTTCCAACCCCTTATTTTTACCCCCCCCCCCCCCCTTCCCTTAGGGGTAGATTTGAAGGGGAGATAAAAAAATTCGAACCTGATACCTACGCCCTAAAAGAAACCTATTTTCTAAATTTCAAGCTTGTAGACTTAATAATAAAAAAATTCAGTAAAACTATCATCCCTTAAAAGGCAATATTCAAAAAAAAAATTGATGTACATGTTTTTTATTTATTATTATTAATCTAAATGCGATTTTTTGTGAAATCGGTCCAGCCGTTCCCGAGATTAGCGGCAACAAACAGACAGACAGACAGACAGACGGACAGACAGAGAGACAGACAGACAAAAATTTTAAAAATTGTTTTCTTGTTATAAGTATCGTATTTACTTTCGTATGCTGTTAGTAAAAACCTGTTCTTTTGATATTACAGACACTTCAATTTTATTTATTTGTATAGATATAGATTGTCGTACCCACTCCTAACAAAGTTTTCCGCTTATTTGGAGGGGAGAACAGTATATTACCTAAGTTAGACTTGGTTAGTATTAAAAAAAAATCGCCCCGATTAAGTGGAGCCTGCGATTGCGTATGAGCTATTTTAACCGCTTGTTCATTCACTCTGATCGAGTTAAGGGATTTAATGGTTAAGTCATGTATTATCAAGAGCTATTCGGTCCCCAGTGAGATGGAGTTCGATGAACGTTACCAGCACGGAAGGATGAAGACTGAAGTGACGTTATGAGATTATTCAATTAGAATGAGATCTTCGTTTATATACGAGTAATATACCTATTCATTTTTTTGCCTGTCTCTATGGTCTATTGGTTAATTTATTTAGCTATGGATAAGAATCCAAAAAGTTATTAGGCTTTCGAACCGACGAAAAAAAGACGAGGCTCTCAATTCGTCGCGTATATTTTTTTATTAATTATTTTTTTATGTATGACCAAGCATAAATTCTTACAGTAAATGAAAAATGAAAATGAAGAAAGTCGTCCGATTTTAATGATTCTTTTTCTGATGGATAGAGTCTACCTTGAAGTTGGTCCCATTTTGTGAATATGAATTCGAAAAAGTTTAGTTTTTTAAGTATATATTATATTAAATGCGTTGACAAAGAATCTACTAATCTACGCTTAGGTAGAAGGATAAAAGGCAACATTATAATTACGGTATCTAGTCACGAAGGCTTAAAAATTCATACGACTGAAAAGCGAGAAACTAATTTCTAAAGGACTTGCCTGTCCACAATTACATCCCTCGTTACGATCTATTGAAGGAACATAAAATGCTAGAGTTCACTGCCTTACCATTTTACATTGCACTGTAAAGTTAAAGGGATACTTTTGAGGCTTAGTAACTGTATAATAGATCCTTTTAAATTAGCAAATTTAGGAAACAAAATTGTTAAAAATTTCCCGAAGCAGAATGTAGAAATATATAGTTTTATCGAGATTAATGCAGGAGATTAAAAATAACTATTTTTAATGAACTTATCTTCAAAATTTTTACGAAATATTAATTCTTAAAGTTTAGGTAGCATTATGCACTTTAAAAAATGTGTCTCATTTCTAAGAAATGTATGACTTTACGTCTTCACGTGAAAATCACGTGACGGGGCTGGAGAATGGTAGATGATCTATGTAGGTATAAAATAGTGTAGTCCATTGACATAATAATACTTATAATACTTACACTTGGCGAAAAAAGGTACATAAGAATGCATTTTTATACCCTTTTTCACCAATAAAAGTAAATACATATACTGCTTTTGTTCTTTATTGGTTGTAAATGTTGTATCAATCTATTATATTCTTCCATTAAAGAAAAACCACACAAAAGTTAACACTTATTGATACACTTTTTTAATGACCATACAAGCTTTTTGTTAAAGTTTGATGACTGGTAGCGACGTCTAAATCGTATCGAAAAATTAAAATAAAAAAATTTGTTTCATATTTATTTATGATATATTCGAATGACAAAGTGCCGCGATGAGAATTAAAAAAGTCAAAAAATAAGGACCACCCTAATAATTATCATATTACCTTGAATGCAGTTCGTTTATAATCTTCCATAGATCAACTAATATAGACACAGTAATTAATATAACGATTAAACATAATAAAATATATCACATATTAAAACTTAAAAGTGATCGTTAATAGATCAATTAGATTTTAAATGATCAAATAATATTATCCCTTTTTAGATTAGAAGTAAGTTCCGAAATAAATTTTAAGTTCCAAATACTCACCTCACTGGAAGTCAGGTAACAAATCCTGGAGTCTGTACTGTCGATCGAGGCCTGTTGAACGATGCCATACCGGGAGGACTCTCGATCACTCGTATACTCCGACCGCACGCTGTCTTGTCGATCGAATACGCCCCTGCATCCAAGTAAACAATATAGGCATTAACAAAATAAAGTTACAAACTAAAATCCACGTTTGAAAATTACGGACGAGTAAATCATATTTACATGGTGAAACCGGCTGGTTCCACAACTTTTGACATTCCGTAGGAATTTTAGTCCGTCGGAAATTTGTCACCTCCTATTCGCAACTTAGTTTTACGTGTGGGCGACAAAACTGTTGCTATATTTCTAACAGAGTTGTCGATTTAGTATTTGTTGACTAAATTTTAACCAAAGATTTCTGAAAAATTACACCGAATAATTAAAAAACAAAAATACTTTAAAACGTAATGTACCTAAGCCTATATGCGTTGTCATGAATCGGAGTTACTAATAAAATCGGCTTATTAATTGAAAATGTACGTTTATATATGATCAAACGAACTTGCAAAGTGAAGTTCGATCGATATTATATGAGTACGCTTCATTCGAAGATACAGACGTATATTTCGAGATTAAAAAATCTACCCAAAAAATTTGGTAGCATATCCTTAAAATCGCATTTTCTCAGGCCTGCGCACAGTTAGTGGCACACTTTTCCATGTAACCGGCTCCCAAATGCCGCAACTCGCTTCCTACCCATTTGCTTTCCAATTTCCGATATGGCGACAAGCCCTCAATGCTGTCAGAATGTTCGCAAATTGTTTTGCATGAAGACGACATTGACAATATACTTCTCAAACAAGAAGAAGTTGAAAAACGAAGTTTAATTTTGATAAAAAGACGTAGGGTTGCTAAAATTGCTTTGATTTACAATAAAATGTCGTATGTCTGTTGCCTCAATGAGTGCACCCTAGTTTGCACCGGAGATAGAAAATTTTTGTCGCGAAACGCAAGTTTTAATAGGGTAACCGATCCTAATCTCGTTACGTGCAATACTTTTTTCTTTTAAAAAGAACATGCTGAACTTAGCTAATATTCCTCTCTCCCCCCTCTCCACATAAGTGCATATCTTGTGTTAGGAGTACTACAATAGTGCAACGGGTGAGGATTGAACCATCGATCTTTCAGTTTTTAGTTGGAACCTTTATAACCGCTGGCCTGTTGAGGTTTAATACTGTTCAATTTACCTACAGCATATTATCCTACTCGTATTTTATGTGTTGAAAATTACTTTTTGAATTTCCTCAGAACAAGGTTGCACGAAACCTATAAAAGCTTATAGCTAACAAGGAAAAATGGTAATAAAAGTTGGGGTAATGTCTTAAGTACGTGACAGCTAAAGCGTAAGAGAAAGTAATAATGGGTATTTTACAACTTCCATATATTGATATATACCTTACCTTTATAGGTACATAAAACTAATATATGTCTTTAGCTACATCTGATGTTAGGTTATGCATAATAGGTAAAAATCATTGTACAGAGTACATAGTATAAAGTATCACTTAATTTCCAGAACACCGCAATCAGAATGTTAAAGTAAATTGAAATGAATAAACCGTTCCCTGCCGTCATACGCAGACACGAAATAGGTTACGAAAGTCTCTATCTACGGCGGGCTGAGATTCGAATTTCAGTTCCCGTTATCCCCTTTGTTACGTAACAGACCCTGATCACGGGATTAAAGACGTCCCATCAACCAATTGAAAAACGTTTAGAAATTCAGACGCTTTCTTCTCGTAATAATAATAATTGACGCTTAAATCTTTTGGTTCAAAGAGTTCTTAATTTTTCCACTTGAATCAAAGCTTTTGATAGATATCAATTGAATTTTAATGATCGGTTTTTTTAATATCAAGATTAACGGTGCAATATTAAGAACTTACAAACATTATATGTGTTGAAAGAAATTTTAAACGGTTTATGAGCAACCGTTTAATTTGTACTTGCACAAAGCTATTGCTGAGCTATTACAAAGGGGTTACAAAGCAAAGCATTAAAATCCTAGTAGGCACTAAAGTATAAAAGATATAATAATATAAAAAAATATTTTATAAAAACCGACTTCAAACGCCACTTAAAAGTATAAAATAATTTTAGTTTGTATACGTATGTTGAAGTCGGGCCAGCGTCGCGCATCGGTCTCATCGTTTCTATTTAGGCCCGTCCGTCTCACGGGCTAATTCAACAAGTATACCGGCTTATATTATTTACGATTTAATAATTTTAGTTTGTACACGTATATTGAAGTCGGACGGGCTTAAAATATAGAAACGATGATACCATTGCGTAACGCTGGCCCGACTTCAACATACGTATACAAACTAAAATTATTTTATACTTTTAAGTGGCGTTTGAAGTAGGTTTTTATAAAATATTTTTTTATATTATTATTTTAAGCTTTTTAGTGTAGCTTCATGGAACCAACTCACTAGACCATTTGTTTTGGTCCTTAAAAAAATTATTGAAATATATTATTCCAAACAGAAATTTAGCATATGTATGTATGCTATGAAGTTTGCATGGTTAAAATCCTACACACACTCTGATCACGAGCGATTTGCTCTTATTCAATGAGGAGTTCCATCCTATATCTCCGAAGATATTCATCAAATCTTCAACAAACTTAAATGGGGCCAACCTGAAGATATGCCCTTTTAAATAAAAAAAAAATTATTGAAATCGGTTCAGATTTGACAGAGTTATAGAGTAACATCGTCAAAAATTCGGTTAAAAAATTTATATTGAAATGCCGAATAGAAAAGCATTATGTATGTATGCTATGAAGAAAGCATGGTTAAAATCCGACACACACTCTGATCACGAGCGATTTGCTCTTATTCATTGAGGAGTTCCGTCCTCCATCTCCGAAGATATTCATCAGATCTTCACCAAATTTAAATGGGACCAACCTGACGATACGTCCTTTCAAATAAAAAAAAATATTAAAATCGGTTCAGATTTGACGGAGTTATGGAGTAACATCGCCAAAAAAAAAAAAAATAAATAAAAAAAAAAAACATACGCGTCGAATTGAGAACCTCCTCTTTTTTTTGAAGTCGGTTAAAAATAAATGAGCATTGTTCGCTGGGAAATATAATTATGTAAATTTAAAACGCGTTTAGATTAGAAACCGACAGCTGAAAAAAGCCGTGTCGCATTAACATAAATTTATTTCACAAAGTGACATTATTTCTTTTTCCGATTTACAGAATGAAAGGCAAAAATGAACATGTTATTAAGATCTCTGCCTTGAGATAAATGGCAAGTACTTAATGGTCTTAAATTATTTTTGTAGGCAAAATACTAGTTATATTACGTACCTACATAAAAGGCAAAAAATGAAATATATTTACACGATACTTAATCAAATAATTTGACGCACGTAGGAAGTTTTACCACTTAAGCTAATGGATACCTCGTGCTCGGGTTTTTCAATAATTATACAAAACATTCTACATAAATTCTGTAGCACCTAAATTCTTGTGGTTTTATAAATCTCAAAGAAAATACTGCTAATATTATTTTGATACTGTTATAAGAGTGTCATGGTTTATAATATCGACTTTCCGTTGTTACTCTTCCATAAAATAGTTCCAAGGTATTAAATATGCGCTTGGAAAGTTATACGTTTTGTAATCTAGCAAAGTTTCAGTCATTACGTTAACTAAGTCACCTGGCGGATTCATTGTGGCCATAAACCAGGTTTCTCTCAGTTTTATAAATAGACACAGTATTGAAATATTATGTAGCGCTGCTAAACTGAATCGTAGTGAGTGTTATGTTCACTAAAATAATAATAGTCAAAGAGTATCATAGCCTAACACTGCTGTGACATTGGAAATTGGGGATGATTACAAGTTTTTACATAACTTGCAATATAATTTAAGTATAGTAGATTTGTATAAGTTAATTATATCAACACATACCGAGTACTAAAATCAATCATTCCAGCGCTTATGAGCTTGCTGGATTGTATACCGCCTGTTTTGTGTCTTGTGCTTTTCCATTTTCTTTGTAAATTTGTATTTTATTTTTCTTTTCATTTTTTATGATGTATCCGTGATTGCACTCACATAAGGTTCTTACTGAAAATATGCGCTACAGCTTGCTGCAGCATGATGCTGTGAGAGATCTTATTTGACCGCATGCAATCATGCAATTATTATTTTCATTTTACTTAATTAAGTTATGTTACATTTTTTTAAATACATCAATTGATGTAGTTATAATCTATAATAATAGTTTTCTTTCTTTCCATCTTTCAATGTATGTATGTATGTATGTATGTATGTATGTATGTATGTATGTATGTATGTATGTATGTATGTATGTATGTATGTATGTGTTGATTTATTTACTTTGATTTTATAAAATTACTTGCTGATGCCCTCGACTTCATCCGCGTGGATTTAGTTTTTAAAATTCCGCGGGAACTCTTTGAATTTCAGGATAAAAAGTAGCCTATATCACTTCCCAGGTCCTTAACTATACCCATGCAAAAAATCACGTCAATCCGTAGCTCTGTTGCAGAGTTATTGAAGCACAAACCAACATACCAACAAACAAACTCATTTCGAATTTATATCATTACTAAGCATTTCTTCTCAACATAATACAATTTAATTTCGATCTAAAAAATTATTAGGTAACATTGTAGCACCAATTCAGTTTCGACATTGATTTTCAGTAACGAACGACTTCCTCGGGGAATACTAAACTGAAATCTAGTAAATTGTGTAACGAAAAGCGAAGGAGGGCAGATCGGCTATCCTTGAAGCTACCTTTATTGAAGACACTTAAAAGTTAAAAGACATAAATAATGAAGACTTGATTTCAAAAAACACCTTTTTAACATTTACGCAAACAAGATTCAGCCATAGATTTAGGACGTCATGAAAAATTTGTATGTAGAACTTGTCAGTAAAATAATGTTTAAAAAAGTCATCAGTTTCTAGGAAGTAAGATCAATAAGGTTATTTTGAGAAAAGCAATTAAAATATCGTGAGTCTCTTGTACGACTAAATTAAATAACACTTACTTTGAGAGCAACCCTCATTATTTATTAATTAGTTAGTATGTTTGCTCTCAGAGTTATATAAGCCACGATATTATTGATAACTAAGTAGGTCGAACACAGCGTTTCATAAGGTAAATAAAAATGTTCATGATCATTTACTTTGATGATAATCATAAATACCTACTGGACTTTTACTCAAACTATTCTTAGCTTGTACAACTTAACTGAATACTTTAATAAAGTGATATAGAAACTGACCGAGTTATCTCAATGCTAGTACTAAAAATAGCGCTCTACACTTTACCACTTTGTAGAAAATGTTCATGTTCATGCAATTACTTTTATATGCTAAGCAGGATGACGCTGTACCATGTGCTTCTAAACTAATTTCCTCATAACGTATTTAGAACAAAGAAAGATTTCCTTTTTTCTTTCTTTCTTTTAGTAGATTACAGGTATTATTGAGCTATTGAAATTAATGTCACATACATGCTACATGCATGTTGCATATTGTAACTCTATGTGTAACGCTCTGCAATAGCGTTTTGGTTTTTTGGGTCTAAACTACCCCTGTTTTTTAACGCAGTATCCGCAATGGTTATTGATTCAATGAGCGACTTATGAAATAGTTTTTATCAGAAACGAATTAAATTATTTACGCTAAAATTAAGTTGTTTAAAAATATGCCCTTGTCGAATCAATTGTTTTAAAAAAAATACGTAGATGTAGTCACGTACGTACCCATGCCAAGGGTAGGTAATGATACAGTAACCTTTCCAAAAAACAGCTTCTTCAATCTGTTACTTATTTAACGAAAAATACCAGTTTGCTGCGAAAACTGTCAAATGATTCACCTCTACTACCGATTGGAGAAGGCCCATACCTAGAACTGAATTATTATTATGTTTTTTTATAACATACCTTAGGTAGGTAGGCTTTACTTATGATGCGCTATTGTCGTACACACTCTTAACACTTTTACGCTTATTTGGAGAGCAGAGGATAATATCAGTCAGTAGTCAAGGCAAACATGGCTAATACTCTTTAAAAATAACATGTAGCACTTACCGCTGCTCAAAGCTGTCAGCCCTGTTGCTTCGATAGCCGGAGTCGTTGAGGCTGCCTTCCTGTCTCAGGCTCGGCAAGGAGTCCCAGGGTGACCGGCGCGGCCCCGGTGGTGGGGCCCCGCGCCACCCGTCCGAGTGGCGGTACCACGCTGAGCGAGCCGACTCGCCGATACAAGACGCACATCGGGATGCCGATACGAAGCTAAAAAGAAAATTCGTTTTTAATAATAATATTCTCCCGACCGATTCCGGCCACGGCGGCTAATCTCTATCGAGCGCGCGGGATAGACATATTATAGTGTACAAGTGAGTGCGCAAACACAGTTGCACTCCCTATACCCCTCTCATAATCTAGAGGGACGGAAAATTTGATACGACCGCAGAGAGATCAGACGCCGGACCGACGGCTTTAGGTGCTGTCCGAGGCACGGGGGTATCTCACCGTCAACTTCCTAACTCTGGGCTATTACTGAGAATTTCTTAACAGAAAACCCAATACATTTTTTGGCCCGACCCGGGAATCGAATCCGGGGCCTCGTCATCCGCAATCGAACTTGCTGACTACTAGACCAACGACTCCAACGAGGTAGCTAAAGAGCGTTTGTAATACCTAAATAGTGAAGTCCTCAGAACCTACCGTTGTATAACTTCTCTTAAATTGCTAAATCCATTTATTCAAGCACTGACTCAGTGTATTACTGCATTGAATATTGCATACAAATTGCGTATAATTGCTGTACACGATATCTAAGTCTTAATCCGCAGTGAAATTAATACCTTCGATATAATGGATAGATATTTCGTAAATATTACTTTGGACTCCTTGTTTCAATACTTTGATCACGGAGATTTTGGTTTTTTTAAGTGCTACGATGCCACATACACACACACACACGTCAAGCTTATAACGCCTCGTCGTTTTTGCGTTGGGGGTTAACAAATACCAAATCCTTTCCTGACTCATGAATTTTAATATTACATTGCACCAATCATATTTCATAACAAGCAAAAATCCTTTACGACCTCAATTTAAACTTTGAGGGTTTAAGATACGAGCAGGATTTAGCTAAAAGGTTAGATTAGGGTCTTACCCCGACATTATATTATATCCACTTTCAGAACAAGGTTACCTTCTCACACGTAAATGAAATGAGGTGACATTTGAGAATTTTCCAGAAACCAGTTTAGTTATTAAATGATTTTATTTAAATACTAGGCTGATGCCCACGAATTCATGAGATTGAAGGTTTTAGAAATATATTTATTATTTATTTATCTTTATAGCTCATTTTCACGTCTTTAGATTGATTTACAAAAATCCCCTCCTAAGTGCACCTTGAAGTTGTAAACTCAAGAAGTTTTTCCTCAAACTTTCGAATATCAGGCATAAGCTATGAGCTATCTGTCAGTAAGTTAGAATGTAATGGAAGTACTTATTATAATTAAATGTATAGAAGATTACGTTGCGCGTTGAATGAAAGTGAAATACGTTTATTTTTATCTTCTGCCAAAAGGTCAAACTAAATGTGATAGTGTCTATTTTTATTTTAACTGAAACTAGAAAATGTGATTATTCACAATTATT
Organism: Hipparchia sbordonii; assembly: GCA_038048805.1. Lineage (NCBI taxonomy): Eukaryota > Metazoa > Arthropoda > Insecta > Lepidoptera > Nymphalidae > Hipparchia > Hipparchia sbordonii. Next base: position 8,377,954 of record CM076102.1, read on the forward strand.
TTATTCTGCATGAAAATATAAAAATATGTATATATATAATACATGCTGTGATTTTTGATGGAATATTCTCAGAAATGGCTTGAAGTATCAGGTTGAGTATATAAGGGCGAAGGTTTCTATTGCTCTAAAAATTTCAAGTTTCTAGCTGTTAAACTTGAAATTTTTAGTTTTTGACGACCTTATTGATGCACTACGCAGTGATGGGCGCTGTGCCATTAAAGTGGAAGTTTTGTGTTCGATTTCCGGCGGGGACGATTTTGAAATTTGTAAATTCTAAAATGTCTTTAATCAAGTTAAAAATCCCGCGAGTAGCAAAATCAAGAATTGATATAGAAGATACCAAATAAAGACTATCATTGAACTCCAGGTCCCAACTCTTCAACCCTGATGCTGCTGGCGGATTATGAATTGATAATATTATATTATAAATACCAAGTCGGTACAGACTTCTTCACTGAGCTCGAATTACGTCATCGATATACCGGCAGGGTATGCACACATATACACAAATACAAGTACATTGACATACCGGCTCATTCCCACTACTTACTATGATACTAACCCCGTAATCGAGTTGTAAAATAAAATAGCAGCTCTGATTAAAAATAATTTCCACTTCCAGCTTTTACGGCTAGTGTAAAGTAAGATAACTGTGACGTAAACATGTGCACCTAAATCTTAAGAGGAGTTATCCCGAGTGCACTCCATACAAACAAAGGTTATCACATCACACTAATATTTTAAAGCTGAAAGTTTGTACGTGTATGTATGTGTGTGTGTGTGTGTATGTTTGTTACGCCTTCACGACACAACGAATGAACCGATTTAGCTGAAATTTGGAATGGAGACAGCTCATACCCAGGATTAAAACATAGGCTACATTTTATCTCGGAAAATTACAGAGTTCCCATGGGAATTGAAAAACCCTTGAACCACGCGGACGAAGTCGCGGGCATCGTCTAGTTAGTTATTACTTATTTGAATACTAACATGTCAAATTCGATGAAATTTTGTAGAGAAAATGTTTTTCGATGAAGTTTTCTATTATATCTAGATCTAATAATATTTGTGTCTGTGGAGACTCCAGTAAAATTATGTAATTTATAATGACATGGGTGCGAAGTTTTGATACAAATAAAGGCCCAGTACACAATATAAATTCTGATTTTTCACATACGAGTATATGTGTTTCTAGAGCGTGTCTACGAAAGTGTGTTAATATAAAAATACATTTGTATGACCCTCGCTCCAGAGCACTTCTCTTAATCCCTTTATATTGCGCATAGTAAACGTTTAAAGGCGCTACGAGAACACTTAGAAACTAGGCTTTAAGTTGAACATTCTACAACAAAGATACGCGAGATCTCATGAGCTGTTTCAATGCATCTAACACATTTGTTTTTTCTCTCATTTTTTTATCTTTGTTAAAAATCTTTATTTAAGGTGTTTTAGTCTTCGTTCTTTTAAAAATTCCATTTCAACAAGTAGGTACCTACTTATTAATACATACTTAAAACGTGCACTAAACATGATGTGTTTCCTACTGTTCCTATTGTTGGTTGTCCTAAAAATATAATGAAATAAGTATCGATTTCTAAATATAAACTTAAGGGCTATAATTTATTTAAAAAAGTTTTCCAAAACTTAGGGAGATCGCCCACGGCGACTTTTTGCAGCTATTCAGTAGAGCATTACGCGCTTCGTAACGTTTCGTTCGCGCGTCTGTATTGCTGCTTTTGGTTCATCGCATTTACAACGCGTGACAAAGTTCATTAGCGATACAATCACATAGTATCGATTGAGCATCGTATCTGTTTTGGACGTTATATTTTCATCGGATAAAAGGAGAGTGGGGGGGCACAGGCGTTCACAGGTAGTTACTAAGCGCACAACTGTATCAGTGCTTCTATCGCGATGCAGAATCATTGTTACACAGGCGGAGATATAAGACCTGCGACAGCATCGCGACCTGCGACTGTATCGCGGTCTTTTTGCGATTGTATCACTAATGAATCGCTGCAAAAAGTCGCCGTGGGCGACCTCCCTTAGTGCAATTTGTACCAAATGTATGTCGTTCGTTCTTAAGCTCCTTTAAACCTAAATCAAGGGGCTCAAAACACGACTACCAACTCTGTTGCTAAGCCAAACATTCAGTAAACTGCTAAATTACAAACGCACCCAGCTTAATGGAGATAGTCTCGTAGTACCCCATTTCAATGTATGTATTTAACACGAGTAGGATTTAACATGAGCGTATTCTTACTGCAAATGAGGTGAGTCTAGGTTATAAAAACAATTGATAAAGTGAATTGCGTATATAATGCTTTATTCTAAACTAGTTGATGCCCACGGCTTCGCTCGCGTGGATTTAGTTTTTAAGAAGAAGAACAACATCTTTACTAATATTATAAATGCGAAAGTGTGTTGGTTTGTTGGTTTATCCTTCAATCACGCCACAACAAAGCAACGGATCGACCTGATTTTATATACGACGTGACGACGTTCCGGTTGAGGACCGGAAGAATGACATAGGCTACTTTTTATCCCGGAAAATCAAAAAGTTCCCGCGGAAAAATCTTTTTGGTTTCTTTTGTATTACGTAACGATACTGCATTTGTTACTTAATAGCTGAGGCCTGCAACTTTGACCGCGTTCATTTATGATTACCTTATAAGTTTTCATACGTAGCTTGAACAGCAATTTTAAAATAGAATGCCAATTAATTCCTGGTTATTTTTCAATAGGTATGTGTTTTTGTTACAAAAGTTTCTATCAACTCAAGTTATCGTTATACATTTTTCAATACATTTGCTCAGAAACTAGCTCTTATTTCCTTCCGTCAAAAATGTGTATTTAAATAAAATTGCATATAAAACTGAAAAAGATTTAAATAATACCATTCAGTTCCACAAAAATCCGGGGTAAAAATCATAAATCGCACAATTGCCTAAAAGCAACCTTATCACTTCAGTATCAGTTTGACACTTTTCGCTATATTCACACACAGTTAATGTATTAATGTTGTTAACATTATGAAGTTAAATGTGAAGTTAACAGGAGCTACGAAACCACGCCTGTGAGTATTTAAATGATGTTGTATTTTGGTACAAACGGCATAAGAATACAGTGCTATATATTTTTTCTTGCCATGTTGTAAGTTGTGATATAAGTAAAGAAAGATTTAACATAAGGTATTGAACCAACAATTTAACACTGATACTATGGCACTAATGATAAGTACCGGTAATAACTGTATTTTACATATTAATTTTATGCATTAAAGCTTTTTATTTAAATAAAATTTTGCAAAGTTATTTTTAATATTAAAAAAATTACTAGTATAATATGATAACGTGACGTTAAAAAATTAATATAACGTTAAAAATTTTACGAGTAAAATGTTAAAAATTCAACTTCCGGAGCTTTCATCGTAATATAAAAATGTCAATGTGAAAAAGCAATCCCAAATTGAAGTAAAGAGGAAAATCAATCAGTTTCCTCCTCTGGGTAACCCAATTCAGAATGGACACTTCTCCGATTCCCACGAGTCACAACAGCTTCGTGTCAGGTAGAAACCCGCTTCGAATCTATTACGAGTTTAACAGCATCGGTATTATGAGAGGAAATACAGGAATGCCTGTGCACGTATATCGTACCTTTAACATCATAACTCTGAAGGTAACTCAGGGGAGTTCTACATTTTAAATTGCATTCTCACGCTCGAGAGGAACCCGTTTAGTGTCAGAAACTTTGGAATTTTACAGAACTAAATGGGAATGTGATAAAGTACGTAGTTGAACGGAAAAAGTTTCATCAATTATGTTAGTTAATATTATAAAGACAAAGAAAGAAGAAGAAGAAAGTGTCATTCATGTAGTCATGTAGTGCAAAAAGTAAAGTGTTCTGTGGCAATTTTAGTGAGAGATCTATGACCATGCAGCAACACGTCTATATCAATGGAGACCTATGGAGACTATAAAATTTTCTCGTAATGTTTTAGTCATTTGAATGAAAATGGACAAGGAAAATTCATATCAGACTTCGAGTGTAGATAGATAACTCTATTATTTGCTCATAGTGTCTACATACTAGTTTATAGCCGTACATTTCAACACAAAAAATAGACATTTGCACTTCAGAAAATGTTCAGAAACTAACTAATCGGGGAGTACTATTTTAGCACTCTTGATTTGGCCAAAAAATAAATCGTATTTTTTTTATTACGACATAAATGACACGACGAAAATGGCTATTCATTCTTGTCTTAAAGGCACTCAAATTGAATATGTGTATACATTAAAAATCGAATCAACATACTCGTATCTCATATCTAGTAAGTACCTGATTTCCTTTTAATCCTCTTATTATAATAACCACTTAAAAATTACATTTGAGTTAAACGCAACTACAAAAATTAGGGGATTTGAAGTTACTTTGCAACGAAAAAGTTCATAAAATGAGCTGATCTACTTCCTCGGGATGGATACGACGAGACTATTCGACGTGTAGCACAAATATTTTTATTATACGCCGTCTTATCTAAACAGGGGCAAAATCTGGGGCAAACGGGCCAAGTAGGGCCCCGAAGCGAAGACTGTCCTATAAACGCTTACGTTCTCTAATAGAATTCCAAATGGTGCGATCCTTTTCTAATTCTGTCGGATTAAATAGCTTTTCGAAAATGTCTTATTAAATGCTTGCTCAGTAAATCTGTTTAGTTTGAATTAATTATATCACGATTTTGACAAACGACTAGCCTTTCAATAACGTGTTAATTCCATGTAATTACGCCCTTCCTTATCCAATTTATAAATTCATTTTCAAAGATAAATTATTAAATTATGTTTCCATTCGAAATTATAAATTACAATCAAACATTGAACTAAAGATAAGTTAACTAAAAATGTGAAAAAAGTGGCCCAAAATTGCATTAAGTATTCGAAATTCAATAAAAGTTTAACTGAAAATATGCCGCCCTCTCTGGTAAAGTGTGCACTTAAATAGCAATTTTATTCAGAGAAATTGCCATCGGACCTTTTTAATATTTAAGGAATTATTTATAAAAGCTCGCAGCACAGCCAGACAGATTTTATTGAATCACGAGACATCCCACGCATGGGTGATCCCGCCTACACACTGTATTTTTAATCCCCGACATTATCAGTCATAACCTGATCGATAGCTTTATCAGTCTGCCTGCGTGTCAGTGGCTTTTAGGCATTTACACGAATTGACCGATTTGCATGCGGTTTCATTTGAAGGTGACTTAAATAGGGATGGTCCTCTATGTTTCATGAAAATCTGTTAAGCCGTTCGTTATCAAATTTTATCCTAGAGGCTACACTCAAAGAACAGTTTTATTTTATACATTGTAGACACCCGCTGTCCACTATTCTGATAATGGTATCAGGTATGACGTGATGGAAAATGTCGATGTGGCTTAAGATAGAATGCGTTTGCGTAGAAGATGGTGATTCACTCTTGTTTTAAAGATGCCCAGATTGTAAGTATCGGGAAACAGGTATCGAAGGGAATTTCAGACCCTAGCGTTGCGAATGAGAAAAGAAAACTTGAATCGCTTCTTTATCTAGATAGGATATCAACAACATAGGGATGGAAAATCGTTAAACGTTACTCGGTTTTGGTGAAATGTGAACTTCAAACAATTTACCCTCAATAAACTCAGATGAAAACTGTTAGCTTTGAGTTGGTTGAAATCTAAGGCTGATACCCAATTTCGTAATTCTATGACTTACCTTGACTGATGATCACTAAGGTAGCCTTGATCCCGGTCTCTAATGCGGTCCCTGAAAAAAAGATTATTTTGTAGCTTCCAAAAATAATAACAAACCTTTTTTTTAACTACGAAGTTTACATTACTACGTATATCTGCTACCTAGATATATTATAATATATTTACATAATTTTATAATTTAAAATTGTGCCTGTTTGTGCCTGTCTTTCCGTCTAGCTTTTTATTCATTAAACTTAACTTCTGATCCGAATCTTGACTAAGATTGACTTAGATCTCTAAGTTTGCATTCTGAAGATATAAAAAAACAAGAGGATATGACGTAGAGGGTTTACGATTCGATGAACTCGAAAAAGATATTGGACAAGGAAACCTATCTCTACAAAAATTTTATATCAGTATACGTTGGCAGTGGGAGAGAATGTAAAGGAAAAAGAATAATTATTTCTCAATAAAGTAGATAGAAAATTCTTTTTTGCTACAGTTGATAAGAAGAGTGTTGTTGATAAGAATATAAACAAACCTCGTATTGTGATCGCTGAGGTACCCCCTGTCTCGCTCGCGGTCCCTCTCTCGTTCCCTCATCAGCTCATTGCGATCGCTAGAACAATCGCGCGGTTTAATCAAACCACAGATTAAAGAGATTTTTTCACCTACTCGTTATATGATATTTATTACTAGCTGATATCCGCGACTTCGTACGCGTGGATTGAGGTTTTTTTTTGGAGTACCACCCGAACTATAATTTTTTTCGGGATAAAAAGTAGCCTATGTTTTAATCCAAGGTATCTATATTCAAGGTATAGTCTATCTCCATTTTAAACAGCCAAATCGGTCCGGTACTTTTTGAGCCAATTCGTTACAAACATACTTACTTACATACAAATCTTTCCTCTTTATAATATTAAATATTTAATATATTTATTACAACCGTTAATCTGAACAATATCTCAAAATGAATATATTTTAAGTAACGAAGTAAAAATAGCTTTGCTATTTTTTTCAAGAATGTAATAGGAGCTATACTTGAAAATAACAATTTTACACCTACGTCTTCAGGGTAGGTAGTGGACTAATACGCTTGACAACCAACGGCTCTATTAACGATTGAGCGGTCACCGGAAAACAGAGTCACTGAGCAGGAAGATCAGTGAGGAAGACAGTGTCCGTGTTTGGGTTGATAATACTAGTATTATAAATATTATAAGGTATTATGGATTAGGAGCAAATAGAATTCTCACATACTACAGTAGCCTTATCCGCATAATATTTTTCATTACCTATCAGGATTAATTCATAAGTTCTAAGTACTTTATATACCTACCTATTGAATTATACGTTCATAATTCAAGTATTGAATATTTGCTCTAGGGGTTTGTTACTTCGCATACGAGGTGTAAACTTGCAACCTGTCTTCATGGCACTATTGCCCCTATTTAGTTAATTCGAATGGTTGATCGATAGAGTATGTGCGCATAACTCATCGTGGTTGTATAAAGACTTTTCAGTTTGTAAAAAAACTCATACACGAAAAAAGTCAATGGCATCAGCGAAGTGAAGTAATTTTAAGTTTTCTAAAGGTAGTCCGGCAATACTTTATAATTGTATGTGTGATCGATACACATCTTCTGTTAGTCATTTATAGCTCATTACCATTTATACTCCGCTCAGGCTCTTTCAGTCTAGTGCATTGAGATTTACCAGCGTAAAGGAAAAAATAAAAATTTTACAAACCGTCCCGATTAGAGGTAACTAGCTGGCTATGGACCCAGCGATTTTTAAAAAGTATTATTCAAATGTTTGCCACAAATGTAGAATTTAAGAGCTTAACTAAAATAATTTGTAGTAGGTACCTAACCGCACCGATCAGAGCGAGTTTCCTGTAAGTATGCTCCTCGTCGATTTGGTAAAGCTGTTTTTATTAAAATATTTGCCGGTATTCTAAAATTGTAGGCCTTAACTTAAGCGAAAGCGAGAAATTAAATACCTGTAGTAACCATCCCGATCAGAGCGCGCACTATGCTGCCTTTCTACACCTAGGCGGTGTGGAAGAGGTAATGTTGAAGAACGGCTTCCCCCACCGGAGCACTGCGAAGCAGGCCCTATTGACGAAACATTAAATTGATAAAATAAAAAACCTACGATGAACTACATCGCCCTTTAGGTATACGAATAAATAAAGTAAGGAAGTCTAATTCAGAACAAAATCCACTCAAAAAATGGCCCTACTTCAAACCAAAACGACGTATGATTCTAAATACGAATCATACGAATCACTTCCGAGCTTACAGGCTACATGCTTGGTGATCGGTTCAAATTCAGAACGAAAGCAATAATTGGTTCGCGCGCGTGCTGCTATGTTTGCTTTGACAGCTGAGTCATTGGACGATGTTATGAAAATTTGACGTGCAAGAAAAATGACCAACTGTCGACGTGCTATTTTTGTTTTTCATCCCCGCCTCTAAGGGCTTAATTTTAACCTCCACCCACTTCGGCGCAATTTTTGTTGGGGTCATTTTTTAACGCAGTTAGACTTCCTTACTTATTATTTATTAGTAGCTTTAGGTGCTTATCTAAGAACCTGAAAGGAAAATGGTGACGTCACAAAACATGATTACAATGTCCCTTTTTGCCGTATAATTTAACTACCAAATCCTTGATGCAAAAATATTATAGGTCTATATAAATCGGCTCAGTAAGAAAAGCTAAGGTTTGAAAGTGAAGAAAAAACCTTCGCTCATAATTTTTCACGAAAATTGTAACAAAACAAATAAGTACAAATATGCAAATCGTATAAAGTATACGTTAAAGGAACGTTAATTCATCGTTAGAGTTAGAGTAGCCCCTAAATCTAATGTATCCATCAAGGATTTTATATAAATAACATTATTGTTATCATATTAGAAATTATAAACTTCTTCAATGTATTCACTCATTATTGAAAAGTTTTAGACTTTCAGATTCTTGTCATCTGAGTCTATGTATTGATTGAATGGCTCACTTCTGCAATATAAAAATGATTTCAATATTAGGGGCTCTACCTCACAATAATATTAAGATCTGGTTTTGTCCCATAAGAGAACACATTAAATAGAATAAAATGCCACGAGTAATAGGCTGAGTAGACAAGCCTAGCTATTTTAACTTTGATAAACCTAGATGGTTTATTGAATGAGAGATTAAAATATCTGCCATCTCATGTCTCTATTTTAACAATCCTAAAGCTTACTCTTTCAGGATCCCCCATAAAAGTCTTGGGCTTGTTCATTTTATGTGTCCGTCTATTTATTATTACATTTTGTTTGTCAACTTTATAAATATCTTGCAAGCATCGCTACGTACGCTTAACTTCAAGAAAATTTTTGAAAAGCTTGATTATAATTTCAAAACATTCATTTATTACTATCACGATTATGAAATATATGGTTACATAAATTATGATGTTTAACCTTACTTCAACAATATAGATGCTATGGTTTGTTTAGCAACGAAGTTGATAAGTAAATAGATTATTTATTTTATCCTTCATGTTATTTGATCCATCAGACGAGTTGCGGGGAGCCACTGTATATACAATGTATACAGGCAACGCAAGACCGAGACCTAGTGTAATTATGTTTAGCCGTATATAGCTTGATAAAGAAGAAGATGTTATTGGAATATATAAAAACAAATATCCAATAAGTACAATGATCAGTTTTTTTTTTTTTTTTTTTTTTATTCTCATTTTTAATAAGGGACTTTTGAAGGTGACCTTCATGTCAGCCCCATCGGTACTCACAAAATATTACAATTATAATAATACAATTAATATATACAAAATGAACTACTTATATAACTATATCAATTTGAGAGAATCACTAACAAATCTATATACTTTAACAGCCGAATTACTCAAAGGATTGCTAAAAATAGAATTAAAAATACCAGTATTCATAAAATTTAAGATCAGTTTTTAACACTTACTTCTTCGGGGCGGATATGGACTTCGCTGGTTCGAAGGCGCCATGTTGTCGTTATATTCTGTGTGAAAAAGCAAGTACTGTATAAGTAAAAAATAATACAGAAAATAATTTATGTATATATTATTATTTCAGATAAATAAATTTAAATATAATTAAATCTCACCAAAGCCGTAAATTATCCTACAAATAAGAAAATATAATGAGAATCAAAACAATACTGACAATATCGTATGACGCCTACAAAAAGATATTTATTTAAACGGATTTAAATTTAATTTTAAAAATTGTAAAGGGTGGAAATATTGTTTTTTCAATCATAGTGCTTTAAAAAGGAAACGAGATAATTTTATCGTACTTTTTTAGCTTAAATTTTAGAAAATCATCGATTTAAAAAATTTTATAACATTAAATCTAACTAGTTAAAGATATCACAAGAGGCATTAAGTGCTTCCAGTGACTTTATAAATTTAGGTAAGCAAAAAATAATATTTTATTGCATTTGTGCATTTTTATTTTAAATTCTATTTTTTTATATTAGTTGTTATATTTGTAAAATGTAAAAAATATATTCTAATTTAAATTTAGGTTTTTTTCTTACCCAAATCCTCCATACTCTGACTCAACAGAGCCTCAAACGTGTGTAGACTATAGCTCTCTGCATCCATACCCTTAGCCAGTGTGTTGCGGAGATGCATCTCGTATTCAAGTAGTAACCGGGATGTGGGCGACCCGGGCGCCGGAGTTGCACTGGACTGAGATGCCTGACGCGATAGGCAGGGCTTTTGCTGTTTAGAAAAAAGCCATGAGTCCATTAATAGCCAGTTTTTATAGTTATTTATTCAACAAGGAAGCAAAATTCATTTTTTTGCGTGTGCCTAGTTTGAACCCCGAGCGGGCGAACTTAGAATCTTGAGTGTAGTGAGGGATTCAAATGCACCGTGTGATACATACAACTTTTCACCTCACTAATAGTAGTAGTTCGTTTTTAAGATTATAATGTACAGAATAAATAAATAAATATTCCAAAAAGGGCGCCTATGCTGTTGTACCTACTTTGTGTGTACTTTTCTTGAAACAACAATTTTGCTCACTGGTTTTAGAAAGCAAAGGCGCCCTTTTTGAGCTAGTGAGGAGAAAATGATATTTTTAATGATGGATGAGAATGTATGTATAATCAGTCACCACATGCAAACGGTGGTCTTAAAAGCGTGTATTTCAAAGTTGTAACTTATAAGTCGTAACTGTGATTTTGATTCTGAACTGATTCTAAATGATACTAGAATTTGGAAACGTCCATATAAAAGCTTTCTTTCTTTCTTTTTATGTAGCGTGAAATTTTAATGGTTGTTTTCTTTCGAGCCAATATACTGCGTGATGCTATCGCGAGGTATTAGGTGGTTTGAGGTCGCTTTCGAGTTTTGTTTTGTTTTCAAAATTGCCATGAAAATAAAAATTAGAATTAAAATTTCTAATTTCTTTTATTACATTGATTGCCCTAGCAAAAATTAATACGCTGCTGCAACAATTAAAATTTCAGCGCTGGCATGCCTATAGTTAGTGTGCGACACATTCAAATTCAAAATTTATTTATTTCATGTAGGCCAACTTTTAGCTGTTATGACACGTCATAAATCTACCACCGGTTCGGAATGCAGATTCTGCTGAGAAGAGCCTGTAAGAAACTCAGCAGTTGCTCTTTAAAAAAAAATTTACAATAGGTAACAAAACTATGCCTTGTATACAGTGCTTCAAAAATGCATACGTCGTAGGTACATACAATACAAAGCATGTCAAGATGGGCAGACAAAGCAGGCCCATTCCCGTTGGTGGCACCCGTTCACGAGCATGACGCATGGTCCAGCCGTTGCTTCGCTCAACCATATTTGAGGGAACGTAATTCGAAATTTTTGAAAAGGATTTGCGTAGCTTACCCCGTGGTGATGTTGTCGGGGATCCCTGTCCCGGCGTTGGCACGGCTCCTGATCGGAGTTGCCGTTAGACGACGACGGCGTGGTGGCGTAGCACTGATTGTCAAACATCACATTGTCGGAAGGCGGAGAGAGATCTCGTTCTCCACCGCCTAGCTCCAAGTAGAGCCCACGTCCCGGATAACCGCTCGGCGCCGCACCGACACCCACACCGCGGCTACACAACAGAAATTAGTGTTACTGTACTAGGGGCTTGTACTTGGAACTGCCTTTTTGGTCTAGTTTTAGTTTAGCCAGTCTGACTGTCTGTTTTTATCACATTTACCAAATCATGACAGAATTTTTAATAATCACTAAAAATTATTACCTATCACATTTATCACATTTACACAAAATACACGCATTAATTTGATTCTTTTTATCTCTTTATATTGTGGTGAGCTGATGGCTTGTGTTTTTTTTTATTACAATACATCCGCCAAACTGCTCATGCTGGCAGGCTTTCATGAGGAAGCTTCTTACCGTTTGTGGCATGTTTTGGACCCATACGCAACTTGTATTAAGAAGTATTATTTTAAACTTAATCCACACGGACAAAATCATGGACACCAACTAGTATTAATGATCTATATAGTATTATTGAGTGTATTTATGTATGTTTGCAGGTCTCAAATATAGAGATTGGCTGAATTGCCAATGCGTCGTTTCAACATGCATTGTTATAGCTATAATAGCGAGTGAGTATATGCCAATCAGAGGCGATTGCGATAGTCACACTGTAGCAATAATTTTAAGAGAATCGCACAGCAGATCTCTTTATTAGCGAACAAAATAGCGCTCAATTTTTTTCTGTTTCTGTAAACGAAAGCTAATTATGAAGGAAAACCTGATGGATTTCAGTTTGAAGCACTCACTTTGTTGAAGAGTATCTCTGCGAGCCCTGCCGGCTGTTGTTGTTCACCACGTGAGCGTAGTGTCCGTGGTGCAAGTGCTGTTGGTGGCGGTGGCCGTGGGACCCACACGTGGGCGGACACGGCCCGGCAGCGCCGTACCGCCGGCGACCCATCTCTGGTGACGTCACTGGGCTCTCCATCGACGGCATGGGTTTCAACATACGCTTTAGCGTGCTTGAATCTAAATAAAAAGATAATTTTCAAGTAGGACCTTCATTTCATTTATTTTTATTAAAATGCTACACTACCATCATAATTACCATCCAAATCATTCCAGCGAGAATGTAAAAAATCTTGGCTACGGCGAAAGTTGATTCTTTGCGCCCTCAGCCCTTTTATCCTTACCTTACGCTACTTTTACTGACCAATTGCGTAACGTTGACCCGCAAACCCATAGTAAAATTGCAAAATAATAAAAGTTATTTTTTTCTGATAGGTTTATTTATTTCACTTCATCTTCTTTGTTAGGAACCGATAGACGTCCACTGTTGGACAAAAACCACTTTGTATGGAGTTTCACATGTCTTGGTGTTGTGCCGACTGTACCTATTCCGGTCATTGGGGAAATACCCACGGTCATTGGGGTCGCATGTACTCCGCTCATAACCACTTCAGCTTCGCGCCACGATGACTCAATGAGTTCACTCCATATATTATGGTACTATTAAAGTCACTTACCCATATTCATATCTTCTGTACTCTTTGACTTCGTACGGCGAGAGCCAGAAGTGTTGTTATTGATAACGTTATGATTGTGCATCGTATGTCTGTCTTGCTCGCGGGACTGGAAGAAAAATAGTTTTGTTTATAAAAGCAAATGCCAGCCAGAAATTTATTTGTAACACCCCACTCGTTCACAACTATGCCACGCGTTTCCAGTCAAATCATATCTAGATCTATATAGATGTAACTTAGTTAAAGTTACACTAGACTCTAGTGTAACTTTTCAATTTTACGCTACCTACTCGTACCTATGCGTAAATCTGCCATTTAGTACAGACGGACTAACGGACGGACGGACGTATTAGGACTCAGTAAAAGGGACGGAGAAGGTTTTGTTTCAAATTCAAAATTATTTATTTCATGTAGGTCAACTTGTAGATCTTATGACACGTCCAGATTCTGCCATCGGTTCGGAATGCAGACTCTGCTGAAAAGAGCCAGCAAAAAATTCAGCAATTGCTCTTTTCATCACAAAATGTTACAATATTAATGTATAGCTATATAATATTTTTGTATGGTGGGAGGCTTTGTGTAATGCCAAGCCAATTGATTTCATGCAACTTTATCATTAAGAAAATCACTAACTTTGTATAACCTCGACTTAATAAATGTGGTTTTACTTCTTTTACGTCTATACTACTTGACAGATTTAACACAGTAACGTAAGCTTGAAAAATTACACTAGAGCCATTAAAAGCCAGTTGCGCGTCAGGCAGTTAAATTGAAGTTATCCATAGCTTTAAACTTGCCCACCATAGACTAAAAAGCCGGATGCGCAAATCAGTTGCATAAAATACATCAAAATACAGCTGATGTTATGTTCGGTATTGACATAATATTTTGAATTCACAGGAAAGAGACTATTTATGACTTATCTATGACTTTGTGTTAAACACAATGTTACAAAGTACTCACAGATTCGTTCCCATCTCCGTAATCAACACTTTTAGGCATATGCTGTAAATGCTCCTTGGATCGTGTGGAGGTGGCAGAAGACTTGGAGGATGTGAGAGTGCCACCGGCCTGGACACCTTCTGACTTGAGGTCTTGTCCATGTTGACTGGGTTGTCCTGTGGTTGTTTGTGACTCTTCGTTTATCTGAAACATGAATTATTATATTATTACTGAGTAATACCCACAACTTCATCCGCGTGGATTTGGTTTTTAAAAGCCCACGAGAAGACTCTGATTTTCCGGGCTAAAATTCATGTTAATCCGTTGCTGTTGCAGCGTGTTTGACGGATAAACGAACAATCATGCGTCGTGCTCGTGAACGGGTGCCACCAACGGGAATGGGTCTGCTTTGTCTTCCCATGTTGACATGTGTTGGATTGTATGTATTGCATTTTTGAAGCTTCACTATGGAAGCACTGTATACATAGCTTAGTTTGGTTACCCATTGTAAAATTGTTTTATTTTTTTAAAAGAGCAACTGCTGAGTTTCTTCTCAGCAGAATCTGCATTCCGAACCGGTGGTAGATTTATGACGTGTTATAAGTGCTACAAGGTAGCCTACATGAAATAAATAAATTTTAAATTTGAATTTGAATCCGACAAACACACTTCCGCTTTTATAATATTAACAAGATTAGTTTCCCCATTAATATTAGTAGTTAACGCATTAATGGTAATAACTATTTAAGGCACCTCCGTTGGTTTACGTTGCTACTTCATTAATCGCGCACCAATGATAGTTGTAACGTAGACAGGCTTGGGAGCATCGAACAATTACCCCTTGAGCACGTTCAAAGTTATTAAACCCGTCTACGTCACGTTATTTTATTTGAATTTTGTTCATCCATGTTCCGTTCGTGCTCTATTCGCTAAGCAAATAAGTTTGATTGGTTTATCCATAATAGTATTTTTTTCGAGGATTGCTAGTGATATGGGGATACACACAGGCTCCTTTTTTCATGGAAACTCAACAACCTTTCTACGTACCTTTAGTACATTTTTTGTACACCTAAATATTCAAACGTGAATGAAATCTATACTAAGTTTGATTCTTATTTGAAAGTATTCAAATAAGAATCAAACTTAGTATAGAAGCACGATAAAGAGAAACTTCTTCGCGACAACGTAAATGAAACGTGACTGAAAAATGAATGCAACTTACATTTGTGCCATGAGTTCCCACTGAGGCAGTAACGGTTTTCGGGGCTGTCGAGGTATTTGTAGTCATAGTCGAAGTCTCTTGTGACTTTGGAGGTCGTGTTGGTGGTTGGCTCTCCGTTTGACGGGCTGCCGCTGCAATTAAGTAATCTTAGTTGAACTTAATCAAGTTAATTCTTATACCCTTGCCATGAGTGAAAGAGACCACGACTATCAACAATGAGGACCACGGCTCCACGGCGTACTATCACCTACTAAATGTCTGTTTAAATATTATTTATGTTCTAGTCCATAGAACTACAAAAAGTTTATAATAATTGCGGAAACCCTTCTCTGTGAGGAAACCTGCGATCAGTAGTGAGCCTTTAATGAGTTGTTAATGATGATGACGATAGGGAAATTATTGTATAAGTATTAAGCATCCTTACTACAGCTAAATTAATCCTAGAACCTCATCGATACCAATTCACTTGCATAGCTTCTCCATAATTGGGTAATGATTACCCCATAGCATTGCCCCTTTGGATGGCCAAACCAATTCTTTGCCCAAAATAAGCTACCAGCTCTTGTATTCCTGGTAGACTCGATTACTATTTTTGAAAGTTCTTCTAAAACTATTCAAGTTCCTGGGCCTCCATAATCTCCACATAAAAGGGCATAAATAAGTATATGAAATTACAATCGAGTGTTATATTTGCATTTCTTCACCTGTTCGGCGCTAGTAGACGCTGTACCAGCCATTGAGTTAGGATAGCTTGGATGTCGGTATCGAGTAGGTAGTAATATTACTACTATTTACGAAAGAATTACAGAGGAAGTTCTGTAGCCTCCTTTCTACCTTCTCATTAGTTTATAAGAAAATCAATTTTGACTAATTTATATATCCCAGTGCGCAGTGGCGTGCACAGGATGTACTACAGGGTAGGCAGATGATACAAAATGGAAAAAATCTTCAGCGCGAATTATAAAAAAATTAAGGGCAGGCATTGTATAAATTATAAAAAGCCTACCCTTAAGTTTTTATAACTCGTACTGGCGATTTTCTCCATTTTATATAATTTTGCCGCGTTATGCCTACGAGAGGAGATCTGTGCTCAGTTGTGGGCGATGGGTTGAGTTGAATGAATTAATGAAATCTTACGTTTCGGCGGCGCTTGGTTCGCAGGCTGCGAGCCGGTGACGTTGTCGTAGAGCGACGTAGAGGAGGTGGCCGCCGCGACCTTATCCGATCGTCCGGTGGTGCCGCCGGCCGCGCCTGCATCTGTTTCAATGGCACGTGTAGTTGTACGCGGCAGAGTGGAGGAGCCTAGTTCAAAAATAACATACATGTTCCTTGACAGTCAAACTTAATCGCCAGATATGCTGTTTGACTTCTATATCCTGCTGTAGGAAAAATTTGGAAGAGAAGTTCTGATGTGTTTTTCAAGCGAGGTTTTGGCTGATGGCTAGTTAAGGCCTAAGTACCATCAAAGACGCATCGTCAAGCGATTTAGCATCCTTTCACGATGACATGTCGAAAGGGATTAGAGGTATGGTTTTAATGTATACTCCTAAACCATCCAAGCATTATCATTTGAGACTGCATCGTCAATTACCATCAAGTGAGATCGCAGGCACGAGCTATCTACTCATGGAATTAAAAGGAATTGGAATTATGCATGACTTGATTACTCTTATATAGAAAACGACGATACAAATAATAGGAGTATTTGTGTTTCTTGAAGTTATCTAGAAGAAGAATAAAGAAATCATTTTCATGTTAGTAACACTAGAATGTAACCAATATATTCGATTTTGGTTCCATGTGTGAAACTTTTATACATTGAAATACTTGAGTTTTTCGATAAAACAGTAGCTTCTTATTTTACTTACGGTATCGTGGATCTTGAGCTCTTAATCTGGCGTATTGTTCTTGTGTCATGCAAGTGCACTGAGGTTCACGGCCGTATGTTAGGCTGAATTACAAAAATAATTATAAGTAATTAAATGACGGAATGATCATTAATATTTTAATCATCTATTCTAATTATGTATTATTAGACTACCAGCGACTTCGTCCGCGTTAATTTAGGTATATACAAATCCCTTTATTTTTTCGAGATATAAATGTCCTATGTCACAATATAGGATTTTTACTCGTAGTACATCCATGCAAAGCCTATGTTATCTACGGAAACCGGATAGACGTAATTTTTTACAAGGGTATATTTGAGGACCTGAATATAGACTACTTTTTACTTTTGAATACTAAATCTACGAAGTTCAATGCCCATGGTATATTATCGTAGCACTGCTAACAAGCATTCCGCTTATTTTGTAATGAGAGAAGAATAGAGACAGGAAGAGAAGGAAAAAGTCCAAGCAGAACTAATATTCTGAACAAAGTAACGAAAAAATAATTGATTTACTAATTAGCCACCTTAGTGGTGTAAATTAGTTCTTCATTGCATGGAATTGGTAACATTCTTTTTAAAAATGAATTTTTATTTTTCCCAATTGCGAAGTATATGGCGAAGTAGAAGACATTTCACACTTGCTACTGACATGTGTTCGGAACCACAATTTGAGAGAAACACTAATGTATGAACTTTTAAAATGAATACTGGTATTTTTAATTCCATTTTTAGTACAGTACACCTATGAGTAATTCGGCTATTAAAGAATATACAAAATTTTGTATATTTGTGTAATTGTATAATTTTGTGTGTACCGATGGGGCAAACATAAAGGTCACCTTTAAAAGTCCCATATAAAATGATGAGAATAAAGAAAAATGAATTTAGAAATGCGTTACCACGTATTTACGTTATATATACTACGTTCTACTGTATACCTTGATCGATTAGGACTGGCTGGGGTGGAGACTGGTTTCCTCTTGGTCTTGAATTTCTGCTTGCTGCCCGGCGGTTCCAACTTCAGGCTGTAGCTCGAGGATGCCTTACGTGAGAATTTGAATGATGGTGACTAAAATCATAAAATGGCAGAATCTTGGTAATGGTTATATGAACTTTTCATTTCCCCTTCATAGTATGTCCTCCTTATTACTCTCGTGAACAAAATCTATTAAGGAAGAATCAACTAATTATGATTTTAACATTTAGGTTTTAATGCATTATTTATAATAATTTGATTTCACATAATCTATGTGTGATCTCTACTACTGTCTGATGTTTTTTTTTTTTGAAATTTCACTTATCAATTTATTTGTCCAAAAGTAATTTTGTAAAATGACATCGAAATAATATATCACCACTCAGAAATGTTTGTATTTTTTTAATCTGTTTTTTAATCTGTTTTTTTTTTTTTTTGTATATTTATTTATCTGATGATAAAGTTCGAAACTAAAATTTCACAGACCAAAACATCCCAACGCCCGCTTGATGTATATGAAAAATGATGAAAGTATAATACAGAGCAACTTACGCAGCATTCGCGGAATTGCTTGGCATCTATAGGCGAGGTGAAATTGAGACCCCAGGTGTCGTTGGTCATTGGATCTTTCCAGTAGACGAAGCATTCAGAGGCTTGTCCAATGCGAGTACCTGAAAAGATAAGATCAAACTAAGAGTTCAGTTGCAACTTTTACCGTTTAGTAGAGCTATTCTCTATCTCAGTGGCTATTGAAAAATGCTAAGAACTTTCAAACCCTCATTTTTTGAAAAAAGGAGTATATTGTTTTCAGGGTTCATGTATGTATGTGAGTTCCTATATTCCACCATAACTTCTATATGCCTGAACCGATTTTGGTGAATGAGGTATCGTTAGAATTCTAAGCTTATTCCGGGTGTATAGGCTAGTAAAATTAAAAAAAATTGATGGGGTGACCATGGTCCTGCTTTAAAGACTTAAGCTGAAAAAAAAATTCAAAATAAGATTAAATATACAATCATCATCTAGAAAATAATGAGTAGTTTCCAAAAATATATAACACTATAATTCAATACCCAATGATTCACAAAAAAATAACCATTTAAAAATGTGAATAAGATTCCAAAGGGCTGTAGTATTTAACTTTTTAGTTCGTTTTTGGCTGGGCAGTCGTGTTTTTAATTTTTAAATTATAGCTTGTGTATTATGAAATGTGGATTTGACAGTCCTTATTAAGCAACTTTCCTTGGTTTTCCATAGCCACTGAAATCGAGAGTAGCCTCTCAGATCAGAACAGAGTTCCAATTATCATGATGAAAGGTGAGGGTTAGGATGCTTTCTATACCTCTTTAGGCCCATATTCCGACTAAGGCCAAATACCAAAATGGTGAAATTGGGCCTTGAAAAGTATTATTCTAGAGTAAATGAACAGTTATTTCAAGAAAAGACTATATTTACATTTCACCATTGCCTAATTTAGAACTAAAGTCGCTACTCGCGTGTAAATCTAACTACCCTTGTCCAGTAGTAATTTGGAGAGTATAAAATAATTCCTGGTAGGTTATTAGTTCTTTTCGAGAGTAGGTACGAAAGTTTTGTGAAATCGGGTATCAGTTAGTCTAGACTAGACAGTTTCAATATACACAACATACTTATTTTACCTATTTATAGTTTTGCAAAAATGCAAAATAATAGATTTTGCATTTTTGCACTAAATACGAAATAACGAAACATGAATTACTAGTTCGTTCGCGTGGATTAAGGTTTTTAATTCACGTGGGAAATCTCTTATTTTCCGCAATGAAAGTAGCCTATGTGTTATGCCAGACTATATATCTGTGCACAGCTAAATCGGTAAGCCATTGATTGAGTAACAAAACTAAGAAACATACGTCCATCCATTCATCTAAAATTTCGCATTTCTAATAATAATAGGATTAACAATACCCGTAATAAATAATAGAGCACCCTTTCATGACATGCGCGCTTTGATATTCATTGTAACATTTGAAAAAATACCTGATTCAATATTCAGTTTCCGTGAACGTGAATACGTGAATTATACGTGAATATATACGTGAATTATACGTGAATTTCGGTCAATTATCCGTGCACCATCTAGTGTAAATTTAAAACTGGGTTACAGAGGCGATGGCCATTGCTACTTTCAGATTTGCTCGTAAAATTCACTACTACATTGCCGAGAAAAACACATTGATTGATGTTGTAGTTATCAAAATAGCTTTTCGTTTACAATGCGACTAAATAGTCGCATTATAAATTTGTAGTTACTTTTAGGATTATGAACTCATTTAAAAATTAAATTTTTAGTTATTACAAATTTACCAATTTTAGTGTCGAAAAATACTTTCTGCTATAAAAACAACATTACGCTAAATACAAAAAAATAAGAGCGAGAGAGGTTGTGACTTTATGCTCTGTCCCACACTGGCCACTGCATTGTTTCGAGATCGCAGCATCCACGAAACATTACTCTCTTTAAGAGAGAGGAGAGATACTCTCTCTTCGTCGAATTTGAATTATGTCACCCTTGTCGCAAATGAGCGATATAATTAACTTCATCGTCGTTATATTAAACAATCTCGATGTAAAACGTACCAGGCTGTAATAGTCTAACGTCCAGTATCTTGTCGACCTGCGAGTTGTAGGCCGTGATGTGAAACACGCACTCGGGCGAGTCCTGTATGCAAGTGATGTTCACTGGAACCAGGTCTTCCGACACCTGCTGCCATTTGACGGTGCCGGCGCCACTCGCTGACACGTGAAACACCTCGGCCCAGAGTCTGGAAGATACACGACTGACTATATATTAAAGACCTGCATTGTTCTCAAAAAGAAGATTATTTGTATAATAATTATCTATAAATTTATATATATTTTTTTAAATATTATAAAGCTGAAGAGTTTGTTTGTTTGAACGCGCTAATCTCAAGAACTACTGGTTCGAATTGAAAAATTCTTTTTGCGTTGGATAGTCTATTTATCGAGGAAGGCTTTAGGCTATATAACATCACGTTGCAACGAATAGGAGCGAAGCATCAGTGAAAAATGTTGTAAAAACGGGGAAATTATCCATATTTGAGGGCTTACGTTGCGTGCGCTGCGTAAACGGTTCAAGTTACCCTAAAAATAACTAAATATTTTCGGACATAACTTCTCGCGGATAGTAGCAAGTCACTCTAAACCTTTTCCACGCGGACGAAGTCACGGGAATCAGGTAGTTATTTATAAGTTACACTATGATTCGTTAGATGGTCTAAATATTTTTTTATGATAGAGGCCAGATAAACAGATATATTTGGAGTAAAAAAACCTGGAAGAAAAGTAGTCTTAATGTTCCTTAAAAATATATGGTAATATTGCGCAAATCGCAGAAGTTGCAGGACATTCACTTCATTATTCAATCATTATTTCACATTCGCGTATGACCCAGTTGTCTCTTCATGGATTGCGTGCAGACCACGTGGGGAAATTCTATACATAATTTAGTAGAGAACATGCATAGCAGAGGTGGTGTAACTGAAGCAGGAATCTACAAAACATCATCGTATATTATGAGGTTCGCTCTAATTTTAAATCTATGGGTACGTCTATACAAATAAATAAAATTGAAGTCTCTGTTTGTAAATCTGTGGTTTGTAATATCAAAATAACAACTTTTTACTAAATGCATAGGTTTAAGTAAATACGATACTTACAACAAAAACTTTTTGTCTGTCTGTCTGTTTGTTTATTGCGGCTAATCTCGGGCTTTTTCTACCTATGCATATCGATATCTCCGTGACTTCTTAACCGTTTTGCGTGAATCTATTTTAATCGATGCAAAAATTTTGCGAGATGCTCTCATAAAACTTCGGGTTCCCCCCTAAACTGTGAAGATTTAAAAACTGTCGATTATGAATAGTAATTGTAGGTAAAAACTACTTCGTTGAATTCCAGGACCCAACTCCTCAATCCTGATGCTGCAGGGGTTCTGCCCACCTAAACTGTGAAGATTTAGGAACTGTCGATATTGAATTGAAGAAGGGGACGAATTCGCGTGCGTCCGCTAGTATTAAATAAAACGTAAATTAGCTCGCTAGAATCACGGATCATAACGAAACTGCCTTTTTACCTACATAGCAGGCACTCGAATTATGCATGACAAGCTCGTGTTTCTGGTCAAATTAATGTATGTACGTAAGTGAAAGACTTTATTTTAAACAAATACTTTTATTCCAGACACTTCAATTTTATTTTTTTGTATAGAAGATAACATATAAAATATCTTTTAAAAACTTACATCAAATAAAGTAAAATAAAATGTTTTCGTTCATTTCATTCATTTTCGTTCATTCATTTTATTCGTTTCATTTCATTCATTTCAAAAGGATTAGCAGTGAGCTGATACCTCAGTAGATGCCCATCACGGCGGCGGGAGTTCTGCCACGGGCTGTCTTCGTAGCGGTACGCCTTGCGGAGGATGGGCGCGCATGAACAAGATGACAGCTTGTTGCCCATCGTGCGCTGGCCGCACTCGGCGCACGTTACTACGCTGCCTGCAATCATATACACTCTTGAATAAAGGCAACATTTTTTAGAAAGAACAGGCATGAAAAACTTCCTCGTTGCTAATACGCACTGCAAAAATTTGGAATGACCTTCCGGCTTCCGTTTTTCCAACTAACTATAAGTTAATTTTTTTAAATTAAGAGTGAATAAGCATCATCTAGGCAAGCGCGTACCATCTTAGGCTGCATCTTCACTTACCATCGGTTGAGATGGCAGTCAAGCGCTAGTCTATATATTTAAAAAAAAACATGCCATAAGTACACGGTGATAACTTCAAAAGACACACCAAAGTTAGCCATGTAACTGTTATTAATCGAAGCAATAATTAAATCTACACATATTTTTAATTCACGCTCTCATTAGTTCAACGAGAAAAGAGAGGACTGAAATCAGAAAAGTCCACGTTTCAAACTATAGCTATATAGCAAAGATGCGTGCCATGAGAAAATTTTGTCTATACTTTAATTCGTGAATCTCTATAGAGATTCATATAGAGATTATGAGTAAACGGTAAACAAAATTTTCACGTGGCGCGCATCTTAGCCTTACTGGTCAATTTGCAAAACTTAGAGCTTGATTCAAAGAGAAAAATGGAATAGTCGTGCTTTACATAGTTTATTTTTTAAGATATACGAGAATATAAATAATAAGTGGTCATAGGATAATTAGTGGTTAGGACTTCTGCCTCCGAAGTTCACGGTCACTGACTTTTCGAAATTATGTAGGTTTTAAGCAATTCATTAATATCAATTGCTTCAACAGTGAAAGAAAACATAGTAAAAAAACCTGTATGACTAAGAACTGTCCATAAAATTGCAAAAATGTGTGAAATATGCCAATCCACTCTTTGGCAGCGTTGCGTCATGGACAAAAGCCCTTCTTTCATTTGAGAGAAGACCTGTGCCGAGTTGTGGGCTGCCGATGTGCTGAGATGAATGAATGGTGAATGAATGATGAATGAATATAAATAATGTTACCCGTGGTTCCGTGATGTCACCAGGTGCCATCGGAGCGCGAGAGCGAATGTCCACGGTTGAGACTCTGCGAACGTTGAGTGCCGTGCCTATAGTGGTGTTTCACTCCATGCTGCAACCATTGATACGTTAATATAATATAATCAATAGAATATTTTTTTAACGAAATCGCCAGTATATAATATCATCTATTTTGTTGTAACGACGATCAACGCGACGTACCAATATATTATATTCGGAATTCTTCTATGTTTTCTATTACATACATACAGTTACAATTTTTATAATATGCTTTGCTAGAAGACAAATCTTATTTTAGTCAAAGATCTGTTCAAAACTTATTTGAAGTATTTTTATTACATAAATGAACAATAAACCACTTCAGAAACAACTTTATGATACTAGTTTAAAATAATTTTACGTACTTACTAAGGCTTAATAAATTACACAAAAAGCATGCGGTTGAAAGAAAATCAACGCACTACGATATTCATTATTTCTATATTCATCATAGAGTTGACTCAACACCAGTTACATATATTGTATTCTCACATTATAAAGCATATTTTACATATACGTATATCGTAATGGGGTGATGATCGTTCTTTTATTTATTAAGTATATTTTATTTTATTTTATTTATATTTATGTAATTTATGTTATATGAAATGAACATGCATGACACAACTCACAAAATTCACGAAAACACCAAGCAGACGCTCCAAACCTACTAAGTAAATAAAACCTACTATATTTCTCAAATGGGAAAATCAAGTCAAGCAAGGCTTCTAACGCGGTGACTCATATTCAATTCACACAAATCAGATAAACTCTAGATATCGGTGATATTTTATTATAGCCAAGATTGAGCTAGACTACCGGGGTCATACATAAAAAATGCAATAAGTAAAAGCTACTTAATTCAGTAACTCTCTATGTACATACTCATACATTTATAAACAAAAAATTAATTAAGTTTGCTCTACTTATGTAGGTAATATTGATCTATGAATATTGAATTAGTTTTCTGTGCAACTGCATTTACGTCTTTGCTTAGCTTAGCATCAATAAATAATGATTATTATACGACTGTATAAACTAATTTTCAATAAGATATAATGGGCATAACATCTAATACAGGTAATCAAGAGGATTGATATCTCCATACATATATAAATTGGATTTTTTCATATTTGTATATCGATGTACGAAGCTTTGTATTCCTATATTGTTGTTCGAAAGGTTAATTAAGTTGATAATTATATGTTTTATATAAGGTACCTATCAACAATTTCAAACCAACGGATCTACCATAAAGTGATTGATTTTCGATAATCTACTAAGTATATACGAATAATTTATGCATACTTGCACTAATATTCTATGAGATTTCTAAGAATAGATAAAATCTACTATTGTATTCATGGTGATTAACAAATATTTTGAAAATGTTTTTTAAAGTTAAGAATCAATAATATAGATACTATCATTTAATATAAAACTATCAGTTTGAAATAGTAATTTAAATTCAAGACGCGTTTTTCGATCCCGGGGATAGGTCTTCAATAACACTAGATTTGTCTATGTAGGTGGGTCACCTAGTTGGCTTCGCTGTTTAAAATTGGCCAGACTATTTCTACCTTTATTATGTAAAGGTATTTTATATTAGGCTTAGAACTACGGGCTGGAAATATCTTGTACGATATAATTTATTTGTGACTAATTTCGAAAGTAAGCAAGTCTCAATGCATTCACGTAATGTCAACAGCAGTGTTTAATTCAGGTGCAAAATATATACTACGCCTGCAAAAAGAAGGTTCTATTTTCACTTAACATAAATATTGCTCGGTAGCGAGGTACAGTTTTTTTAATAAGTAGGATCGGGGTGGAAGGGTGTGAATATTTTGAAACACATACAACAATCTTTAGGTCAATTAGCGTAGTTAGTATATTTTTTTAAACATAATGATAAATTTAAACAACGTGAATCAATACAAAATCCAATTATGTGCGCCGACCACCATTTTAGACACATGGGTTATTACTTTTAAAATATTTGATCATTATTTTTTATCAAACGTGTGTACATGCATAGGGTTGAGTTGCTTTACTGTGCATACAATTTATTTTTATTTCAAGTAATGTCACTTTATTCAATAATGACCACATTACAAAAAATACACGAGGACGAAGGGGATACAAACACTCCATGTGCAAATTAATTGAAAGATATACTACGAACCTCGAAATTGTTCCAATTTTGCGCAGAAAATTTAGCAGCCTCCACGCTTTCTTTCGCACCCATATTTATGTACTTGTGATATCACTCGAATGAACTATGACAATTCGGTTTCGATGCGTATGCTGAACGGTTCGTGACACTGTGACAATGTGCTCTACGACTGTGCTCACTGTGGAGATACGGGTTTAATAAGCATAAAATACCTCCAGAGTAGCTTCGTTAAGTAAAAAATTCGCAGCACCGAATAGTATGCGAGGGTGTATGTTAGACGAGCAAGCGCACGGGCGGCGCGGCCCGCGGCAGCAGGCGCGGCGTGTAAACACCGCCAGCTGCTCGGAGCTCGCTCGCCGAGGGTGCCGCGCCACACGCGCCGACCTGCCTGCCTGCCCGACGCGACCAGCTATCGGAAACGACCTGCTCTAGCACCTATCACTAACACCGATGTACTTATTCCAAAATTGCGCACAATTTATCCTGCGGCGGCACGGACTAGAGAGCCGATCGACACGGTGACACCGGCAACTTGGTAAAACGTCAGAGCGGACTGGGTCGCGAGGCGAGCGTGCGTCGCGCACGGTCGCCGGCCGCCGCCGCGCACCGTCCGCCCGCGAGAGCCGAGACGCAGCGACGCCCAAACCTAGCGAACACGGCGGACAGCGCCCAATGCTGCTGAATATTCGCAGTCTCACATCCATTGCGACATACTACACGGCTTCGATTACATCGTTTCTCTACTACCGATCATTTATAATTATTATACCTGTTATGGCATAAAATATTTCGCAGCATACGAATGATGTTCATAAAGTATATTGAGATTAAGGAGATCATCAATGGGCGTCCGGAGCGGTGCGGTGTGAGGTAGGGGATGCGCGCGCATTCTGCCCGAGACATTCGATTTTGGTCCATGACTGTTGGATGCTTACAGTGGCCCGCCGAGTGATTTAATAGTTCATTCCAGACTATGACACAACTTGCGGATGTTTATTAATTTTAATTTGTCGGACGCTAATTAACCTCCTGTCTTCCACACAAGGAGCATTAGGTACATGACCAAAAAGATCTAGCTATATTTAAATTATCCCAACTATATCTTCCATACAATTTACCTATATAATTATACTTAACGGATTGAAGAATTTGAATAATAATCAAAATCGCAGGAATTAATCTTGTCTTAATTGTTACTACCTAAACTATACCAGAGACAAGTTGAGGAAGTCTATATCACCTATACTAACAAAATAATAACGTATTAATTTTATTAAAAATTAAATAAAATTTTAAAATATAAAGTATCGTAATTAAACGTACCTAGTAATCATATCGTTGATGATTTTTTTTAACTATTGCAATGTTCAACTTTCCTTCCACTTGAAAGTACATACGAGTACACAAACTATATTTTGTTCTTCAAGATAAACAGGTAAAATTACGATTTTAAGTTAATGTATCTCATACAGACATAACATCTAAATCTACCACTAATGTAAAGAAAATTAATCTAGTATGACTTATAAATACTACCACAATTTTATAAACTTATATTGTAAACTCAATCAAAATGTAGCCTCTTAAGACCGACTTTTATCAAAAGAATAATCTAAGGTGCACATGCTTATTAACGCATCATACTAACCAAGAATTTGTTTGAGGTATCCACGAAACAGAAAATTATTTCTGTTTCGAGTTATCCATACTAATTTTTCAAATATGAAAGTAACTCTATTTCTTTCTATCCTTCTATGTGACTATGAAATTTTCACACCTTACGTATTCTTAAACGTATATCTTAAAAAAATTTGGATCAGACATTGTTTGTATTCTAGAAACTATCTCTGTCTTATTTATTTCATCTAGGCCACCATATTGTGGCATCTTATATTGGAGGCTTTGGCCGTAGCTAGTTACCACACTACCGTCAAAGACGTGCCGCCAAGCGATTTAGCATTCCGGTACGATGGCGTGTAAAAACAGATTAGGGGTATGGGTTGAATGTTGCCATACCCCTTCCAAGTTAGCCCACTACCTTAGACTGCATCGTCACTTATCTTCACGTGAAATCGCAGTGGGGCTATCTTGTCATCCAATAAAAAAATCAAGACTCTAGCACCGGTTCGGAAAGCAGATTCTGCTGTGAATGCAAGAAACTCAAAGGGTTCCTATTAAAAAATATAGATATTAGATATAAATAGAGATATTAGATAATATACCTTTATGTTGCAACATACTACCCTCACACATCATTTCACTCCTATCACCAATGGTTGCCTGGTAGAGATTGCTTTGTAGCAATAAGGCCGCCTTTGTATGCGTAGTTTTAAGGTTTATTAATTTTTGTTTCTTTCTTGTGTGCAATAAAGTTTTTATCTATCTATCTATCTATCTAAAAAAAAGTCTTTTAATAGTTCTCCAGTTCGCGGTATAAAAGCCAGATGAACGTATCTACAAAAAATTCAAAAATCGTTTTTTTTTTTTTTCATTAACCTGGTCACAAACTACCAAAACGACAATATATTCAATATATCACAAATTCCAAAAAAAATATTATCCTTTACTCATAAATTATAATTATTTCTTTTAAATAACTGGTAAAGATTGAAGAGGCAAATCATCCTATTTTTTTCTCTCCTGTAAAATTGAGAAAATGTAGATACGTTCATCTGACTCTTACACCGCGAGTTAAAGGTGCGGACTGAAAACTGAAAGGTCTCAGGTTCAAATTCCACCCGTTGCACTATTGTCCTGCCCACTCCTAGCACTATAGCACAAGCTTCCGCTTATTTGGAGGGGATAGGAGGATATTAGTCAACTTCAGCTTGGCTCATATTCTCTTTAAAAAAATAAATTAAAAAAACCTAAATCATCGCGGGTGAATTTGCAGGTATCGTAATCTTAGGCTAATGCTAAAAAACGAATAAGCTATATAAGCTGTTTTACTACGACTGTATGGCCTTTTTTTTTAATTTTTATTGAAGTGTTAACCTACACTTAAAGGAAATAACCTAATAGAATTATAAATACATATCAAAAATTTATAATTCTATTAGACTGTATGGCCGTCTCTTTCTAAAACGAAATTTTGTATGGAGAGTGTAAGGAGCTATTAAATCGTGACGTCATGTTGCAATAGCGCTTTCTTTTTCTAACAGGAAACTTAATTTAGCTCTTTATTTTCGAGACTAGTTAAGTTATTAAAAAAAGGAAAATGACACCCTTACTATAATATTATAAATACGAAAGTGTGTTTGTTTGTTGATTTGCCCCTCAATCAGGCCGCAACAAAGGGAACGGCTGGACCGATTTTTACGGGACTTTCACTGATAGATAGCTAATATTATCGGGCGTAATATAGGCTACTTTTTAATCGACTTTCGAAAAAGGAGGAGACGGAGCTGTGTTTTTCTACCTCTGTATATCGATATCTCCGTGATTTCTTATAACCGATTTGCGTGAATCTTTTTTTAATCGATAAAAAAACTTTGCAAGATGCTCTCATAAAAACTTCGGTTTCCAATTTCTCAATCCTGATGTTGCAGAGGTACTGCCCTCCTAAACTGTGGAGATTTAGGAACTGTCTATATTTATGAATAGTTATTGTAGGTAGCAAGTAAAGACTACATCGTACAATTCCAGGACCCAACTCCTCAATCCTGATGCTGCAGGGGTTCTCCCCAACTAAACTGTGGGGATTTAGGAACTGTCGATTGTGAATTGAAGATGCGGACGAAGTCGCGAGCGTCCGCTAGTCGCAAAATAAAAACGAACGCGCGCGAAAATAAATTCGAGCACTGCGGGTCTGATACCGACAACAAGCTGATGCAAGCCTACGATAGAAAAAATATGTAGGCATAATATGCTCTACTACCCGTGCGAAGCCGGGGCAGGTTGCTTTTAAATACAAGGAAAAACTTTCATACGATCCTTATTACTTCTTATGATAGGATAAATGGTCCGAGAGTAAATAGGAATTGCTGAGACTTGTCTTCTAATTTTAATCTTGGTTGGATAGCACCTACCACGATGCGGCTGACAGATTAGTTAACCCTAAACAATGTTCTCATAAACCGATTGTAGTTGCTGAACTCATTTGAATTTAATTAAAATAACTTGTCCCATGAGAAACCGTTGCCATTGATCTGATGATGGTCGACTTTAATTGAAAGACAAGAAGAAAAAATAATATTTGATGTCTTTTGGCGTGCGAGTCGGTTCAATTGTAAACATCGTGCCGGTTGAAAAGCTCGAAGTTCTATGAATCCTCTTCTATCCTCACTGAAACGCATATGATTTCTTCAGCCATATCTTCTTTGGCTAGAAGCATTTGCTAGTTTCTGACTGAATATACCTATAAGATATTGAGACCCAAGTTGTGAACCAAAATTTGTGTTTTCACTCAAAAATTTTTGTATAGAAGTCGCTTAAAAATAGATATTAATTTGTCTTACAATAATTTTTTTTAGCATCATTTTGAAGCGACTGTCCCTACGGTCGGTAAATCTGTCGTATTAGTAGATCAACTCAAAATTGGCTGACTGAGTTCCCTGAGACAGCCTCATGGCACAGAAGAAATCGCAAACTCACAGCTTTTAGCAGGCCTCTTTTCCTATGGGATTTCGGACCATCGGGACACACTCACAATTATTATCACACTAATATCACACTTCACACTAATATTATAAAGGCATAAGTTTGTATCTGTGTTTATGTGTGTGTGTGTGTGTGTGTGTTTGTTACTCCTTCACGCCACAACGAATGAACTGATTTGGCTGAAATTTGGAATGGAGATAACTCACACCCAGGATTAACATAGGCTAGATTTTATCCCGGAAAATTAAGGAGTTCCCGCGGGAATTGAAAAACCTTAATCCACGCGGACGAAGTCGCGGGCATCATCTAGTTAGTCTATAAATGAGAAACTCGATCTTCGTGGGTGACATCACTTATGCGGGTTAATGATTAGATAAACGATTTATCAGAGCCTCTTGCACTTCATCGCAGTTCCTTGTTTCACTTCCGATCATACAGATACGTAGCACTCTTAATAGCTTGTTGAGCGACTTCAAGCCTTCTTGATAAGTCGCAGCGATACCGTGTGTATCTGCAACTATATTATGGTTTAATTTTAGGATAATCTTGAATATTGTATGTATATTATTAAGATATAGTAAGAGTTAAATCTTATTTGTAATCCTTACTAAAATATAAGTGTGTTTGTATAAGTTGGTTTGTCTTCAATTACGCAGCAAAAAAAACGAATCAATATGATTTTTTGCATGCATAATAATTTGAGGAGCTTAAGAGTGACATAAACTACTTTTTATAACACAAAGTGATCGCGCAGGATTTTTAAAGAATCTAAGTCAACAAATAAATCGTGGGCCAAAGCTAGTTTGTAATGTAGCTTACTTAATTATGACACTATCGAGGTCCCAACCAAGGCCTTAAAGCCTAAATTAAAGGTATCCTTGCAAAAAATTACGTCAATCCGTTGCTTCGCTGCAATATGATCAAAGGAATAATCAACAAATAAAAACTCACTTTCGAATTTACAATATTAGTAAGGATTAGCCGATGTTCGTGACTTTCGTTTGCGTGGATTTAGGTCTTTTATCTTTAGTACAGGATATAGGTTACATCCCAAGTCACCCCTTGTAAAATCTTTTACTTGCCTGCGAACATCTCGTCAAAATTCGTCTCGTCTCGTCAGCAGTCACAGACAGACACCTCAATTTTATTTATTTTCCTAAATAGGTGAGCAAAATCTGTATATAACTAGTGGTTCGCCCCATACAAAGACCTCGTGGTATCCCATAATTCCCAAAAGATAGTTTTAATTATATATTGTAACTTTTAACATAAGACGCAATAAAAAATAAATAATTAAAAAAAATTAAATAACATAATTAGTACTTGATAAACAAAATAATAATAGTTGACGCAAAACTGTATTACCCATGTTTTACCGATGGTAAATACAGCGCCATCTATTAGCATTATTGTGAAGCTATAGAATGTATTACCATTAAAAATTAAATAATTTCGTTTCTTTATAATATTTATCTAATTTTAGTATTTGTTGTTCAAGTACAGCAGTTGACATATGGCTTAAATTAAATCTCCACTTTGAAAGTCCCCCATTTCGTCAATTTTAAGGGAAAAATTAAAAAAAAATTGTACTCTGTTTGAAATCGTCTTTAAAAATATATATCGCAAGTTTATGTAACGCAACAAAAAATATTTTACTTCATACAAGCTTCTATGAGAGTCCCCCTGAAATAATTTTTTTTATATTTTGTTATGCAATATTCGGCTGAAGGCCATCAGTTTACATATTATGTTTAAATTTGAAGTAATTACGTTCAGTAATTCAGAAGTTATAAGGCTCTGACAGACGGACGGACGGATGGACGGACGGACAAGTGCAAATTCACTCAAGGAGACTCTGAGACCTAGCTTCGCTCGGTCAAAAATCAATTGCCGTTCGTTAGTCTGGCTAAAACTCCAAGACGGCTTTGACGATTTGAGTTTTTATTTGTATTGTTTGCTATGCTTTAAAAAAAAATAGGAAAAGCTTTTGACTGCAGCAAAAGCAGCTGTAAAATCTAAAAATTCTAAATTGCTAATTTTATATAGAAATCACCATTTAGCATTACTTTCAATTAGATGGCGGGAGCGAAGCCCCGGGTAAAAGCTAGTTATATTTAAAGAACAATATCCAAGTCTTAATTATAAACTGCTAAAAAACAATCATGTAGGTACGTATGTTGAGGCTTATGACGCGACTAGGTCAAATGTTGTACTCTGATAAGCTAACTGCCAACTTGTGGTTAAAGAATTTAACAACTTTGTATTTGCTTAAAATAAAACTACTCTTACTTTAATTTTTATTAGTTTGAATTTAATATACTCGTGGTTTTCCAAGCAATTATTTTTATTTATACTTATGAAAAGATTTTTTCTGACTGACGGAGACTGAGTGGTCTATCAACGCACAGCCTAAACCAGTGAAGTTAGTTGAAATATTGACAGTAGGTTCCTTATATGACGTAGGCATCTAGTAAGAAAGGATTTTTTGAAATTCCACCCCCAAGGGGGTTATATAGGGGATGTAATTTCATATGAAAGTCCGTCGTTTTTCAAGTTATATCCATGGGTATTTTGGCTTTCGGTTAAAAATAAAGAAGTACCTATCACGTGTTCCAATTTTTAAACAGGACAACGGATCGACGTGATTCTTTGATGGTATGGTTGCAAACCTGCAGAATTACCCAATTTTTTTTATTCCGATAAAACAAGGATTTCCCAGATTTTCAAAAAAACCTAATTCTACGTGGACGAAGTCGTGAAGCCAAAAGCTTGTAAAATAATACGGATTCAACTGAAAAAAAAAAAATTAACTACCGATTCGATTTTATTGTCAGATAAAGTGAAAATAAAACTATTAATTTTATGTATACTATTAGTATAAATATGAAAATAACACTGTCCGTATGACTCCTTTTTCGGGTCATGGTATGATATGTAAGATACACAAAGCATTAAGATGCTCTGTGTATCTTACATATTAATCGAACATATTTATCGACTTCCTTTTTCATTAAAATTATAATATGTTCTTCACAGGATATAAAAAAACCCACAAGGACGAAATCGCGAATGCCAGCTATTAAAATAAATATGAAAGATCTTATTTAATAATTGAAATAATAGATTTTTAAACTTTTAAGATATTTGTGAAATTTTTATTAGTAACTAGCGGACGCCCGCGACTTCGTCCGCGTCAATTTCTATTATTATGATCGCGATTAAGAAGTTTTTAAAAGATTTTAAATATGGATAATTTTCCCCGTTTTTGCGACATTTTTCACCGATGCTTCGCTTTTTGTTTGACTGATGTAATGACGTGGAAACTGATGCATTTTATCTCGCGTGCCGAAACTAATACAAAAGAAACGCGAGTTTCGGAACGCGACATTAAACTCCTCCAAGTTCCAACTATGTATTCTGTGCTCCAACGCACACACGCACATTGTTTTGATAGATATGATCTTTGACGTTAGGAACACACCTACATTGCTTAGACAACAGTGAGTGCTTGTAATGTAATATGAACTTTATACCGTAGCAATAAAGCTCAAATTGACTACGTTTTAGTTTCAAATCATTTGTATGGGAAAAAGAAAAGGGCTATTTTTAGGGTTTTTCAAGCAATAATTCTAATTTTTCTCGCCGTAAAAACCATCCTTGAACTTCAACGAACATTTTAAAAAAAGATTTGGCCAAATTGGTCCAGGCGTTGTTGAGTTATGCGCTTACCAACACATTTTGCGATTCATTTTTATATTATAGATTTTGTATTGTTATACTAGCCTCAGTCTTATGGTTATTTTACTACGTATGATGTAAGATAACCAAACAAGGCAACAAAAGGACCTAAAAATGAAATTGAAGTGAATAATAAATGGCATATTTATGTACGTGCAATTTCAACAAATTCCAAACTTACCACGATTTACTTGGCAACACCATAACTAGGCAATGTGCGCAGAACATACGTATAATTTCTTGGATCCTGGCCACACGTTATGCCCAAATTGTATTTCGTGAGTCTTAGACAGGTTAAGCAAAACTGAATTTGGTTGGCGTTGAGACCTAGTTTTTTATTGAAAAAATTTAACAATTTAAAGCCCTTTGTACGCACTACCACCCTACACTTTGTACGCCATTTGTGCTCTCATTCTTATAATTTATTCTAAGTTAATTTTATATTTTACTAGTAGGGTGCGTGGGTGCGCGGCTCGCTAAAGCGAACCGCGGTTTTTCTGTCCACCAAGTAGACCTTCGGGTCTTGATCATTTTTTCCCAAGGAACTACTCTTCCATCTTTCATAGTCTCTGAGATATACACCGACGAAATTTGTATGACCGCCACCTTGAATCCGCCATTTTGGTATTTTTCTTCAGCTCATTGCCAATTGGATGAGGTTTTGAGTGATTTTTGTTTGGGCACCCTCAACCTATCTTCAATACCCTGACCGTGCTCCTCACCCGTCTCCGAAATCCTCAATCATCAGCTCCCTCCATATTTTTCGTCCAAATGAATTTTTGTCCTCTATACGAAACCATTAGCGGAAAGGAACGTATCAGTCTTGCATACATTTTATATGAAAAAAATAAATTCCGCCATCTTGAATTTTTTTCTATTCATCAAGTAGACCTTCGAGTCCTGATCACCTTTTTCCAAGAAATCACTCTTCCATCTCTTATAGTCTCCGAGATAGACATCGACGAAATTTGTATGGCCGCCATCTTGAATCCGCCATTTTGGAGTTTTTTTCGGCTCTTTGCCAATTGGATGAGGTTTCGAGTGACTTTTGTTTGAACACTCCGCACCTATCCGCGATACCCTGGCCGTGCTCCTCACCCGTCTCCGAAATCCTCAACTATCAGCTCTCTCCATATTTTTCCTCCAAATGGTTTTTTGTCCTCTACACGAAACCTTTAAAAATTTTGAAAAGGAACCGTATCAAAGTCTTGCATATATTTTGTATGGAAAAAAATTAAATCCGCCATCTTGAATTTTTTTTCTATTCATCAAGTAGACCTTCGAGACCTAATCATCCTTTTCCAAGAAACCACTCTTCCATCTTTTATAGTTTCCGAGATAGACACCGACGAAATTTGTATGGCCGCCATCTTGAATCCGCCATTTTGGGGTTTTTTTCGGCTCTCTGCCAATTGGATGAGGTTTCGAGTGACATTTGGTTGAACACCCCCCCACCTATCTTCGATACCCTGGCCGGTGCTCCTCACCCGTCTCCGAAATCCTCAATCATCAGCTCTCTCCATATTTTTCCTCCTAATGAATTTTTGTCCTCTATACGAAACCGTGAGTGAAAAAAATTTTTTTCATACAAAATTTTACAGGAGAGGTGATCAATGAGTCAGTCAGTCAGTGAGTCAGTGAATCAGCACGAGTAGCTATATATATAGTAATGTTTCTATTTAACGTGGTGTACAATAACTTTATTGTATATTATTAATATTAATATTGTATTCATTTCAGTTACACTTGCAAGAATAATACGATGCAAAATATCATCAAAGTTTTACACGAAATATTTGCTTGTTATTATCAGCAAACTGACTTGAGGTTGGCTGAAATTGAATCGCGAACTTTATTAACTATTTAGCACATAAGCAGTGTCTATTCCTATATATCAATAGCGACACGACGCACAACCGATGTTAAGAAAATGTGTTAGTTATTCGAATTATAGGTACTTATATTTAGTATATTCTCAAAAAAAATATTAAAACACTATAATAATATGATTATCAGTCGAATCGATGTTTGATTCGATTTACTATTCATTTTATTATCATTAAAGAGAGATTCAAAAGTATACAAAATTAAAAAAAATACGGCGAAGGGGTACCACTTCACACTTTTTAGCACCAAATAGTAATTTGCTACTAAAAAGTGTTTAGTAGCAAATTACTATTTGGTGCCCTCGAACTATAGGGCTTCGTAAGAAAACTCACTGTCTTTCAACGATCGGTGGAGAGAACCAAGCTCGGAACATCCCTGCGAGATCAAATCAGAAATGAGTAGATCCTTAGGAGAACCATTACCGACATTGCTAAGCGACGTAACACAATATTTATATGCATTGACGTGTCACATTACAGACGAGGCTGATAGTTATCCTGGAATTTTGACAGTCGAACGCAACTCCACTGTTTCATTTTCCAACTGGATTACTTACATAGGGATAGGGTTCTGTACTACCTGGGCTCAGTTGAAACCAACAGTGAAAAAGAAGAAAAAAAATGTTATTCAAATGGATCTTTTAGTTTGCAAAAGCATAGTAAGCGTGGCAACATAATTTAATTAGTTTTTTCATTAGAATCTTTAATAAAGAAAGGTAATTTTTTTGAACAGGAATTAAAATCGAGCTAACAAGGGTTAATTTGATTTTTTTCAACATACTTATTCTAGTAAAAAAATTTCAATATTCTTTGATGGAAAGAGAACGCTATTTATTACTGAACCTTTTCTAAAATGCATCAGTTACACATAGACAAGATATATTTACGGGCAGCCTTTCAAATAAGTTACGGTACCGACTGTTGCAGGTTTCCGCTACTATCGATTTCTGCAAGTTGTATCCCAAATACCTTATCATCTCGACCAGTATCTTTGGAAGATGTTTCTAGTTATTACTTTTAACAAAATAAATTGTATTCTTATTGTGTTATTATAGGTACTTCGATGTTATTGTCTTATATATAGAACGGAAAGCTGCCAGATATAAATACTAATAATTTATTAATTTTCATTTTCTTTCTTTTTATACGACTGCCTGAAAAAAGGAGTATATTGTTTTCAGGGTTCATGTATGTATGTATGTGAGTTCCTATATTCCACTATAACTTCTATACGCCTGAACCGATTTTGATGAATGAGGTATCGTTAGGATCCTTAGCTTATTCCGGGTGACATAAGCTAGTAAATTTTTAAAAAAAGTTGATTGGGTGGCCATGGTCCCGTATTAAAGACTAAAGTTGAAAAAAACTTCGAAAATAAGATAAAATAAAAAATATATAACACTATAGTTCAATATCCAGTGATTCACAAAAATTTAAAAATGTGAATAAGATTCCAAAGGGCTGTGGTGTCTTTTAGTTTGTTTTTGGCTGGGCGGTCGTGTTTTTTAATGTTTTCAATTATAGCTTGTTAGAAATAATACCTATTACACTTATAATTGTGAAATAAATATGGGGTCATCAATATTATTGGTATAGATGTCAACATCAAACTATAACTCTTAGAAGCGCAATAGTTGACTATGATAAGCCAATTTCGCGCTAGTACGACGAATTCGGAGAAAATTATGTAAAAATGAAGGAAAAGTGCTTTAAAAGGGTGTCATAAATTATCACAATAACTATGAAAAATGAAAAATTAACTAATTAATTAAACTATGAAAAATTATCAGTTCCAGTACAGAAAATAATTACGTGCACTCGCATATTTATTGATTGATTTGAGCTTACGTTTGTAGCGAAATTTTGTTAGAAACTTCTGTTCTAAGCGTTATAGTTCGATGGATGTCACTTAATTGACGGTGCTCCATAAAATATACGCTTGCTTTTTGTTCACAGTGTATTTGTAATACCAGGTGGGGCAAAAGTATCGTAATGCCATTATTTTACAAATGTCGTCAAAATATAGCGTTGTTCTTTGACATTTATCTTGCAAGCAGATAAATAGTTGACAACAAGCAATGGAGCGAATGGAGCTCAGGCTACGATGGCGATTTTGAAACACTAATTTCCGAACCGTGTGATCTATTCTTTTGGCGATTTGAAGCGGCTGACCAAATTGCCAGATCTAACGGCGCCAGACTTCTTCTTTTGGGGCTTTTTGAAAGCTTATATTTACCAAGGAGCATAATTCTTTTTCATTCCTAATAAAAAATACAGCTGTTGTAACATTTTAATAAAATAAAACCGGACACGTGCAAGTTGGACTTGCACACGAAGGGTTCCGTAACATCGTAACAGCTATCGTTAAGGGTGAGCCAAAAACGCAGAACAATCGCGTTTCTTGTATGGGGACCCCCATTAATTTTTTTTATTATTTTACTGCTATAGCGGCAACAGATTTCACATTCTGTGAAAATTTCAAGTATCTACCTATTACGGTTCATGATCATGAGATACTGCCCGCTGATATGTTTGTCACAGGCAGATGGACGTACAGTGGTTGCTTAGTAATAGGTTCTCGTTGGCACCCTTTGGGTACAGAACCCTAAAAGGCAGTCAATTCATACTGTTCAGGCTTTATTAATTGTATCATAATTATTTATTTTCTCTATTTCCTTCGATTCGATTCACAATTGATATACTTTGTAGTGGCGTTTGAAGTAATTTTGTAAAATGAATTTTTACGTTTATATTATAAGCTATACTTATTAATCTACCTACGCACAAAATGACATTTTAAAGGACTCCGTAAAAAAGCAACTTCAAGTTAGGTAAAGTTATTTTTCATTACTCATACACGGAAAGTAGGTCTGAAGTTGCCTGAGAAGCGGGTTGAAAGTAATACTTTTCAGCCCTAGGGAGAATCGTTTTCAACTGACAGCTGTCAAATAATTTAAAAAAATTAGTTGTCACATTTTTATTGGAATTCAAATGAAACACGACATACCCGAGTGCATCCATAGACAAGAAGAAAGATAGACTTTATTCATAAAGTAAAGACAACTGATTCATAGATTTATGTAAAATAAAGTTCACTCAATTTTCTTTAGCTAATTTCTATTTTTATTTTGACTTTCCTTATATTCGTAATGAAAAGCACAGTGTTTACCTCGGGATAAAGACTTATTTAGTCCTTCGAACTATAGGCCCCCTCGCTACGCTCGGGCGCCAAACCCCGTCTCGGGACTAAATAAGTTACTTTCATCCCTAAGGTAACAATGTACTATTTCATTACTCATACACGGAAAGTAGGTCTGAAGTTGCCTGAGAAGCGGGTTGAAAGTAATACTTTTCAGCCCTAGGGAGGATCGTTTTCAACTGACAGCTGTCAAATAATTAAAAAAAAACTAGTTGTCACATTTTTATTGGAATTCAAATGAAACACGACATACCCGAGTGCATCCATAGACAAGAAGAAAGATAGACTTTTGTTCTAATTTTAACATAAACTTTAAATAAATATCTCACCAAAGTTGTTGATTTATGTAAAATAAAGTTCACTCAATTTTCTTTAGCT
Organism: Hipparchia sbordonii; assembly: GCA_038048805.1. Classification (NCBI taxonomy): domain Eukaryota; kingdom Metazoa; phylum Arthropoda; class Insecta; order Lepidoptera; family Nymphalidae; genus Hipparchia; species Hipparchia sbordonii. The sequence goes on from CM076102.1 coordinate 8,417,834, forward strand.
AATTTCTATTTTTATTTTGACTTTCCTTATATTCGTAATGAAAAGCACAGTGTTTACCTCGGGATAAAGACTTATTTAGTCCCTCGAACTATAGGCCCCCTCGCTACGCTCGGGCGCCAAACCCCGTCTCGGGACTAAATAAGTTACTTTCATCCCTAAGGTAACAATGTACTATTACCACACGACTTGTTATTTTAAAAAATGCCATAATATTATAATTGCACGCGTGTGGTTACGGTTTTTAAAATGATGTACTTAGTAAGATCCATTGGGAGAAAATGTATGTAATAGTTATTTGTGTTACATGGGGCCAAAGTGATATTTTGTACCTCGGGGACGTTATTTTGAATTCAGAGCGAAGCAAAGGATTCTAAAGTAGAATCCTGAGTGTAAAAAGGAATTCAATTTACGCCGCCTGAGCACAAAAAATTTGGCCTCTTCTAACACACACTATTTTTCATCACTACCTACGAGAAAATAAAAACTTGCAACAATTTACTAACTAGAAGACAAGTGTGAGAGAAAAAAAAATGAAAACAGAAAGATGAATGCACACTGCATGTGACTTTTTTTCAGCGCGTGTTGCCACCAAAACCTAACCGGCCAGTAGTTTCTTCATACATTAAGCGTTTATGTGTTCGACTCTTTGGTTAACTAGTAATTAATACTTACTAAAGCACGAACATAAGAGCCTAAGAGAGTAAGCTCAAACTCACATAAGAACAAAATTGAATTTGGCTCCTGCTATCCTCTAAAGCCAATTTTCATTTTTCAAATTCACCCTGTAGATGTGAGCTGAGTTTAACAAACAGATTGTTTAGGGTAATATTAGATGAACAAATCTATTAATTCTATTAAATAACTAAGCAGTATTGAAATAGTAGTTATATTAACCGAGCGAAGATCTCTTAATCTACTTCTAAGAATTTACACTTGTCCGTCTGTCTTGTATAACTTTCCGTATACCTCATAAATGCACTATTAAGCTATAAAACATAAATCAGTACCTACGTAAAAGTCATAAAAAAGCTTTACTAACAAATATTTATGCCATTGATAACGCGAGGTTCTAGTTCGGGGCGAACTAGAAATAAAAATGAATATTACAAGGAAATTACTTAGGGTAAGAACTAGATCATTTTTTTGACTAAATTACTTCAAGACAGGTAGAGTCAAGCATGAGGGAAAAGTATTAATTTAAAATCGGTCAATCGTTAGTCAGTCTCGAGCAGCGATGGTTCCCTAGTAATAATAAATTTAGATTCTAAGAATCAAAATCCTAGAGTTTTGTACTAGTTGTAGATTCAATTAAAAACATGCAAAATACATAACTTCAATTAATTCATTAGGGGTTATAATAATAATGTCATTGAATTTTTAATTCGCTGGAGCACTGCCATCGTAAAATTTACCCATGGAATATCATGGTGAAGGTGTGTGTTTGTTGACTTTTGAACGTAAAAGATATTTAAACATAATAAAGTTCCTATCACTATTTTTCGAAATAAATAACTCTATAAAAAACTTACCTAATCAAAATTCAATTTAACTCGTAAAATGACGATGTAAGTATATTTTGGGAAACCGTTAAAGCCAATTTATATTTTATGTATTGAATGTATTAAGGTATCTGACTCGATATTTTCAGAATGTTGATACACTAAACCAAACAAACACATTAAATTTTATCTGTGTTTTAAAGGTTTAGCTCTTAATATCTGTATAATCTATTCCAACAATTCGGTTCAGATAAAATTATCTTTCTTTCTCAATACTAAGTGAATAAATAAATCCCTCGGCAAGCGTTCATTCATGCGGAGAAAATTGGGACACATGACATATAAGAATTAGAAATCAGCATAGAACAATTCGTATATGTGATAATATCGTACCTATAAACGTTACCCCTGATATACGATATCATATTAGTCACAAAAGTAGGTATTTGATATGTTTGTGAGATAAATATTGTTTCGTTCCTATACTACAAATATATTAGTCTCCATGCTAATACTAACATTCATCTAATTTTCCTCTTGAAAAAATGAAACCAATACCTGAACAATAATGATAGTCCGTTATATCATTACAATGATAGCGCATTCAGTCTAAAATGAAGGCCATTTGTACGTTATAAAAAAAACTACGGCCATTATTGTGAATGATTGTTTTATGAATTAATAAACATGACTTCGTTTTGAAATTTATGATGAATCTAAAGACTAAAAAGCTTTGTTGAACACTACGAGTACCTAGGTACGTCTGGATCAGACACATGTAACTTACCATAAGAATATTAATGCCAATTAATGTCCAAATCTATTATCGTGTTTGAAACCCATCGACGATCTACATACACATCGCATTTCGATTCACGATTGATTAAGATATATCTGTTTTGATATGATTTAGCATTTATAAAACTCAAGTAAACATTGATGATTTTGAAAGTAAACTTTAGCATTATACTATAATACTAGATTTAATATTCTCTCCTCTCTATTCCCTATTACATAAACGGCCACATATATGTATGTAGTACGGTGCAATGCTACATATTCTAATTCAATCAGAATTTCAAATTAGAGTAATTGCATTATTGGTGGACGGCTCCATTAGACACAGCTAGACGTGTAGTAGTAAATGGAAATAGTACACGCTGGTATCAGATTTTATACCCGATCGGATTCATATCTAATTTGACAGATATATCTTAAGCATAACACGGATTCGATTAAATACAACAATAATATGTGATCTACTTTAATGATTTACTACCCGAAATCTTAAGAATATTAATCGATATGCTAAGACTCTAAACGGCGCTGAAAAGGAAATTTTGCAACGGTGTTAACGAGAAGTTATTGAGGAATGACATCGATGCATCCGGCCAGGGGAACGGACTGGGGCCTTAAGGTAAGGGTAGCACATGAGCGCGTGCACAGCCTCGTTAAACACCTTTTAATAGAGTTCGATACCGAATCTGATGTCCAGAGAGTGAAACGTCAAGTGATTTACACTAAAGACTGGTGGGCGCGTGAGTGATGCCCGGTCGGTCGGAGCGCGGCGCGGCACACACTAGGGCGGGCGGACTCGGCAGCGTTACGTCAGCGAGGGGCGCGGGGCGACGGGCGCCGCGCAGGGCGGGCGGGGAGAGGCGGGGGGAGCCCCGCACTGCTGCATCCTCGGAGCGCCCATCTTCACCCGGCTCGCCTGAAAAACGTGACATCTCTCGGCATCGATGGCCTTCGCACTTGCCTCCAAGGACCACCAAGGACTATGACGTGCGACACTAACACACTCTTATTCGCTACAAAACTTATGAAAATGTTACTTTACATTAATTAAATAAGTACTAGTTTACTTAAGTGTGTTGGACAAGTGAATCCAATAATCTTATTTTCGTGGAAATGTAAAAAAATATGTTACAAATTACTTAGGATTTTAAAAGTTACTTACGTTAATACATCGACAATTATTTTGGTGAAAATTGATCGAATGACTGGAAATGAAATGAAAAAATGAAAAATGAATATATTCTTTATTGTACACCAAAGGATAACAGCTTACATGACTAAATGGGTAACCACCACATGTTTTGACTTTCTTGTGAAAATTCGGTAGATTAAACAAATAAAAGAGCTTTAAATAAAAGAGCGTAATACAAGTCATTCATTAATCACGAAATCTCAGGGAGTATAAAGTCTAAAAAGTGGAAGGTAGGTTTTTTCTAGGATGGAAGCATCAGCTTAGAATCGGTTTTGAGAAAATTCCCCTCGAAGGGAGTGAAATGGGGGTTGGAAGGTTAAATGAAATTCTCTTGTGTTTTTGAAGTCAGAGACATGAAAATTGGCCCTTAGTTAATAAGTTTTAAAATTTAAATCATGAAAATCTGTATTAGTCGTTTTCAAAAATTACTCAATCATCAGCTCTCTCCATATTTTTTCTCCGAATGAATTTTTGTCTTCTATACGAAACCATGAAATTTTTATTCCTACAAAATTTTACAGGAGAGGTCATCAATGAGTCAGTCAGTGATTAGCACATATAGATATAGCTACGAGTATATAAATAGGATAAGAACCAAATAGCAAAGTTTTAGTGTATCATATATACATATGATTTGAAGCTAAATAATGCTATTACTACCTAATATTAATGTATAGTCAACATCTGCCATTTAAAACTACTTTATCATCACTTTATTACATGTAAAAACTAACCCTGATATAAGAAAAAAGTGCATCTATGGTATAGAATCAATAGTCGTTCTAGGCAATAGGTATATCCGACATCCTGTTACCCTTACCTTCCTGATCCATCATCAGACCCTGTTCGTTTTTAATAAGCCAACTACTCATTAAGAGGAAATCAAAATGAACCCAAACACGATATTTTTGTTTGTACCATTTTATGGCCAAATTCCAAGTTGATTAGATTAGAGGAAGTACCTAGTAATATGTAAAATATATCAATAGTACTGCTCAGATGTCTACACCGGCTGAGAAAAGAGTTAGTAGTCCCTAAGCTGCTGGACGGATTCTTATAAAACATGGCGAAGAACATTCCAGTTAAACCCGCTGTCGAATAAATAATCACTTTCAAATCGTTCTATCCATTTGAGCGCTACGATGACACAAATAGACAGACAAAGCGGATCAACTTATAATACTACCTTTTTCCATCAGGGGTTAAATATGGTCTCTGATAAAGTCCTGCTTTAAAAATGCCTGGAACGTATACAAATTCGTTATTAAAAGTAAAAACACAGGTTAATATGTAATAAGAGACTTGTTCCATTTAATACTTTATTTTTCTTTGAAAAATAAAAAGAAAACAAAATTTAGACTCTAAACATAAGAAATACAAAACCTTTTATCATTCAGCATTCGAAGATTGAATAAAAATAATAGCTAGACTTTATATAAGTTTATAATATTAACTTAATAATAAACTCTAAACTTTATTAAATTATGAGGTAGATGATTTCCAATAGTCTTTAAAATCTTATTAATTCTTATAACTACATTCTTAAGGCTACATAATATTTTAAAATAAGAAACCCGTATTCGTAATACCTAATTTGAATGAATAAAAGCAGGGCATAGTGTTTGGTACATACCTATCAGTTTATTGAAAATCCCTATAAAACACTCTATTGCAAATAGACAAACACCCAGTGTAGATATATTAAAATGTCACTAAAAATACTATGCAAGCACATTGCACAATGTAAAATAATAATAGTTAGTTTTACGGATTTGTAAATGATATAGTTAAATAATTTTACATAAAGATATAAAAATAGCTATTTCTCACAGGATACAGGATTAAATGTTGTGAATACCTTAGTTCGATTTTGCGCTGTAAAATAAAATGACGCCTTTTACATTATGTATGTAAAATTATTATACTAATAATATTGTATGACTAAACAATAATATATTCTAACTTAGTAATAAAATATTGGCGACTAGCTTCTGCCCGCGACTTCGTCCGCGTGATTAAAACTCCTGCGGGAACCCTCTACTTTTCAGGTATTTGAGGTATCTTATGTTTCTTTACAAGTCTTTAACTATACTCATGCTGATCCAATTGCTTGCTACGTGATTGAAGGTCCAACCAATAACTAACAAACCAACAAACAAACACTTTACAATTTTAGCGACTATTAATGGGTTGATGTTGTCGGAAACAGTGTTGTATGAAACTATTATTGTTTCGTACTGTTCACTGTCAGATTTAACTGCCGAACTGTCAAACTCGCGAAGTTAAAATAGTTGTTAAGTTTTGTAAATTATCCAATTTTTAGAGCAATTTTCTTAACTTTTTTTTCCGTAAGAACCTTCCCCTTACAACAAACATGACAAAAAAAGAATTAGCGAAATTGGTCCAGCCGTTCACGCCGCACACGTGATGCCACGATGTCATTATATATAGGTATTGTATTGTGGTTCTTAGTTTTGAAAATAGTTTTAAAAGATGTAACCAAAAGAAATAATAATTTAATAGTTTATCGGATTTTAGGTTAAAAAAAAACGGAACCCTTAAAGGATTACTTTGTTGTCAGTCTGTCTGTGTGACAACTGACAAGGCCCTTTTTCTCAGAAAATTGAGGTACTAATTTGGAATTTATACTAAGTACAAAGGTCAATGGTCTCTTAATGCTGTGAAAATTTCAAGTTCCAAGTTTAACTTAATGATCTTTTAATGTTATTTTAAAATGTAAAAAAATACATCCCTTTCAAATATGCACAATATAGTGACGAACAACTCATTGCGCGCGCCTGACAAGTCTGACAAGTCTGACAAGTCTGACATGCATTTGACCGTTTATTTATGCTTTGATGAATGAGACATAGAACAAGGACTTTCGAATTATGCAAATACTAATGAACAAATAAAATAGAGAACTCAGATCATATGTTATCAAAGTAAAAATACTCGAGAAATAGGCAAGCTCTAGATTAATGAAAGGTGGGAAACTATAGTCTACTAGTGCATAGTTTGCATACCAAACTAACTTCGTTATTCGGATAAACTCTTAGGATAAATTAATAAGAAAAAATATAGAAGTACTGAAGTTATTAACAATAGTAGGTATAGCTATAGTACTTCGACATTATTTCTATTAGGTATTAGTAAAAGTTTGAGGTAGTTTTTCTCAGTTCTGATCACTTACATTTAAAATTAAAATACACATGCACTAATATTATAAATGCAGAAATATGTCTGTCTATCTCTCTGCCTGTTTGTTACCTTATCATGGCTCACTCACTTCGGACTTAACCGTTCGTGTGAAGACACAGAGTTAATTTGCACTTCGGAGACAGTCGTTTGATATTTTTATCCCGAAAATTAAAGTATATCCACGACCATTGTAATAACACAATATTTTTTTAAACCTATAGCCGCACATTTGAAATCGTAGTTATCAGCTGGTACATTAAAAAATACTCGTACAGATGAGTATACTTTTGACAAATAAAACAGATTTTCATTCAAAGTACTTTAACTAAAGTTTTAGTAGTATGAGGTAGTTTTGTTTACAGTATTGAGGTATTTATTCCTAATTATTTTCTTAAACCTATTATTTATACTACCATTTAGCAAATTATTTGTCTTATTTCAATAGTTCTAACAAAATGTGAAAATCTAACGTAAGAACCTACCTAGTCAACTGCGTCTACGTCTACGTTGACGTTCAGGTTTTTCACACTAAATATTAAAATTATTTCAGCATTGACACTTTACTTACTTTATTAATAACTAGTTTTACTTATAAATCGATGGGTTTGCAGCATCATAATTCGCTTATTTTATAGCATGTTGCAGTGGTGTAAGTATCTTGAGAATGTAGAAACAAAAGTTCATTATTAATTAGTTAAAAACATTGTATACAAAATTATATATCTCGGTGCATTATGAAGAAATGTTGCGATAATAATATTTTACAATTTTATATTGTTAGTACGTACTTAATTGACAGTATATTTTACGTTCTAAAATATTAAGTTTTATTGCAATAGCATATTTTTGGGCTTTGGCACATCAAGTTTCACTTTGTATCATTTAATTACATTTTTCTTTAATAATTCTTGTTCTGTCTTATATTAATGAAACGAAAAGGACAAATGTATAGTAATGTCTAAATCTTTTTCTGGTTCCAGCCTTATTTCAATGCAACTATTCCTTCGATTACTACTACTCATATGTAATATTTTATCTATATCGATAATAATGCGCATGATACATTGTAATTTTAACTTATTTTGTTCTTACTTTTTAAATACTCGGCTGGTTCTCTTAATGCTAATGATATTGCGTCGAATAAAAAAACCAGTTTAATGGCGTTAGAAACATAAAAAATAGCATTACTAATGGTTTAAAATAACATCGAAATTATTAATTTTAGTGTTGATGTTGAAATACAGGACAGTTCTCATTCGTACGTATATTAAACTTACTTCCTAGGAGGTACATTATGAGCTCTCTGCATTTTTTAAGATGTTCTAAGTCACAATAAACTTTCACTTAAAATAACTTCAAACTAAATATAACTTAAAGGTGGTAATATAATATAGCAACAAAGTTTTTTATTAATAATAATTATACAAACACACACAACTTTGGGTATAAAATATTATGTAATAATAAAAGTTACGAACACTCGAACACATATAATTTGTACTACGTTACGTATGCCAACTTAAATCATAAAATCTAAAAGTAGATTTGTACTTTTCAGTTTTGTTATGATCAGTCTTGTTCTTAACAAAATATGTATAACACTGGTCCTTAAGTAATAAAAAATGAGGTAGATAAGTTAAACGTTTTATAGGTGTACGTTTATAAACTTGTACGTCTAGCTTTAGCCACAACAGAGCTCCGAGGATAATTTTCAAGTTTAAGTATATGTGAAACTGAACTTGCGTTAATCTGCCAAATTGACCCATCAGTTCTCAACGTAGTCGTCAAGTTAGTCGGCTTGAAATACACCTCAGCTCTATGTGTATGACAAGATTTGGTAATGTCAAGTTAAAATACGCCAGCAAGTTGCTAGAATAAACAATATGAAGGACGAAGGCGTAAGATTACGGCTGCTGAGGGCTGCTCTGCGCGCTGTCTTGGGAACTGCCCGAGTTCTTCGATTGCGAATCATCCTTTTTCTTCTCCACCTAAAATATAATTTTAAATTTAATAAATAATAATAAATCAGCGATCCCTTCTCATAGAGTCCACTAGTGAATGGAGGGCTGGAAGTTACCTTGGCCAACATTTACTTGGCCATTCAGCGGGGTAAAGCAACCAGCAGCGTTTTGGGCACATTTCCTCGTTCCAGTGGTTTAGATGATTAAGTTATTAGAGTCGAATAAATAAAAATAAAATTCAATAATAACATTATACCTATCTTTTTCAGTATAGTAAGAATATAAAAATTATCATAGCTCTATATTTTCTTTAACTATTTTATTTATGATCTACACAAATGATTAATGACTTTTCAAGCTTTTAGTGACATATGTTGCACAATTTAAAGCACAAAGCAAGTATTGCTAAGGCTTAAGTTTAATTTTGCGAGTGAATCGCGATCCCGGTAATTGGTATCGCTTAGAAAATTTTCACTTATATTGGTAAAAAGCATAGAGATTTGCCTTATAATAACTAGAGCTCATTTACCTTTATAGGACAATCAGCAATGAGGTGATCTTCACTCTTACAATTGTGGCATCTCTTTGGTTGTGGCCCCATACTGCACTTTGCGGCTATGTGGTTTGCGAACTCCCCACAGTTATAGCAACTGAAAAACAAAATATTGAATAATGAAAGTTATGTTTTAAAAATTAATAGGGAATATGCGTATAGTTTAAATTGTGTTCAAATATTTTTTTCTGCAATCTCTATCATCTAAATCAATCATAATTCATCAATCTAGTGTTTCTTTATCAATACGAAGTCATAATTATCTACAAATCACATCACATCACATCACACTATCACACTTCACACTTCACATCACACTATCACATCACACTTCACATCACACTATCACACTAATATTATAAAGCCGAAAGTTTGTATGTGTATGTGTGTGTGAGTGTGTGTGTGTGTATGTTTGTTACTCCTTCACGCCACAACGAATGAACCGATTTGGCTGAAATTTGAAATGGAGATAGCTAATACCCAGTATTAAAACATATGCTACTTTTTATCCCGGAAAATTACAGAGTTCCCGCGGGAATCAAAAAACCTTTATCCACGCGTACGAAGTCGCGGGCATCGTCTAGTTCTATATATTAGTCTGCCTATTAGCACGGAATATGATGTACGGGTGACATAGGTTTATATTTTATACGAACAAAATCATTGTGGCAGGTGTTACGTCTAATTTTACGTAGTCCGGTTACAGTAAAGTTACTAAGCAACATTGTTGCTGCAATATTTACGTACCGTATCTTTCTGAAACGTTTTTTGGACAAGGGTCGTCGATGAGAGCCTTGGCAGTCTACAGCAGACGGTCCAGAAACACGCGTCGCCTCCAACCCTTTATCAGACTCCTTACACTCAAACTCCACCAACTCTTCATCACCAAGCGATCTGAAGCCAGACATTTGAATGACGCTCTGTAACAAAGGTTAAATTGAAGTTAAACATGCACCTATGTATATAATATACTACATACTCGCGATTTTTTAAATATTATCATTTAAAAAACCGCGAGTAGTATGTATTGACTGTTATTTTTTTGTTTTTTATTAAATAAAACCTACAAGATCTATTAGAATGCACAAAAAGACAAAAAGAGACTTTCATACCCGACTTAAGCCAGTCACTCTACTTCAAAATTTCGAGCCACGAAATATTTTTGAATTCTTTTATTTTCAATAAAGTTAAGTATCTAAGCATTATTTAAAACAATTTAATAATTTTCTAAAGCTCGCATTAGCGGAAGCATTAGCGGAAGTTATACAATTAGTAGTTTTAACATGGAGTTTTTAATGAGAGGGAAAAGAATCATAAGTAGCATTTGCCTGAATCTTCGCTCATGTTAAGTTCAATATTTCAACCCCCTATTTTACTCCCTTAGGGGTTGAATTTTTTAAATGTCCTTTCTTAGCGGATGCGTCATAAAAGCTATCTGTATGCTAAATTTCAGCCTGATCCTGAATTGTGTGTTTGACCTGTGCGTTGATAGAGCAGTCACTCAGTCAGTCAATCAGTCAGTCAGCCACCTTTTCCTTTTATATATTTAGAGGATATCAAATACTAAATGTACCTATATTTATTTCTCCCTAAAGTATACAAAGTTGATGGAGCACACGAGTTAGTTAATTGGCAATTTACTTTAGACAAGATGCAATATTGGATTATTCTGAAATTCAAGCAAATGTTGTAAGCATTGTCGCCTAGTGTTACCTCAATTAAGTAAACGCATTAATATCCAATGCATTGTTCATAATGCTAATCAATTTTAAAGACGATAAAACTCATATTAGAATACTTACCTACTTGATATCATATGTATAAAAGCAAGATTTTCAGCAAAAGAAGTAGAGAAGCAAAAGATGAGAAAAATTTAACCAAGGGCTGATTTCAGCAACGTCGAGTGACGTTTAACCTAGGAATAAATTGGGCGTTCTGACCGTTTTTGTATTGAAAATTTGCCTAAATGTCGTTATTCTAGGAGTAGGTGCATTTATTATTCCTAAAAACTTTTTACTAATTTGAAGGTAAGAATACATAGAGTAAATGGTCATATTATTATTCTTCATAAATATTTTATTTATTAGCATTCGTTACTGGAACTTGTAAGCAATGAACATTTACTATTATCAAGCTACTTTCTGTAAGAGTTGTTTATAAGAGATATAGAGATCACAATTATTTACCTTCTACCTTGTAATCGTATTAGTACTTATTATAACTTAATACCTAGTATGTAACCGAAAAATTTCGAACCCCGAACAATTTTTTTATACCTACTAATGTGAAAAATTAAGTATGAATCAACACAGGAAGTAAAATCGTTATAAACATTATTTTGAATTACTTAATTATTATTTAAAAATAATAACAAATTAACTTGAAAAATCATCTCATCACATCAGTCAAAGGTCGTAAGTCTTCACTTTAACTATAGCTACCTAACCAAAAAAATAATATGATAAATACAAATTCTAATAATATAAGTCATAAGTTCACTCTAACGTCATTTACTTACGAAATATTAGATAAATATGACTTATATAATTGTACGTTGAATGAATATCAACGCTAGAGCAAAATAATCAATGAAATACGACGAGAAAATATGCTACCTTATCAAAAACGTCCAGTAATATAGTGTTGGCCTAATATATTTTTTTACCGCTAGCGTTGTTGCAGTGGGGCGAAGTACTTTAGTGGCGTAAATGTATAGAAAAAACATCCGGACTTGATAAGCCGAACAAACAAATAAGTACGCTATTGGGTCGACCGCTAGATAGGTACGCTGCGTGTTTTCTCAATGGATATATATTTTTTATCGAGTAACGAGATACTTCACGAAAATGATATAGATGCGCTTGACATCTGTAACGAATAACTTTTTTACACTGCTGCAATGTGCTTCCAAACATTGTTATAACAGTAAATATAGTTAAATTTTATTTTCATTCCATACCTTTCGCATTTCTATTAACATCGCTCAGAGAATAAAAAATTGTGCGTCTAGTCGCCAATTTTAAAAATGACCGGAACAGCTTTTTTATATTTTCATATATAATATAAATTACATAGCATTTTCATATCCATACCCATTTATTATATTAAAACGACGACATTTGGGTACGGATACTAAAAATATTCAAAGCAGTGATTATGGTTGAATGGAATTAAAAAGTACATGTAAGTTTGGACAAAAATAGAAAAAGTTTGATACATTTTATAGCTCAAACACGAGAAAAAATAGAAGAAAGAAAAATTTGGTCAGTATAAAAAGCCGAATGAATGCACTCGTACCTACCTACTAGGTAAACCGTGTTACAAATTTTGAGTTTGTGTTTTTAAAAGAGCAACCGCCGAGTTTCTTGCTGGTTCTTCGCAGTTGGAACAGCATTCCGAACCAGTGATAGATTCATTTTACGATTCGAAAGCACTTTGTAAAAGTTTATTTGGATAAAAACTTATTCTATTCTAAATCATCATCATCGTTTCAGACGTCCACTGCTGAACATAGGCCTTTCCCAAAGATGGACCGACACTATAAAGAGAGTGGCGGGAAGTGGCTGGATGAGAACGCCCGAGGACCGGGTGTGATATTCTAAATCATCATCATCATTTCAGCTTACGGACGTCCAATGCTGAACAAAGGCCGTTCCCAAAGATGGACCGACAGTATAAAGCGAGTGGCGGGATGTGGCTCTTTGGGAAAGGCCCATGTATTACAAATGCCGACGAGTATTTGTCGGTACATGATTTTTCTTTAGTACCTGGTGAACAAAAACATCCTGCCCACCGTCTTCCTGGGTGATGAAACCCCAGCCCTTCGCCACGTTGAACCATTTGCAGTGCCCACGCCTCGTCACACCGGTCACACCGCTGCCACTCGAGCTTCCCGCAACTGTAAAAGAAAATTACTATAAAAGCCTTAACTTCATCATCTCATCATAAGCCCTAATGCATCCTCCATTGAACATAGGCCTCTTTTTGGTAGCGCCAACAACTCTGTTCCCGACACGGCTTAAGCTTACCCCACTTTATAAAATAAATAATTAGATGATGCTCACGACTTCGTCCGCGTGCATAGAGGTTTTTAATTCCCGCAGGAACTCATTAATTTTCCGGGATAAAATGTAACCTATGTGTTATCCTGCCTATCTCTATTCCAAATTTCAGTTAAATCAGTTCATTCCTTGTGGTGTGAAGGAGTAACAAACACACACACACACACACACACACACATACAAACTTTCGCCTTTATAATATTAGTAGGCCAACATAAGTACAAAACGTGACACGTGGATGAAACATTCGAAAGTAATTTTTTAATTAGTGGTGGTAAATTGCATTCTACGCGTTATTACTGGTTACAGGAATAGTGTCATTTATAAAATAGGTAATACTCTGCCATGAAAAATATTAATTATTATGTATTTCATAATTTCATTATTTGTATTATGGATTTAGTTAGTGTGGATTTAGTTAGTGAAATTATAAATTTCATTGACTTTTATTGACTAAAATTTAAATTCATTGACTAAAAATAGTTAGTGAAATTATAAATTTCATTAACTAAATTCCAACATAAATACATACATGCTAAGTATCTTACGTCTAATTTTAATTTTGTCTGATACTAGCTGATGCCCGCGACTTCGTTCGCGTAGATTGAGGTTTTTTAATTCTTAGAATAGAATAGAATAGAAATATTTTTTATTCAACTAAACTTTTACAAGTGCTTTTGAATCGTCGATGAATCTACCACTGGTTCGGAATGCCCTTCCTGCCAAGAAGACCCAGCAATAAACTCGGCGGTTGCTCTTTTCAAAAAAAATTTTTTACAATAGGTAATAAAACTATGCTATGTATACAGTGCTTCCACAATGAAGTTTCCTAAGTCCTACATACAATCCAATGCATGTTGTAGACAGGAAGCAGATCCATTCCCGTTGGTGGCACCCGTTCACGAGCATGATGCATGATCCAGCCGTTGCTTCGCTCAACCATATTTGAGGGAACGTAACAACCCGCACCACACAACACCACCACAGAAATGTTTAAAATGTTTAAAGAGAGCATGACATACTTAGGCTACCCATGTTAAAGCATCGAATCAAATACTAATATTAAAATACTCATTTTAAGGCATGACTGCTGAAACTCTCTTATTTTTTGGGACAAAAAGCCTAGCCTATGCGTTACTCCAGACTATAATCTATTTCTGTGCCAAATTTCAGCCAAATCGGTTCAGTCGTTGCGGCGGGATTGAGTAACAAACATCTATCCATCCATCCATACATCCAAACTTTCGCATTTATAATATTAGTAGGATTGAAAACAGTAACTATAAAAACTGACGACATTAGTAATAAAATATTGTGTAACATCGATCAGTAATATGGAACAGTCTTATATTTTATGTTATTAAAACTACTGCATTTTATATTTTATCACTGACCTCATCTATTTTACTAAAAATACTAATTAATTAAAGACACCTGAAGGAACTTAGAGAAAGTTGTAATTTAATTCCAAAACGAAACATTCAACTAGTTGTGTAATTGCATTAATTGGTTCGTCCCCTCTTTTAAATGCACAAACATTTAGATATTTTACCATTCCGTAATCTATTAGCAATATATGAGGGCCCACGATCGTTTATAGGACCAAGAAAGGGTATAGTGTCCCCCTTATCGGCTCCTTCACAAAAAACCCGTGGGAACCGAATGAAAGAATGAACTCTTCTTTTTATGTGTAGATATCACTATAGCTGTTAAGGTTGAAGACCTTATTTCACAGGGTTTAATAATATCTACGATATGATCCACTTTAACACCACGCAAACTTCATCGGAAATAGGATATTTAGCAATTAATTAAGTAAGTTTAGCTTACCTGTACCTTAGCCTGTGCAATGTGCATACTAGCGCACGTAAACCTTTTGTTTTTCCAGGATAAAAGTAGCATATATGACATGTGTTTCCCTAACTATAATACCCTTGCAAAAAATCACGGCAATCGGTTGCTCTGTCGCTGCGTGATTAAAGGACAAACGAACTAACAAACACTCGTATTTATAATAAGTATTAGTAGCATACACTAATCAATAACTCCTTAGAGCCTTAAATTAATAACAAAATAACGCTTGCTTAATCGACGCTTGTTTAAAGTTTGACTTGGATGTGTGTGTCTATACAGGGTTAAAAATTTTATTGAAACTACAGTAGTTAAATTAATTACTCTTAATTAATATAATTAGACTGACAATGATGAGTAATCTACACTCTACATACGAGTAGGTAACAAACTATTTCCGGATACAGTTAATCATTTTGAGGAATGTGAATAAGTTCCGAAATAACAGGAACTCAATGACACACAACTGATGACTAATAACAGCTTTAACTTTTTTTTAGGATGAGTAGTAGTAGAGAGTAAGTATAAGCCATAGTTCATAAAATTCAAATCATAATAATGAAGCAATAGTAAATTTAAGAGTAGGATATTTGTTTGACACAGGGTAGATAATGTTCTCTACGGAAAATGTCCGCACCGATTTTGGTGAAATTTCAGGCAATCTTCAGATTAGCCCAGCTGGTGATCCTGTGAACTTTGGTAGCGATCGGATTAGCAGTGTTTTTGTTTTGTTTTTTAGCTATAGATAAATAATTAATAATAATTAATTAGTGCTACCCTTGCGAAGCCGGGGCGGGTCACTAGTTATGTCAATAAAAGTATTCAGACAAATGACACATAAAAATCATACGTAGAACACTGGTAGAACATTCCAAAGAAATCAAAAGATTATGAAACCATAGGGGTGTTTCAGAAATATTAAAATTTTATTAATCCTTACTAATATTATAAATGCGAATGAGTGTTTATTTGTTTGTTGGTTTGTCCTTAAATCACGCTGCAAAAAAGCAACGGATCGACGTAATTTTTTGCAAGGATATAGTTGAGGACCGACCGAGTGACATAGGCTACATACTTTTTGTCTCGGAAAAGCAAAGAGTTCCCGCGGGATTTTTAAAAAATAAATAAAGACCAAAAAATAAAGACTAGTCATGTACTGATTCCCTGGTTTCAATTTACGATCGATTGTCCCTTTCACCCTGTATTAAATCATTCATTCAATAGTTTTACGTACCTATATTCAACGATGTCCTACACGAAGGAGTATATAAAGTTTTTTTTTTAACTTTCACTTTTCAGGTACGGGTTTTACAAATTGAGTACGCCCCAATAGCAGGAACAAGTTTAATAGCTGTGCCCAACTTTGCAGCTTTAATAGTTTTTAAATAAAGTTACTGTATCACACCGATGGACAGCTGTATAGATGGGCAGATGAACTTAGACAGACAGATTTAGTTTTTAAAAATCTCGCGGGAATTCTTTGATTTTTCGTGATAAAAAATATGTCATTCTCTCTGTCCTCAACTATAGCCATGCAAAAAATCGCGACGATCTGTTGCTCTGTAGAGGCGTGATTGAAGGACAGACCAACAAACAAATGCTTTCGCATTTATAATAATACGTAGTAAGGATAGAAGTTGGCAATATACTCAAAGGGATAGAAGGAAAGTATGTTTTTTGTCATTCAATCACGTAACAATAGAGCAACAGATTTTTTGTTTGTATACAACTATTGAGGAGTTGGAGTGACATAGGCAAAAAAAAAAACAGAGAATTCCCGCGGATTTTTTTTAACTAACGCGCCGACCAAGTTTTAGGCAAAAACTAGGTAGTAATAAACGAATCGAAACTCTAAATTAATGTTATTTATTTATTAATCTTGTAATAGGCAAATCACTGTTACAGCTTTATTTGTCCGCTAATTCAACAAAATGTTTGCGTGCGCTGGTATGCACGGGTTACGGGTACGGGTAAGCTAAGCATATCAAAGAAGCATATTATTTCGGGCAGTAGCGGCGGTAGGTAAAAGCGGCAACACACGTGCCGGCGACGGCGGGGACTCGAAGAATGCGTGGTATTTAGGTTGCGTTTCTGGTACTTCTTCATTCATTGCCGTAACGCTGCACCTTGCGTGCCTCGCCCCCCATGCCTTGTCGTCAAGAATCAACCGCACCGCAGCAGATACTCAATATTTATTATTCCCTATACTGCATTAATGAGAAAGCGTAAACATTCATTTCGACTTTTACTATTTCGTCATATGCATTTTTAAATGCGCCATGTATTTTGTTAATAAACAGAATGAATGAGATTGTTGTGAAGGTATCCCATGACTTAAGTTATATAAAAGTTTATAGTTTCAATAGCTAACAAATACGTATGTAATGTAGATAATTATATAGAACGCATAAATATTACTGACATGTTAGTAAACACAGAATAGCAACATGTTTGCTGCTAACATTTTGTCACTCTAAAAATGGGAAAGATTAATTAATTAATTAAAATGGATGTTATTCGATTGATAATAATAGAAACATTTTTCTAAATTGCCCGCATTATTTATTAACAACAAAAAACTAATTAATAAGAATTACTATTGATTATTTATTTAGTACTAGCTGATGCTCGCGACTTCGTTCTCAAAGATTGCTTAAAATTCCGTGGGAGGTCCTTGAATTCTTGGGATAAAAAATAGTCTTTATCCATTCTCAGGATACAAGCTATCTCTTTGCTAAAATTTTCCGATATTGGTTAAGCCATTGGGTCAGGCATGAAAGGGTAATAAATAACAGACAGCAAAATAACATTTTTTTATCATTTAAAAATATACTAGTAGATACAGTGGCGTGCATATCCTGAACGTTATGCTCCAGCCCTAACGACATGACCTCTGAATACATTATGTCATTATTACCCATACAAACCGTAAATTTTTAACCTTTGAAGAAAAATAAAACCCCAAATCTATACTATTATAATAAAGAGAGAGCGCGAATTTTGTGAGTTTGTATGTATGTCCGGAGCAAACTTTGGAACCACCGCACCTATTACAATAGTTCTTTTACCATTTCAAAGGTACATTATTCCAGATGGTTATAGGCTATAATTACGTTAATAAATGTATTATGGCTAGATATTATGTGCAAATTTGTTAAAGAAGTCGGAATTTTTTTTTGACTCTTAAACGTTTTCAAGGCGTGCGCTGGGTCATATACTGTTATTGGATGAAAATGATGTATGGGTGAATTGTTCCTCTTAAAGAGTTCTAAAAAAAAGTCCGCGACAGCATATGTCTATATTCTAAGGATAACTTACAGTAACCATTTCTATCTTTCAAATTTTGATTAAAAATAATTAATTATTTTCGAAGGTTCTTTAACCGATGTGATGTCAATCTATATCTAAATAAATATGTTTATTATCGTAAGTATTTAATTTAGAACATATTTGCCCTTTACACTATACAATTTAAATAAATATGTTAGGAGTTATCGGAAAATTAATATTTCCGCGCGACAAAATAATAAAATGGTGCCGGCTGGCGCGGCGGGGCACGGTGGCGGGTATCGGTGCGGGATATTCGTGTGGTTCCTGTGGTGATCTTATTGACAATCGTCTCCTATAAGAAGCTCACAAGAACAAAATAAATATTTAATTTTCAACCCGGACGAAGTCGGCGCGGGCTTCTAGTATAGACATAAAATTTTAGGAGGAATATTTCATTTTATTGCTTTCTTATGCGTAGTGTAAGAATACAGTACTAAATTGTATGTATTAGTTTTATGAATGGACCATATTATGATTAAAAGAGCATACCATAATAATGCGGGTAATATATACAAAATAATACTACCCCAGCGTTATTTATAACTTTACGCCTCTCATGCTCTAAAAGTGTGTCATTACAGCTTAGCATAGTGATACTAAAGTGTATAAGTACTTTAGTTTCTAGGTTCTAGAGGCTAAAATTTAAAAAAAAAATACTGTAATCCCTAGAGTATTTTTTTTATTTTTAGTCGTAATCCACAGATTACCTAATTAATGTGATCCCATACAAAATCAAAAGGACTAAAAACCATTCATACTTGATTCTATAGCCTCCCTCACTATCGCTCGAGAGCTAAACATCCGCATGTTATGGGTCGTTTTGGTCCTTCAAAATATAAGTAGCTAGGTTTCCAGTTTTGATATTATCAAAACACACTGTACAATACCATTGTCAATGCGAAATTATGTCATTCTATCTATAATGGCTCGGCCGTTGAACAGCTTTTTAAAAAGCACAAAGATAGCTTTCATCCTGCAAATGGACATAGGACACTTTTATTCGGAAAAATCCAAGTTTCACGGGATTTTATGAAGAATCTTGAAAACAAATTTAGTAATTTTAAGGTATTAAGTTTTTATCTAAAAATTATTGTCATTTCATTAAAATTAATGATGAACAGCGGAAAAAATATTATTATTAATTAGCAAAAGTTGTAGAATAATTTTAAATAATATTCAAATTTGAACAAATATCTCATTTTTCCGCCTTTTTGTTTTCAACCTGAATGAAATGTTAGTACAAATAATGATGTACAAGTACCTACCTACAATCACCCGCTACTGTCTTATTAACGTAATGGACTCAAAGGAGTAATATTTGTACAAAACATTCCGAAATAAAAGGACTGGTGTATTCATATAAAAGGGATTGACGTGCTTCCTGAAATTATTATGTTGGTCTCAATTTAAGTGTATAATAAAGACTCTAAGTACATTCATGTTATTCATTATAGACTATACTTCTACAAATATAATAGGTAGTGGATAAAAACAAAATAATTAAGGCGTAGCCACATAAAACGTGTATGATTTAATTCATTACTCGTCATTATATTGAAGCACTACCTACTTGTGTTAAATTACGTATATTTAATGGCCAAACAAGTGATAAAAAGAGATAATTATCATAAATACCAGTGGTAGATTCATTTGACAGTTCGAAAGGACTTTATAAAATTTTATTTTTGCATGTTGCGTATTGCACATTGTTCAACAGCTTTTTTATTTATTTATTTGTTTTTTATTAATATTATTAAAAGGTATTATTAATAATTAAGAAGATGGCATCTATAGTACCTAATACAGTAGTACTTGCTTTCCAAGAATACCCATAGGTATTCCTTGGAAAAATTAAGCGGTGACGTTTTTTGTAGTGCGACATACAGATCCATATTATATGTTAGGCGCAAAGACCCAATTCGCTCTTAAACTATTAGTTCTACTCAGAACGCGTTCTAGCATCTTAAAAACCAGTGCTACAAGGCAAAATTCCTATTCTAGCACTTTATGAAACTGACGCGAAGAGTTCTGGCAAGTTCGAAAATATCAAAATGACTACGAAACGAATCGTATCGTAGATATATTAGACCATACAGCGTTGGTCATCAGTGTGATACAGGTAATTTATAAAAACCGTCATTCAGAAAATTGTATGACGTATTCTAATGGTTAAAAAGCATCAATTCTTTATGTTCATAAATTGTTCATAATAATTATTATGTCTTGTTGGTAAAGTATTTTTTACGATTTCGAGCCGCGTAGTTCGCTTTGTAAAAATCCCGCAAGAACCCTTGGTTTATCCGAGCTAAAAAACACGCTTGTCTTCAATTATAGTACTCCTGAAAAAATCACGTCGATTCGTAGCTCTTTTGCGGTGTAGTTGAAGAACAAACATATTAGTAGGGATAAACTCCTGAACCCACTTAACGATTCCACCCTGTATACGTGTATTTTTGTCCCCTTATTGTGAATACAGGACAAGTGCAAGCAGCGCAGGCGCATCCCAGTCGAATAACACGTATATTTACTCAGCAAGGAGCGCGAGAGTCGACGCCCGCACCTACTTGCGTCGCGCCGCACTATGGAATTTAAAACCTCATAGCATGCTTAACTTTTGATTGCACTCCAGTACACTCAACTCAAACATTTGATGATAATATTATATTATTCACTAGTTTCATTTTCCTACCGTTTGATGCTAACATTCCCCAAACTATTACATTATGCAGTTTTAGTATTAGTCATACTTATACATTGGTTAGATAGAATTGTTACGGTAAATGTAATAAATTGAAAATTATGAATAATTATTATTCATAATAATTACCAAGGTTGATGGTAAAAGTGATTAATTATTCACTTTTAATACAAAATACATAGTTACATTTTAAGCCCCGAAGTTTTGAGTTTTGTTATGAAGAACGGAGGAGAAATAAATTATTTTATAGTTACAAGAACTATAGAATATTTTTACACAACTATATTAAATTTATATTTTACTAGCTTTTGCCCATGACTACGTCTGAGTGGAGTAAGGTTTTTAAAAATCTCGCCACAATCCTCTGTTTTTCCGGGCTAAAGGGTAACCTTTGTCACTCTTCAAGTTTCTCAACTATACCCATGCAAAAAATCACAGTGCTCGT
This sequence comes from Hipparchia sbordonii, assembly GCA_038048805.1. Taxonomy (NCBI): domain Eukaryota; kingdom Metazoa; phylum Arthropoda; class Insecta; order Lepidoptera; family Nymphalidae; genus Hipparchia; species Hipparchia sbordonii. The sequence continues at coordinate 8,439,423 of CM076102.1, forward strand.
AGCTGTGTGATTGAAGGACAAACCAATAAGAAAAACATTTTCGCATTTATAATATTAAAAAGGATTCATTGAAAAAAAAAATCCCATACACGCTACGGCATCTAAAACCTAATACGAAACATGAGGAAGAAATCTTGACATTCTTGGCTTATTGTTGGTTTAAAGATTAACTAACCATCTACTTTAAACTGTTTCGAAGCTCGAGTTAATTTAAGCTGCCTCATTTTAAAAACAGGAAGGGGAAACTGCATATTTTCACTTAGGTACTTAAGCTGTTTCTGTTCAGTTTTCAACAATATTTAAAACTAGCTGATTCCCGCGACTTCGTCCGCCAGTATCATTTATGTAGTATGAAAATTAATTTTTACAATAATTTAAAAAATGTTAGATAACAAGTAGGTACTGAAGGTATATCCTATAATTTGACTTCTCTATTTATTTTTGTTCAAAATATTAATTTAAGCACGCGAGCGGCGTAGATCAAATAAAATAGGTATCGCAATAAGTTTTAAATAACTATAAAAATGTAAACTCAAAACGAGTCACAGCGGTCTCGATTGACATGCATTGAATAAGAATTTATTTAAATAGGAATGCACATGGTTTAGTATTCCGTTACTTTTTATATTCCCATTCATGTGTGTTGTAGGTAGGTACATAATTACAGACCCGTTCCAACATTTTGACATTTTAAGAAACTTTAATATTTGTCTAAAATCTAAAACGCAAATTAATGTTGATAGCAAAAGCGCGTCCCTAGAAAAACAGCACCAGTAAGTGGATCTTAAGAATATTGTGCCGTTCACTGCTTTTTTGCTGTTATCAATCGCAGGTATGGAATTTAAACATGAATCATCGTCAAGTGGCGCTTGCGTTCGGGATCTTTAGCTAGGAGTGAAAGAGATGGTTAAATGTACCACCATTCAGACTTAATTGACTGGTTACGGAGTCGGACCCTGCCGTAGGGACGTAGCGTTACTTAACATCGACTTTCTAAAAATTCCAAATAGGTATTTGTTCCACCACTCTCTATGAATAACAATTTATTTTGGAAATAACGCGCTCATGACTTACATTTATTCATAACGGAGAAATGTGTTTCCGATCCTTACGACGGCAGCTCATTGAGATTCAATGATAGTGTTATTCATTGATGCAACAGGGGAATTCCAAACCTTGACAACTGCGATAGTTAAACCCACTCTAAGACATCGATACAGTTCTCGGCGCTCCTCACTACTAGTTTGGTATGTAAACGACAAAAACACGCAGTGGAAGAGTGGCGGGGAACGGAGATTACAGTCCTTCGAAAATGCAGTCGGCCTAAAACGCACACCAGCTTCTGAACTCCCACAAATTAATGGGTATAACATAATATGCCGATGTAAGGTCGGCTCTATGCCTATAGAAATAAGGTATCAATGATATTAAGGCTTCCCAACGCTTACAAGCTACGCGCGCGTAAGTTAAACGGAATTGTACGGCTGGTACGAGTATAGTAAACAATTTACGATATGATGTGTACCTGGTTTGATAATACGCTCTCAATTCTGTTTTGGGAAAATAGTAAGTCATTACTTTTTATTTTTCAGATAACTTCTAGCCTAAACAGCGATAGTTTGAAGAAATTAGGAATTCTCAGTTCTATTCCCAGTTATATGCAAATAGTCCTGATAAATAAAAAACTACAATAAAGTAGGTAAATCCGTTGTTAGCTTTACATTAAAATGAATTCTTCTTAAAAAAGAAATAGACTACATTATTTTGCGTACTTTAAAAATATTTAATTACAGAGCACTTATAATTAGATAACTGTTGTTGTTGATTACACAATGACGATACACAACAAACATGGCACGCATATGTGCGACATCAATGAACGCGACTATTAACCTCAATTCGAATGATTTCAATGATGTTGTAAACAATTCCTGCGATTAGCTTCCCAGGCCCTACGAGTCACACATCCGCTCGATAAGGGCACAACTTCCAATCCACGATACAGCTTTTGACATACATGCAGGCACGTTAACACGTGCGACGAGCGATAAAGAGGGCACACAAAAATACAAAACAAATCAAAATTAAAAATGAACAGTATATTTAAAAATAATTCAAATTATCTGTTAATACTTACTCGAAGACGGAACTGCATTTCCGCCTCCCTTCCCGCTCATGTTAACTAAAATATCTTAACTCGCACCACTAATATCACCTCTGCGTAACATCCATCCTCCGCGTAAACAAATAACACTTTTATTCGCAGTTTGTTTGACATTTACAACTGCGTGGTTTTAAATGTGAAGAATGTGTTATCAACTCTCATCAAAAATTCGTAGGGAGCACTCAAGCGCATGCGCGCGAAGCGGCTGGCGACGCGTACGCAGGTCGACTGCATCGAAAATTAGTGGCAGTGGTGAAGTCGTCGACGAACGGCGATGTGGTCGCTCAGTCCCTTCCCGGATATAGCTAAGCAAGTCGTTTTTAAAATAAAGAAGCTAACGGAACGTGTGCGCCGCCCGAAAGCGCCGGCTGCTTTACCCCAATCCTATCCGAAATATGTCGCTACTCACTTGTTGACGGCGATGTGTAGTATGGAGTGTGGAGTGCGGTCTACGGACTACGAGTATAACGCTCCTCGTCCGAGAAAGGGAATGCTTATCGATGCGTTCAAAATGAACCGTACCGAACGAAATCCTGACTTTCCTCCGTACCTATACTTCCAAAAAATACTCTCAAGACATAATTGAAATACCTACCTAGTCTGTAGAAATAACTTCAGACATTACACTATCCGCTCAAGACACATTATTTATTACATTTCCTTCTCAAGTTCGTTTTATTGAAAAAAAAGGCAACATACAAATTAATTGTATGAGATTCCACAAATTCAGTTAAAATAAGATTTAATCAGTCAGTCCTTAAATTTTGTAGAGCACTGAACTAGTTTTTCATAAAATTTATTACCAATTTTTTTTTTGTTAAATTGATTATATTCATAATAAAAAGTTGCTTTCACTGCCACATAAGCAAGATGTATTTAAAAGACTAGTTCATTATTCTAAAAGCATGAAAACAACTTGAAAACAGCATTCCTGGAATGCGAGTTCAAGTAGAACTTTACAACTTCTACCTACCTATAGGTACCTATCAATCGAAGTCGTTGCATAACCAAATGCCATTATTATTGAGTTTTTTTGACGATAATATGTAATGTAATTGTTTATTTTATGAAACTACCACAAGCTGTTTGAGTTAATGACGATGATGTTTAAGAAATTAAAAAGAATAAAGTTCCTAATCAGTCTAAGTTCAATATTTTATTCGGAATGCTAACGATAAAGTGTTTTCCCACATACGAAATGAATTTAACTAATGAATTCAAGGTAGGTAGGTATATCCTTTCCAAGTTGATATAGAAAAGGTTACCTACTGATAATATTGTTTAGTTCAAAGATCTACGATATAGAATGAATATATCTTCCTGTATATACCGTCAGGTTGATGTACAGTTTTAGAGCACACTAAAAATGGTTACAGTTTAAGCTTAAAACCAAAACCTTTTTTTAAACTTACCAACTTTCAATGGCCTATTGGTGCAGCTAAGGGCGTAAGGCGTGACGAACTTTCATTTGATTGACAGACAGAGTATTTTCAAATCGTAAGCTATGATCTAAATATTTTCATAACTGTGAACTTTCATGCTTTAATAAAATAATGTAAAACTTTTAATTAAAAGATAGTTGCTTAAAGAATATCTATTTATTGCTCTGTTGTGTGATTAGTAAATGATTCTACCTTATGAATTAAAAGCTTAATTAAGTCAAGGAACTTCAAATAAAGGCAAAGAAGAAGAGGAAGAGTTTTGGAGAAAAACTTGTTAAATATATATAGCATGTTCAATAAGTCAGTTTACTTACATTAGTTACTTTTCCCGTTTATTCCACCTTTTCACAATAATTAATGTTTGCATAGTTTAATTTTATTAAAAACAGATTTATTTTTATGTAAATTATCACATACCACTAAATTACACCATGGGGTTGTTCAAGGGGTGGACCAACAAATTCCTAAAAAGCCGGCAACGCATTGGCGGTGCCTCAGGCGGCGGTAATCACTTAACATCAGGTGACCTGCCTACTCGCTTGCTCGCTAAAAATATTTAAAAAAATATATCAAACTCTTTGGTTCATCGATGAATATTGCTACGACCCATTTTTAAATTTACGCATGTAATCTGACTTATAGAACAGTCTCTAAAGCTTACGAAAGCTACAGATTATCGTGAACATTGTCTTCATTAATTATTATCACACGCAGCCGTTCTTTAGTATGCAAAAGTTAAAAAACTAAAGCGCAATTTGAAATGGGTGCTTTCTACCCTTAACGCTTGAGGAAGTCCCCTTCATTGCCTTGTCAAATCTGACGAACTTGCCGGTCGGCCTATTGTCGTCATCTAATCCATGAATGATTATGCACCAACATTGCCGACAATAGAAAATACAGTAGAAAGACAAGTTTTGGAAAATAATAAAACCCAACTGATTGTCACGTTTACTTTCTCTATACTTTTCACCCCTGTACACTACGTTGCTAGTTAGCGATATTATTTTTTAAATAGTATGCGTAGATTGAGAGCAAATCATATTACATGAAGTTATACTTATTCAATTGTCCGATACTTCCCTTTCAAATAGATAATAATGAGTAATTTAAAGTTTCAGTAACAGAATTAGTTATATAAATGAAAAAAATGTGAACTTAAAGGTTGAAACAGATATTGAGTAGATTGTACCTAAATAAAAAGCTGGCATAAACGTTAGTTTTGCTAAGTTAAAATATTTTGTTAAAGAAAACGCTGCTTGAAAATAAATCAGCTTTACATACAACTACTCTACATGCCCAGTGCCCACATAATAAGATATTGATATAATTTGTTGTACTACAATATTGTAACTTTTTGTAAAAGCAGAGATATCATTCCAAACCGGGCGGGCGGCGTAGGTAGTGTCCTTTAGGGCTAACATGCGCGCCACGAGAAAGTTTTGTCTACACGTTTACTCGTAGTCTCTATGTGAATCTCTACAGAGATTCACGAGTAAAGAGTAGACAAAATTTTCTCGTGGCGCGCATGTTAGCCACACTTGTCATGTGAACTATGTCAAATATAATAATTTAGAATTTTGTTTTGAAAATGGTAACGGCAGACATTTTTTGCCGGCTTCTCAAAGAAATGTTCTATTTCAACCGGCTGTAGAGACAGAAGTAAATACAAGATAAAAGCTATAAAACGGTCATTATGAAATAAATCTTAGGGATTGTCTTAAAATGATTGGTGCAGCTTTTGAAAAATCGATCAGGTCAGTGGCGGATTCAAACATTTTCCGCCAGTGGGCTATTCAAATTTTGCCGCCCCTACGACCTCTACAATTTTGTCAGTTTCTAGATTATTTTTATAACCCAACTATTTAGTTAATTGCATAAGAAATAAAAGTTTTTGGGGTACCTACATTTAGTAAATACTTTTATAAAATTGCAGAATATGTATTTAAGGACATACAAATATGAATCTTTTTAATTTCTGTAAGATAAAAATGTTGGCCCCTTTGCCGCCCCTATAATAGTAAATAGTAGACTCCAGCCTACTCAGCCTGCTGGTAAATCCGCCACTGGACCTTCTGATTTCAGCCCACTCGCTGTTCATTTATTTCGAAGATATATCTAATTACGTAAATGACCTATCGATAAACTAATTCACATCACACTAATATAATTGTATGTGTGTATGTTTGTTAATACGCCACTTAATTCACGCCACAACGTGTGAACCGATTTAAAAAATCGCTTAGCTCACACCCAAAATTAACACATAGGCTCTATTTTATCCCGGAAAATTAAAGAGTTACTGTGGAAATTAAAAAACCTTATCGACGCGGACGAAGTCGTGCGCATTGTCTAGTTCGTTAAGTTATTAATAAAAGTTTTTAGACTTTGAAACTTAAAATGAGTATCTAATCTAAAGAATAATATAGTCAATGAGTCATTTAATTATTCGCGGAAAATATTTATCATTAAGGGTGAGTCACGAAAATGATGACAAAAATAAAAAAGGGTAACCTAAGCAACTGACCTAGCATTCATGTGTTTGATTGTGCTGAATTCCTAATTATTATTTATTAAGAAAACGTTAGTGGTTATGTTGCTAACTTTCATTTAGTTTGTAAAAAAAAATATAATATAACTAGCGGACCCGACAGACGTTGTCCTGTCTTAACTATGAATATTGAAACTCTTTGACGAAATTGGCAGCACGCATTCTGTCAATGTTATGTCAAACGCCATAAGGTTACATCAAAAAGTTTGAATTGTAAAAGCGGTTACATTAGAAATAATTTAATATGGTGGTTAAGTTTTCTTAAATTTTATAATTTTTCGCGCAATTTTCTTAATTTTTTCTTTTATAAGAACCTTCTCCTGACAATAACAAACACAATAAAAAAAGAATTAGCGAAATCGGTCCAGCCGTTCACGCGTGATGCGCTTACCAACACATTAAGCGATTCATTTTTATATATTAAGATGTACAAAATAGTGTTGTTATAATTGCATAATATAATTAAAATTACTTAAATATTTAAATTTACTTTATTAAATTTACTTTTCAAGTTTACTTTCAAGTTACTATTGGAAATATATTCCTTGAAAAGTAATATAATTACTAGCAACTAGAACTTCTTGTTTTTTGTGACTTTCATTATAGTAATCGAGCAAAGGCGACATCTATATTATTTCTATAATATTAGGACACAGTGTGAGTGTGAGCTTCGTTTGTTAGAGAACACCCCTCTTGTTAACTTTGTACCATCATGTAGAGTATTCAAGATATTATAGAGGGCAGCACTGGATAACACACGTCTGTAGCTCAATGCCATCTATGGTCAAATATTTGCATTTCCTTTCTCTGGGTATGTATAAAAGGTTCACCCTTCTTATGTATAAATACATGGAATTAACAAGGGTGGCACCCTATATACAATAGGAGTAGTAGGTATTATAAATGTTCTAAAGGAGTATTTTAGCAAACTAATTAGTAACTGAATGACATGTAAGATTTTCAATACTTAATAGACAAAAAATTCATGTAGGCCAACCTGTAGCTCTTCTTATACGTCAAGACTCTACCATGCACCGGTTTGGAATAAAAATTGCTAGGAAATAGGGAAAATATAATTACCTGCTTATTTAACTGTCTTATTTTCCTGTTTTAATACGAGTTAAAATAATTATTGTATAAAATACAAATTCCATCAAAATGGAAAGTTCAAGCAGAATGGAAGTTTTTGCATAGTTTGTTTCTTTATTCTCATAGTCGTCGTTTTAAGATATTAGTAAAGATTTATTTTATATTTAAATATTGATTTAGTTAGGGTTTACTTGTCTATTGTTTAAGCTTAATAAATTTATTAAAATCAAAAAATGGTTTCAATAATTTCAGATAATTTAAAAACAAACCGCGCGAATAAGAGAGACGCTTTTTAAATTCCAGCAGTGAACACCCTATCCAAGTAATTTCTAGTAATTTATGTTATCTAAATAAGATAGGATATACAATCAGGCATAATATGTATATATATAAAAATATATATATTATGAGATCGCTATGTAGCGATAGGGCCGCCAAATTTTATATTTACTTTGTTAAGCTCATTGTTTTGTTATCTGTTTTAATGTGTGCGGTATATAATAAATGTATATTCATTCATTCAAAATATTTTTACAATTACATAATTTAGTTTTGTGTAAATATCACCACTTCTTACTGACCAGTGATTTTTTTACAGTACAAGACTATAAAGCGTATCTCTACCTACAGAAATCTCATTTTCCCTACATTTTCCTATATTTTGCATGAGTGTGAAAACAGACTACATTTTCTTCATGTAAATTAATTAAGAAAACTTAATAGATTTCTTTTTAAATAGGTATGAAATTATAACATTCTGATTACATACTTTAGAAAAAATAAAAGACAATCAAGTAGATGAATAATTATTCTAAAGCTGATTTTCTCAGATGATCGAATCCATTAAAACAGTTTATAACATTAAAGTTTAAAAACTTAAATGTTTATGACCTAGCTATGGAAAATTGTACGTATATCATCTAACATGCATTTTTGATGGTCATGTTCATATAAAATGTAGCTTATGTCTCCCGGTTCATAATAACAAATCGATTAACACCTAATTCATCAAAATCGGAGCTAGCTTAGGTGCTACGGTGGAAGTTGGAACATATATAAATTGTCACATACATACATACTGCCCTCGTAATTGAAAACACAGTAACTTAAATGTAACTTCTATTAAACTTACTGTGTTTTCAATTACGAGGGCAGCATAGAAGTCTTAAATCATAACCCTACCTTTTGTTTTGGCTTAGATATAGTATTGTAGAAAAGTTACTTACAGCCGCCCTTGTTATACAGTATCGCATCTCCGTTCACAGTTCCATTAGTGACAACTGGAGGTGGTTGCTTCTCAGCGTCTGGCTCACGAGTCGCACTCCACGACGCCGCCGCCGCTGCTGCAGCCGCTGCGGCTGCACACACGCTGCACTCTGTAACATCAGATATCAGACAATAATATCAATGGATATATGTAAGTATTGAGTTTTGAGGAGAGCCGGAAGAAGTGTTGGCAGACCCCCCCACTAGGTGGAGCGACGACATCAGACGAGTAGCAGGGAACCGTTAGATGCAGGTGGCCGCGGCGCAAGACCTGTGAAAGAGATTTTTGTTCCGCAATGGACGTCTATCGGTCGGTTCAGAAGAAAAAGCATTTTGCATTGTACTATTATCATAATTTTATTTCACATCTTTTATACCTACGCATCTGGAACATATTATAAAATTTTTGTGTACAAAAAAACCCTGTCGTTCCTGAGAGCTACGAAATGTGCTCATGAAACTGAACAACTTTCCCCAAGAAACATAGGTCGAAATATGAAAAAAAAATGTGGACCTGGATGTGTGTGAATGTGAAATGTGGACCATACAAAATTGAGGATCCGCTGATTGATTTACTATGAGAGGTCCACATTTTTTTTTTCATATTTTGAGCTATGTTTCTTAGGGAAAATTGTTCAGTTTCATGAGCACATTTCGTTAGAGGAACAACAGGATTTTTGTTACATACGAGTATTGTATACAAATACTGTATAAACTCAATTGCTGTTCGTTAATCTGGCTACAACTCAAAAACGGCTTGACCGATTAGAATTTTTTTTTTTGTTTTGTTCACCATATTACAAGAGTGGTTTAAAAACAAAAAAAAAAATATGGAAACCTCAAAAGATCAGCTGATAAATCAAAACAATCAAAATTGGTAATTTTGTATAGAGATCATCAATTGATGTGATTTTTACATTAACGTATAGTTGAGGACCTGAAGAATTTTTCCCGGAAAATCACAATTTCCCGCGGGATTCTTAAAAACAAAATCCACGCAGACAAAGTTGCCGGCATCACCTAGTGTTAATTAAATTTTGAACTAATAAATTAAAATAGTATAAGTATATTAAATAGGTATTTATGTAATTACATTGAAGTGTTGTGATATTTTAGGTAGTGTTTATGTACCCCAATCTTAAAAACGTTTAGAGACAACTCTTATATTATTGTGCAATACTTTATATACATATTACGTTTTTACATATGTATAAAAATAATATGATTAAAAAAATTATTAAAATGATAAGTTACGGGGACACCAAAGCTACTATGTGAAAGTTAATGTTTGCTTTAGGTATTCGTCTTTCTAAAGCTCGATGCATATATAGCTTTATTTTGGAATACGAGTTTGGTCCATCTTATTACTTCTAGAAGGTAGATATATAATCCGCTTTCCTAGACGAATGTAAAAAATAAATAAACTATATAACTTTTAAAACCCCTTTTAGAAAATGCGAGTAGAACATAACTCACCCTTCATGTAATGGCCAAGTCACCCCTCGAAAAACCAAGTGTTTCACCACATAGTAATCTATTATTATCGCAAAAAGTTAATACGACGCATTTTACTCAACAAAACCATCGATAGAAAAATATTTTTTACTAAAAATATACACTTGACGTTTTGGAGGCTGCAAGGGCTTTCTTGTTCCGAAGTACTTTTCTTTTACTGAGAGCTTATTGATCTGCTGTATTGTTGATATATTTTAAACTGTGATAAATGGTATAAATGTATGAGATACATTTTAGAGACGTGTTTCGTTTGGCGATTTGCGAAAGACTGCGTGGTATGTTTTGCGTAGAATTGGGGTGGACGCGCATGAACGGGGGTGGGACCAATTAGGAGTAAATAAAAATTATTATTATTTTCATTACATTGTCCTTTTCCTGACAAAAATATATATTTTAAAATATTAGAAATACGAGTAAAATAGTACTATAAGTTATAAACAATAGAGAAGTACTTCATCAAGTATGTAGATGATACAGATAACTAGTTTAGATATTTGTCTAACTTATCAGAAACTAATAAGAAAATGAAAATCATCAATTGTTATTGTAAATGCTTGATAATACGTCTACAACTACAATACAAACGCACTTACCTACTTAAAAACTAGCTGAAGCCCGCGACTTCGTCCGCATGGATTAAGTTTTTAAAATCCCGCGGGAACTCTTTGATTTTCCGGGATAAAAAGTAGCCTATGTTACTCTCCAGGTTCTCAACCATACCCATGCAAAAAATTACGTCGATCCGTAGCTCTGTTACAGCGTTATTGAAGGGCAAACGAACAAACCAACAAACAAACATTACGGAGGCATGTCTTATTAAATGAAAAATAATTTTTATTTCATTTAAATGTAAGTATAGTCCAAAATCGTAAACTAGTTGATGCCTGCAACTTCGTTCGCGTGGATTAAGGTTTTTTAATTCTCGCGGGAGCTCTCTTATTTTCCGGATTGAAAGTAGCCTATGTGTTATTCCAGACTATAATCTATCTCTGTGCCAAAAAGCCAAATCAATTCAGTCATTGCGGCGTGATTGAGTAACATCCATCCATCCATCCATCCATACATTCTTACTTTCGCATTTATAATATTAATAGGATTTTATATTTTTAAGCATCAATCATCAATATATTATTTATTTCATTCGCTAGCACTTGTTTCTTTTACATCAATTTTTAAAGATAAGATAAATATCCAATCCTATTAATATTATAAATGAGAGAAAGTGTGGATGTTTGGATGTTTGGTACTCAATCATGCAAAAACGGCTGAACGGATTTGGTTGAAAGGCACAGAGATAGATTATAGTCTGGAATAACACATAGGCGCTACTTTTTATCCCGATAAATAGGAGAATTCCCGCGGGAATCGAAAAACCTTAATCCACGCGGATAAAGTCGCGGGCATCAACTAGTATACCTTAATTTGTACTATCTATTTTTTTTTGTACATCTTTAAATTATTTTATAAGCACCTATTTACGTAAAATAAATCAAAGAGCCTATACGTAATATTAAAAGATATTCTGATATTTAGGTAGGCCTCAACAGTTTATTGTGACCTTAGAACCCCATTTTTTGGCTACAGAATGTGTGTAGGCAAAAATTCAAACGTAATCTAATATCGGTCTTAATGTCAGCGCGGGCGGCCATATTTGTTAGCAGGACGCATGCGCCGACTGAACACCCGCCAGCCGGCCGCTCGCACATCTGCTGGTCAGCTCGTGGACACAATACTCTGACTAGTGGCACCATATTTTAATAAATGATTGGGATGTCACCTATGTTAAGAAGAAATTATTTCTTACTGATTTATAATAGAGGGTCTACCAAAATAAGTAAAATACCAGTCCAATGTTAGTTTTAAGTGTTGTTACCATTTGAAATTAATTACTTAGCGATAAAACTACAAAAAGTATGTCAAATATTTATCACGCCATAGTTCTGTATTTCATATAAGCTATCATACTACACACCATACAGGCGTTTTGACGTTTGATAAAGAGTATGTTGCTGATCTGTTGGTAGCATCCCTTTATTTGAATACTTTGAATGTAACTCACTCATAGTGAAATAGTTATTATTGTTTGCTGAAAGTATGAATTTATGAGGACAAGTGACTGCGAACGAGGAAAATATAAAAAAAAAAATGAAGACAAAAACCTGTGTCAGAGTGCAAGAGTGCAATTTGGAGCATTATTGTTGCACGAGCAACGGTAAGACGGTTTTGCTTGCACCCTCGAAAATGCATAATTATGATTTGCCCCAAAGTTGTGATTCTGCCCCTTATATAGCGCATCAAATATTTAATCATAGAGAATTTAAGTACTATCTTAGGGTACCCAAACAATTTTTGCTCCTGAGCTTTTTGGCTTAAAAGAAATAATTAGCTGATAAAGTAAAACGTATATTGGTATGATTTAATTGTAAACTACACATACAATATCACAATATATATAAACTTATAGTTTTATTCGTCAGGATATATATAAACATATATATAAACTATAAGTTTATATATATCCTGACGAATATTGTAAGAATTATGGTCACCTTAGATTACCTGACCGACCCTAGCTCCACAAAACTGCATGCTTAACGCTCCACATGTAAAGTTTTTTTTTGCAATTTGCAAATATCAGTGGTTGCGAGAGACAGATTTTCCGTCGCGTTGTTAAAATTATTAGCTTTCGAGTATTTGGCAATAGTAGAGCTGATAGTTACTTAATATTGTAAACTCGTATGCATTCACTTATATATTATGTGCTTCGTACTCGTAAGTATGTCTAAATATTTTTTCAATAAGTTATAAAATTTTTAGTAACATTTGATGATCGTTTAAAATCTTTCTATTAGAATTTCGATATTTATTTACAAGAAAATTACCCAAGATATTATAGATAATAGTTAATTATATATTAATAACCCGTTTACCAAATCAGTTACATATTTGGTAAAAATTATCTTAAGCCAAGCCATAAAAAACAATCAACACGTTGAAAGTTTGAATAGAAATGTAACCGAATGCTATCAAAAATTCTATCCTGATAATGTTTCATGAAATATTTACATTTAATAAGCCTTAGATCAAAGGTCCCCGCTGGTTTGTAAATAGGGGAGTTTTTTGGAGAAGACGCAAAAAATAATCCGACATAAAAAGTGGATTGGACGCGTGTCAGATAGTGGACAATGGAAAGAAATCCGCGTTATAAGCTTCGCTTGGTGATTTATAATAAGGAAAATAATATGAAAAAATTTAAAACGAAAAAATTAAGTCAAATTAGCAAAACAAGTAGGTACTATCCTTTTTCAATATGGAAAAGGAATAAAAATATGTAAATATACTAAATTATTGACTTTTACAAATATATAAAAGGAATTCATTGTCAGAAGTTATAAATGCTTACAGAAAAAATTTAAAATCCAAAAAATGTAATTTCAAGCTTTCAAGACTAGTTCAAGTCACATTTTGTTTTGTTCTTTAGTGTATTTACTTTGGAGCTACTAGCATCTAGGTACTTATTTAAGTACTGAATTTTATTTTAGCATTTTTTTATTCATACTTACCATATGCAAAAACCATTTCATTAATCTCGCAGATGTAATAAATTTGGGAATGACCGTTGCCTGTCAGTCAATCAGGGCTAGGGACAAAAAAACTGACCCCTCGTTGACCACGCAAAAAATCACAAAAGGTTGAAAAAGAATAGTTATTGCGAATAAGCCCAAATTAATGGGAACGTTTTTTACAATGAAATAGGCGCGTGCCAAAATGTATTTTAGAAGCAGATTTGTTTTTGAATTTATTATACACTATCTATTTCTTGGCTTTTTAAAAGGAAAACACTCATCAGATCATTTATGATTAGGTACTATTTTAATTGGTCTCAGTATCAAAAACTTTTCAACTGTACCTATACGTAACCAAATAGAAGATGAAAGTCAGAGCTTCGTAATTTTTCGAGTTATAATTATGTAAATTAAGTGCTTTGTTTTAGGGAAATTTCATCCTTAAAAAGAGACACCTCGTTTCATTTCATTTATCTCTCTCACCTCTTTTTCTTTCATTTTCATTATCTTGTTTTAGAATTAAGTGTTTTAGGGTTTTTGGGAATTCAAGATGTTGTAAAAATAATAATAAAAATTATAAAGTAGCCTATGCCACCCTTCAGGTCATAAACAATACCTACGCAAAGAATTAAATACATCCATCCGTTGCTCCATTACTGCGTGATTGAAGAACAAACTAAGATATAAACACACTTTCACATTTATAATACCTATTTAGACTTATCACCCGAATAATCATATCATTATAATAATAATTATTGAAGAGAGTTTATTAAAAAATTCTTGAATATGTGATACCTACAAATTCTCAACTATTATGGTCTTCATATATATGGTCATTGGTAGAGATCTGTTATAGAGATGACGAGTTTTCTTTCACATCACCTTTTTGACTGACTTCAAAAAAAGGAGTTAGTTTCAGTTATTCTTTATTTCGTATACTGAAGTCTTGAATTATAGTTTGTTTTTTTTTCTTTTTTATAAACGTTCTTGATACTAAATAAAGAAATAAAATAGTTTATTCAAAATTAGCATTGCACATTGCACAATACCTGAGAAAATATTTAAATGTAAATAACAAAATATAAAATCATGAAACAAGCGATATATTTTCGCATGCGTCATACTCTCACCCTCATAACACACTCGTATCAAGGGGGCGGTTGCACCCATGCTAAAATGACAACTTTTTGCCTATTTGACAATGCTCTTCAATCATGAATTGCATCACAAGCTCCTTTTTGGCTACAAAAGCCGAATTAAGAGTTGACAAAACTGAGTGACACGTTAAAATCATGCTGAGTTTGTATATTGGCAGATCATCTCCAATATTTGATAAATAAAGCGAGGGCGTATTCATAATATGAGTAGCTAATAAACATATTTGCAGTTTCATTAAAACACGTCTTCTACTTTTAACGATTAATTTATTTACAAGATTTTTTTTCAATCGATTTTAATACATATTGGGAGTATTTCAACAGGTTAATAAATAGATGTAATAATGTAATAAATATTTAATATTATTTATATTTAATGTGTCGACTTCACCATCGCAGAGTATAATCGAGGCGATAGCTTTTTTAGCTTAACACTAAAACTGTGAACGTCAAAATTCCTTGGTTAAACGTATGGAAGGTTAAATAAATTAAACCTCGGTTATTACGTGTACCGAAATCTAATACTAACTACGCCCAAAATTCTGTACTCTTACGCTTGGCGCGAACATATAATAAAACTTACTCAGATCTTGATCTTTTCCACCTATCCAAAATGCAATTAAAAAAATAAATAATTAAGCTGCATCAGAAAAATTATATGTAACCAAAATAATTAAATCAACATCTATAAATGAACACACACACTCTTACAAACTCACTCACACACGCACTCATACACGCACACGCACACACACACACGCACACACACGCACATACACACACACACACATATTGTTATAAGTATCTATAAATTCATGCAATTGTAATCCTATTTGGCCTTATTTTAGTATTAAGATTTAATTGTAAATTGTATTGTGTATGTATCGCTGTTGATTACAATAAAATAAAATAAAAAAAAAAAAAAAAAAAATGTTACTTGATGACGTCGATACGGTGAAATTGGCACATGACTTTGCTATCGACTAGGTATAATTTTTCTATCTAATATATAAAAGTCTCGTGCCACAGTGTTTGTAGCAAAACTCCTCCGAAACGGCTTGATCGATTCTTATGAAATTTTGTGTGTAGGTATATTCAGTAGGTCTGAGAATAGGACGTACACTATTTTTCATACCTCTAAGTGATAAGGGTGGTCCACCCCAAACATTTTTTTAATTATATGGCAAACCACCGTTTGCCGGGTCAGCTAGTATCATATGATATTCATATAGAGTAGAACATGAGTAGAACCTTTAAATAGTTATAATTATTTAAAGCCTGCACCGACATAGCTCAGCGAGTCCTGAAACTGAAGTGGAAATGGGCGGGGCACATAGTTCGAAGAGCCGATGGTTGATGGGGACCCAAGGTGCTGGAGTGGCGACCTCGCACCGGGAAGCGCAGTGTTGGCAGACCCTCCACTAGATGGACTGACGCCATCATATGAGTCGCAGGGAGCCGCTGGATTCAGGCGGCGCAAGACCCAAGGCCTGTGGAAGTCAATGAAAGAGACTTTCGTCCAGCTGTGGACGTCTATCGTCCACGTATCGTCGTCGTTTGATAAAGAAGAAAGTTATAACTATAGTTAGTATAGTCATAAAAATATTTTTATTTACCGTAAATAATTATAATTATGAATATTAAGCAGTAAATACGAAATATAAGCAGTTGTAGTTGGCAAAATTTTGAACTTATTTGAGCGTGAAATTGGCATAAAATAAAAGAGAATTTCACAGAATTTCTTCCAAGCCGTGTGTGATGATAATTTTTAGTTCAATATGAAAAGGGCGCGGACCCTCTCTATAAATGCGTTCTGATTGGACGAATTTCAGAGGGACGCTATGCGCGGAATCGAGGGTCGAACAGGGCCCCGCGCAGCCAATCAATTCGCTTATTTTTTAAATAAAGAACGTAAAAATCATAAAAAAGCTACACTTTTTTTACGTTTGAGTATGTACCCTTATGTAAGTAGTTACACTGGCAACAAGATGATAAATGGTCATTACTAGCGTTACATATAAATACCGGAGCAAATTGAAATATGTGTGCAAAAGGAATTATGTATTTCTTTTCACGACACGAGAGATATTATATTTGGATTGTGGAATATTATTATATCAACCATAATATTTTGTATTCGCAATAGAATAATTTTCTAAACACTAGTAGGTACTGCGCTCTAAATAATAGTACATTATGGTACAAGTGTAAAAGTTGGTGATTACCGCTGAGGCGCTATTGAGACCCGAGCCGTCAGGTGAGGGTCTTAAGGTAGCCGAGGACGGTAATCGTCAATATACACGTGTATCATACGACGTTTTTCAACACACTTCTGAAGAAAATAATACTAAAATAGTACATTATGGTACAAAACAGTGAAAACGAATTGTGAAAATTTTTTCGCAATGGCGGGAAAAATTAATGTTGTTTTTTTGTTCACCCTCTTAAGATGCTCTTGAGGGCAGGCAAAGATCGACGACCATACAGCCTATTCAGGTGTTTATTTGATTTAATCAGTTTTTCGGAATGCACGCGCACCTTTAATGGCCATAGACTAAAAGAATGAGGTTTCTTTTTTTTTGGCTTTTCTCTTATAGCCACGTACAAAATGGGGAATTTCCAGTTTTCTTTATTACAGAAAAAACAAAAGTTATATTTGAGTGACAGTTTTATTTATTAAACACGTACAAGTTCAAATTATCTATTTCGAAGTTGTATGAAATGAGCAAGCAATAGGTATCTTGGCAATAGATAGGATCTTTTTTGTAATAGAAACTTTTTTAAGAACAAAGCAACTCAACCAATAAAATTAAAAAAAAAATTCTATAACTCACATTGTGAATAATAGTAATACAAAGTCACAGTTTGAGTTAAAGGTGTCATTGTGTGCCTAATTGCGGTGAACCGGGAGCCACTTTATGAGCAAGTGTGTTGAAAAATATATTGTAATGGACTCAAAATAACTTTTCGCTTCCCTAAATAAATATGTAGGTATAGGTACCTACCGGTATATGTTCACCAAAATTTTATTACGAAAACTTTGAACATATTAACGAAAAGTTTTATAACGTAAAGGCACGTCTAATCGTTGAATTCCAGGACCTAACTCCTCAATCCTGATGCTGCAGGGGTTCTGCCACCTAAACTGTGGGGATTTAGGAACTGTCGATTATAGAATTAAAGAAGCGGACGAAGTCGCCGGCGTCCTTAGTTTGTCAAATAAAGTATCGTAAGTATCATAATATTAGATAGTAGCGTAGCTTTAGAACGTCCCGTTTCCATTTGCAAAATTATAAGGCTTAAAGTGAAAATTTTTGCTGCTTCTATTCAATATTCATGGCATCTAAGTCATTTACTATGAAATTTTAACTTTTAAATGTTAGACGACTATTACTCTTTAACTTCAAAAGTCTACTTACCCGTGAATGTTAGTTAAATATACTACTATCGTGAATAGGTACTTTTAACATATCTAAAATCAATATAATTATGTAGATATAATCATTTTTAGACAGGGGGAGGAGAGGTGAAGGGCGACGCCCTACTCTAACGAAAATTTTCATTCGAGTTGAGTTGAGTTGACTCAGACAGTAGAGTTTCTTAAAGTACCTACATTTGTTGTTTAGATTTCATCGATATATCGATACTTCATGAATCCCTAGTTGGCATCAACTGAGCAAGAGACGTCCGCGTACGCATCCTTTCGCATGCGAAAGGATCCTTATAGTGAGTTACACTTATCCGGATATAAGGTACAATAATGCGAAAGCCGATACGGATCTATTCAGATCCGCACTCCCAAAAACTTCCCAACGAAAGGAAAAACGAATTGTACTATAAAATAATTATAATGCAAGGCCATCTATAGTAAATAGCTTGAACTATTATGTAAGCCGTGCTGTCATCGTTGCGGCTTTACATTCCTACAGAAGTAACGTAAACTGGAAGCGTTGCTGTTTGGAATTTGAAATAATATTGACACAAGCCGAAAGATGGCGCTGATCTACTTGTAAGTCTTACTTGTACTTGTAATCTTGAATTGACTTGAAAGTGTAAAATGAGTGAGCGTGACAAGATAGTTTCGTATAAATATGTATAGAGCGTTAAAATAGGACGTTTTCCCATCCATGCGAAAAATAATGATATGAAACAATGTTATAGTTTCCAGCTAACGTGAACGTCACGTCAAATTACTTTATGTCTACTCTACATAAGTAAGTTACCTAAACTTGCCCAATGCCCACTAATAACTTATTTTATAAGTCCAGCTTTTTTGCTGGTCCTTTAAACTTGTTATCTTGAAATATTAATATGAAAAACCAAAACAAAACTGTAAAAACCATAAAAATTGTTAAATATCTTCACAATATATGAACTTTTAAATTAAATATACGTTTTAAACTACACTAATTAAACGTTTAAATTTTCAATTTCAATTGTATTAATAAAACATTTAGGTAAAATAAAAATAATGTTATAATAAATACATATTAGGGTTAAAAATGTCTATTTAATGGTTTATAAATAGACAAATTGTTCCTTCTAATTAAGCTAGCGGTTAAATGTACTTATTAGGTAGGTAACGGAAAAGGGGAAACATCGTGATCACCAAGATTATCCCGGCGGGCTTTAGGACGAGGGCCGCTAACGGTAACGCGTGTTTCGATTTCGTAGAGCATTTCTCCGGCGAATCCCGTTACTCGCCCGAAAGTACTTTTGTTGCTTGCTCGCTCTCTTTGAGTACAACAACGTTCAAACAACCTACAAAAGTTGCTAGCTCCGAAATTCTCTTTGAAAATGGACAAGTCGAATATTTTAAATATTTATCTTTCTTTTGTAGCTACGAGCACACAGATGCCAATTATTTTTGCAGAATATCTTATACCTAAGTAGGTACAAGATAACATTCAAAAAACTCGAAAATAAAAAAAATTATGAATTTTTAATGATGTAGTTAAGTAATGAATTGTAAATAAGCATGTAAAAAATATCAGATATATTTTATTGATTTATTATTACACAATTATACTGTTATTAAGTCGATTAATAGATATTACAAGAAAATCAACAAATATCTATTCTAAATTCATCATAGTCCATTTTATTTTATTTTGCGGAAAAGGGTATCTGAAGGCAGACAACACTTTATTCAAGCTCGCTATATGACCGATCGCGGGTTCACCGTATTGAGAACACCTCTCTAAGTTGCCATTATATTTGTTCAAAACAAAGCTTGCCTTTTCGAAATTCGTAGCCACAATGCGCTAAGTTCAGCGAGGAACAGTGACCTTTCGTCAGAACTGAGTACCGTTTTAAATGTCTTCGAATTATACAATACTACATTACAATTATACTTTCAGATGCATATGGTTAATTTATACATCTTATAACATCTTTGATGATTTTTCTTATGGGTTTGTTGTTGTAAGAGATGGCCTTGAGAGCGAAGTGAGGGGTCGCTGACTTTTATAACTGAGAATGATGTTTATTCTACTAGTCAGCGTTACCGGCTACAGCCGAAATTTTAGAAAAATATTTGCACAGAGCATTCAGAATATTTTCTTAATTTATAGTAGCAAGCCCAAATCAAATATACCTACATAGTGCAGCATAAAAAAAATAGCTGTTTTCGTGTTTATAATTTATAGTGCAGCATGTGTGTCTTAAGGAATTATATTTTTCTTGAAGGTTAAAAATAATTTCAGCTTCTGACTTTCGATTTACAAAAGTTTACCTTTTTATCATTTATTATACTTACCATACTTTTTTTACATCTCACATTCCAAAACCTCGCTATAATAATAAGTACATATGTAAAATGTAAACACTATTATGTACATAGGTATAGTTTTAATATAGTTTTTTTTAAATAAGTATAGATGGTAAGTACACTTTCAAAGTTATAATTCGTACCTATACGAGTACCTACATTCCGTAGCTGCGTAGGCTACGATGTGAGAGGCTTGCGCGCGGGTGACGTAATCGTGCGGTTCGATACTCTCGGAAGGCTGTGGGGTCGACGGCCGCTAGACGCGGAATGGCCTACGCCACCGCTCAATTAAATCTTCCGCACTTGCTTATTTCTATGCTAACACAACATATATTTACACCTACTAACCATGCCTTTGTTCTTTTTGTAGCAGTTCCTTCTAATGGGATAGGTAGGTCTATTACAATTTTTTAAATTCAAAGTGAAACCTACCTCTTAAATTCTACCTCTCAGAATGATGTAGAGAATAGGAAAAGAGAATACCAATGTCATAAAAAATTACAAAAGTACAGTAAAAACAGCCTATGCGGTTAGACAAAGTTTCAAAAAGTATTCATAAAGTGAAGTTAAATATTTATCCAATAACTATCAACTACTCTATTAACTATACAAAACATCAGAGTATTATCCATATCACTGGAAATGGAGTATTTAAATAATGTTTAGAACCTGACTACATTTAATTTCGTTTAAATAAAATATGATACATCTATCACATTGCCAACAGTGATAAAATATCTTGAAGTTATTTTTTTAGTGATTGGGGATTAAGGAACAAATAATAATTAATTGATACTCATAATAAATTGATGACCGTATGATAAACATTACGAAGATATTTTTCTTTATAAACACCGTAACAAGGAAGAGAACTTAAACCTATTGTAACAGTCTGTGACTTCATAACAATGAAAATTATTATATGTAGTGACAACATTATAACTACATAACGGGATGAGTCATAACTTTATTATAATTAATGGAAGTGATGTTTTATTTGCAAGCATGTGAGCTTTAAAGTCATAGCCACCTTTGATGAGAACAATTACTTTACCAAGTATTGACAATGCATAACATACTTAACTTTTCAGTTAGAAATGTCTGGCGGTTTCAGTCGTGAATACTTAAAAAGTTTCAAATATTTTTTTAACAAATAAAAGCTTTGTATTTATCTTCATCCGCTTGGATTTAGATTTTTAAATCCCGCAGGATTTTACGGAATAAAAAGTAGCTTATGTCACTCTCCAGGTCCTCAACTATACCCATAGAAAAAATGACGTCAATCCGTAGCTCTGTTACAGCGTTATTGAAGGACAACCCAACAAACAAACACACTTTCGCATTTAAAATATTAGTAAAGATTGAATAATCATATAAAGGTCAAGATAATGACCCAAGAATTATACTACATAGAATTTAATTTTTTGCAGATTTCCTTACTTGAGTATTTCCTTTTTCTTTGACAATTGTTTGCATCACCAAACTTATCTTCAAATCTCAAATAAACCAGCAGGATTTACCCCATGTTGTTTTTCCCAAGATCTGACATGAAATCTGATCTATTGGTCAAATACTCAGCCAAACTAATCTTGTCAATCAAAATAATAATTATAAAGCCTCAATAGCCCAACGGTTAAAGGTGCGGACTGAAAATTGAAAGGTCGCAGGTTCGAGCCCCACCCGTTGCACTATTGTCGTACCCACTCCTAGCACAAGCTTTCCGCTTATTTGGAGGGGATAGGAGGATATTAGTCAACTTCAGCTTGGCTAATGTTCTTTTTAAAAACAAACAAAGAAAAAAATGAGCAGTACAAACAGTGAATTGTTTTCATTTAATTTATACAATTATATTTAAGTAAGTTTGACGACGCAGTGGTATTTCATGCTGTATTTAAGTTTACCGGAGTTTGATTGTTCATCTATTTTTCTTTGGTTATTAACAAATCTATACAAATAAATAAAATTCAATTGTTTGTTTTTAGTATCAAAATAACAGCTTTTTACTAAAGTTATATAAGATGCTGCAGGAGTTTTGCCCACCTACACTGTAGGGATTTATGAACTGTCACTTATGAATTGAAGACACGGACGAAGTGGCGGGCGTCCGCTACTATTCTGTATTTATATTATCCAAATTCGCAATAAATGTACTGAATTGAATTGAAGTTTTATTTCCTAAATAAAAGCTATCCATTGAAAGCAGTAATAACAATACATGCGCATATCATACAGTAATGCGGAAAATGAACTCGCGATATCGAGTACAAGTGAGAGGCGAGCGAAGGGCCACCGAGAGCGAGTTACACAAGAAGGGTTACAAAACTATGGCAATGAACGCGAGTGAACCTGAACCTTGCGAACCGCTAGCCGGCGATCCAACCGCCGCGCGACGCTGCCAATGCGAGGCCCGCTGCACACCATGCACAATCGATCGCTTCTGTGATCGTTCATCTGTGCCCTAGTAACTCCCAAACGATTCATTTATTTTCAGCAAGCGCGCTACAACTTCGCCCAGCACAAGGAGGCCAAAGCTAACTGCCAACCCCCGCCAATCGGGGAGGCACTCCAAGAAAAAGAAAAAACGCTTCACCATAGACTTCACAAGTTCCTTCCATCATGGATTGTTGTTTTGCACATGCCTGGCAATTAAAAAAACTTGACAAAAGAAGGTGTCGTGTTCTATCCCAATATAAAATAAAAAGTATCCCATCCCACGTCCAATGAAGCAATGAAGAGGCCTGTGTCCATGCCCATCAACATCAATTCAGCAGCTAACAGACAGACGTATTTTAAAAATATGTAATGTTAAGTTGGATAATTTACTAACTTTTGCCCACTAATTTATCCAGGTTGCTTATGAATCTGCTACTTATAGATACGAATATAGGTACTTAAGGCTATAAATTGGTAAAAACTGCATTGAAATCATCTTGGAATTATACAGACACGACGATTATACAGATATTGCAATAGCGACTTAATCGCGATCTCCATGGGTACGAAGTTGAATGGAAGTTTTTCAAAAACTAATATACCAAATCTAAAAAAGTCGAATTTTTACTAGCGATATGATTTTAGTCGATCTAAGGCCTCTTATAGCGGAAAAATGACATAATTTCATAGGAAATCAGTAGTTTAACGGTTGAACTTATCAGCTGAATTAGCTGGGAATGACTCGAAATTTTACTATAAGTGTAAAATTAATGTACTAAGTCACGGGCAACCGCTAGTTTACCATATAGAGACGAAGATACAATATATCCAGGCTTTACATAGTTCTCAAAAACATAACACTAATATGCAATGGCCGTATTCAATGGGGCTACAAGGAATAAGAGAAGTGCATAAAAGCTCCTCTTAACTCGACGCAATGCGGAAGAGATGTCGGGAATGTCGCAATATGACAATCCTTGCACTCCACAACTTTTACAGAATTCTACAGCATTCTTAACTATTCCTCAATATATAAATAATATAGGTAATATTATAATACTGAAATGTTAATAGTAGTTGCAGTAGTTTTAAAGTACAGATTTTGAAATGAGGGTTACAAAACACTTCTAAATATTAATTTAATAGCTGACTTACCTAAACTTCATTCCACACTTAGAATATAAATATAGGTATTTGACTTTTTGAAAGATTGTCAATACAAAAACTTTCAAAACATTATTCGTTGGTAAAGTTTTACAAAAATACATTAATACAATACAAGACATTATTCACAAAATGCCAATATTATACAGATGGTGAGCGAGGCTGACTGGGATCAACCTATTCGCAGATATGACGATTGGGATGGTTTCAGTGGACTCCACATGCCACATGCTGGAAACCTCGTGAGCCAGATCTAGGATACTTTCGTTTCTCCGCTCTCACGAGGTTTTCGTCATGTGGGATGGTGATGTCCATTAAAAACACCCTCAACTGTGCCCGGTCCATCAGCACGATATCAGTCTTATTCGCCAGAATCATTATTATTATTAAATACATACTCGTATATATATTGTTGGATTGGTGTACCTACGTAGGCATTTTTGTATTTTTTTGAAGCTTTATTGTGGAAGCACTGTATACATAGCATAGCTTTGTAAAAAAAAAATTTTTTTTGAAAAGAGCAACTGCTGAGTTTCTTACCGGCTCTTCTCAGCAGAGTCTGCATTCCGAACCGGTGGTAGATTTATGACGTGTCATAAGAGCTACAAGTTAGCCTATATGAAATAAATTAAATTAATTTTGAATTTTAAATAATTTTTAATTTATAAAAATCAATTGCTGTTCGTTAGTATGGCTAAACTTCAAATCACTTTATAGATGGCGGAAGCGAAGCCGCGTGTAAAAGCTTGTTTCAAATAAAAATCAACCAGCATATAAGGCCATAACAGCGCATTCTTTTGATTGTGGCGATCCTCCCTATATACTTGTTATAAATTATTATCATTTTATAACCTCTCAATACCCAACACTTTGTTAAACATTAGTTATTACATAAGCTGTTTAAAACAAAATAACATACGATAATGTAGTCCCTTGAAGTGCATACAAACGACATCAACGTGCTCCGAATTCACCGCTGCGCTCGATTGGTTCACATTCAGAGCACATAATGTTAACACTGATACTTTTCTTACATTCAAAATTATTAAAAAGCTGTTACTTTTCTTGTATTTACACCCGCAAGCCCGCGTGGACTGAGATAACTGATCTGGTAACTATTCTCTAGGATGTTATTTCTGTTCCAAATTTCGTAAATATTGTCTGAGTAGTTGAGGTGAAAACGATAGATTGACAGATAAAATTATATTACACCTTACATATTGCTTTTCCCAGCGGCTTCGCCCCGGCCACCCATTAAAAGTGGCGAATCCTATACAAAATGACCAATTTCGATTTTTAAATTTTTCAATTGTTCAAGGGGTTTCCCTATTTTTTTTTTTTTTGAGTTTTAGCCAGACTAATGAACAGCAACGACGTTTTGTCAACAACATGGTAGTTCTTGACTGTGATCTCACCTGATGGTAAGACGATGCAGTATAAGATGATAGCGGGCTAACTTGGAAGGGGTATATTTGACTTCCTTGCTGCTTTTTTGTTGTTCTGTTGTTATCAAAATAACGAGAGGCGAGATTCTCTTACAAACATTCTGGTGCAGTAATTAGTTGTATAGACGTACGTGTGAAGTAAACATGGTGTAGATAGAAATAATATTTATTCATTGTAATAAAATTCACAGTCATAAACAATATTGAATAAAAATCAAAGTCGCTTTTGTAGCTCTACCACCTCTTGTGATGGCCGCAAAATTCCCGTCGAATACCAAGTCATCGACCTGATCTGACATTCGGTTTATTTAATATAGTCTTAACTAAAAGAAGTATATAGTAGTGGAAATATAAACTTTATTCTGAATGAAATAAGAACTAAAAAAGTCATTATGTTCGCTCGATAAAAGTAAAAACTTCATGCTTTTGGCGTTACCGCTCACGTTACAGAATGTTCTGTATGCTCCACGTCGAATATTTATACAGGTGACATACGCATACGCATTGTTACCGAGGAGAAAGGAAAAAGGATACTAAAGAACAAAAATTAATGTAGTACGGTCATTGCACTACTTAGCAACATTAATTTATATTTTTTTAATAAATAAACATTGTTAGTAGGAGTTAAGTTAATTAAATAATACAATTCTATAAACTCTGTTCTCGTGATTATCATTATTATTAATTATACTTGCCAAATATTACGTTAGCATAATTTCTTTTATGCATAAATAATCTATCCGTCGAATCTAGGTATATACTCATATAAAAATGAATTGCTGTTCATTGTCTGGCTAAAACTCAAAAACAGCTCGACCGATTTGATTTTTTTTTTGTTTATTCGCCTTAATATAGCAATGGTTAAAAACAAAAAAAAAATAGGGAAAACCAAAAGAGCGTCTAAAAAATCTAAATTGGGAATTTTGTATAGGAATCCCCATTTCATATTAATAGATGAGAGGAGCGGAACCGCGTGTAAAAGCTTGTGTCAAGTTTTTATCAAATATACATATTTTACATTTTATAGTAATTAAACGTATTAAAATTAACAGATATTTCGCAATATTTTTATATATTAGCATTCCATCACTTTCCAAAACCAGTTTTAATATATTATAGTATTTTCTTTTAAATATATTGACCGCCTATTGCGAAGCGTAGATGAAAAGTGAATCAACCTGATGTTTGGTTGCGCGGCCACTTACGTTCGTTGACCTCACAAATTTTCGTTTCGTTGGTTACCGTGTACCTCCCTCTCCACCACGCCACTCAACCACACCGCGTGCCCCCCATTCTGCAAGTTCATAACAATTCACACCATGTGACTAAGAGGAAAAAAGTTTACCAAAAAACATTTCAGTCTACTTTCTTTTATAGATTTTTCGGAAACCTGATAGACAATGGCCTGTTATGATCTATTTTATATCGTATTCTAAAGAAATATTAACAAACGAAATTCATTGAACGGCATGAAAATATCAAAAGAAATGCTTTGATGGCTCGAGTATTGCAAACGCCGGATGCGTAAACGCAAAAACATGAAACCGAACTCGTTTTATGTAATTTTATAATTCGAATCAGGAGATTTCTTTTACGATTGCGATGGTATTATTTATACACTTCCCGGAAACTAACCACCTAACTCTATAGGCGTTTTATATGTTGGAGTAAAAAGTGTTATTGATCGTATCGGTTTGATGCTGATACTAGATAGGTCTTGTCATTGACCTCTATTTCGCTAGCAATACAATACGCAACGCTTGTTTGCCAGCTCGTCACGCTGTCTCATTTTAATATAAAAGGTCTCTCTTAAGTAATTTTTTTAATATTTTAAAAATATAGCTTATAGCAAGCAACAGCCCATTCCATGAACCATCCATAGTCCATAGTTACTCATGGCATTACATCACCATAAGCTTAATATTTTATCATTACAATTTTCTATACTTAACTGTTATCTTCTTTAACACTAACACGGTGTCTTAATAGTGAGGTAAAAGTATTGAATAAATCTTTGAAATAATAAAATACTAGCTGATGCCCACGACCTCGTCCTCTTGGAGTTAGTTTTTAAAATCCCGCGGGAACTCTTTGATTTTCCGGGATAAAAAGTAGCGTATGTCACCCTCCAGGTCTTCAACTATACCCATGCAAAAAATCCACAAACCAAACAAACAAACACACTTTCGCATTTATAATATTGGTAAGTATTAGTAAGGATTTAGAATAAAAGAGTAAGATATGTGTATGTAATAGTCGCAAAACTCGGGTCAATGAACTATTCGGAAGTCTCGAAATTATTACAGCTTCGCACGCTGGTTCTTGAACTTTTACAAAATCATTATAACATTCTCTGATATTGATTATTATTTTCTGTTACATTATTATCGTTAAATCGAAAAAAACACTCATTTCAAAACGCAGTCAATTTATCATGTCTTAAAAAAATGATTGACACAAACGACCAACTGTAAGGCTCTGCGTATTTTTGAAGCGAAGTGTGATCATCAGATGGCGAAGATAAAGTCATGGTGACGGATTGATAGAATGACAATTCGTGAGTGGGCCAAGCATCGCGGAAGACTCCGGCGGAGGTTCACCATGGTTCAACGTGACACTTTCCGACGTCATAAGCAACTTTCCTAGTAGCAATGCGCTTGCGCCGCCGCTAGCGCCGCTCGTTGCGCGCGGCCACGGGAATAACTACACGCGCCACTTTTCTAGCAATGTAATTAGTTTATAGCATGACTATGACTTTTGTTCAGCTCACTGTTACACTCGAACAAGCTCAAAAACTAAAGTAAACGATCTAGTCATGTGTAAACACGTGCTTTCCGCATTCTATTGCTATTAATTATTAAAAAAGCTTTATGGCCTATTGGGTGCTTCGATATCGATAAAGTGTTTCTTATATTTCAGTATAATTCTGAGCTGTAATTATTTCTTTTACTTTTTATAATACATGATGATGATTTAATATATGGAGTGATAAAATATATGCTTCTAAAAATGGCATGAAATGAAACATGATAGGTAACTAAAGAGAAGAATATGTAGAATTTCTCATTCGCAAATGTTAAAACAACAGTTTAATAAATTCCACTGAATAAGGGATTCAAATGGGAATTGTAAAACAGACAGAAACTTCTACACATTGCAGCAATAACGAAAATGAATTTAAACATGAGTGAAGAGCCCATAATAAACTTCCTCAATATGTCAATCGAAAAGGAAACCGTTGTGAAACTTTCCTAAGTTGCAATATATACTGGTGCATCTATATTTTAGTAATATATCTTCTTGTTTCAGTACATATAAAGAAATTTATTGTTTCGGAAACTACGAACTCTAGTATCATAGTTGACAATCATCTTTGTTTAAGGAATAAATCTATAGATAGCAAATATGTAGAATATAGGAACCTATCATGAGGTTCATCGCAGAGTGCATCATATTACTTTTTTTTTAAATGTACTACTAAGGCTAGATGTTAACGCATTTTTTAAAGGACCGGAAAATTCGAGAGTAAAAGCAAGTATTTCATAAAAATATTGTCCAGTTGAATCCAGTTTCTTCTTACGACTGCGGCTAGTTCACACAGGAAACGGCTGCGTTTAGTGCTTATCTATCATAAAGCGGTCGTTGCCATAATATTACCGTTTTATAATAACAAAATCAAATGAATCCTATGATTCCGAAAAAATCATGAGCATCAGCTAACGAACAACAAGTGTAAATTGAAAATTTAAAACATCTATAGCCGGACTATGTATAATAGATATACCAAACATCCTGTTACCCAGTTTTCTACTCCATCAATAGATCCTCTTCCACGATCCTCGATCGTTATCTGTCTAACACCTACTCTTGACTAAGACCATTCTAATGAACCCAAATACACTACGCTACTGTAAGTTTTTGTATTTAAAGCGTATAGTTAAGTAAAGTGGTTATTCAGCAAGACTGCGATCTGACCTGATGGTAAATTAAATGATACTGCAATATAAGAAGGTAGCGGGCTAAGTTGGAAGGGAATGAGGCAGTATTAATGAATGATTTGATGTGTTCTATGAAAATATAAAAGAACCTACTGGAAAAAGATATATTTCGGAGTGTGGTCAAGAACTTAGTTCTCCCATCACGCTTCTACTATCAAACTGCAAGAAAGTAAGTTATCATAGTTTACGGGGTACAGTTACAGATAGAGAAAACTAAATAGAAACATACAAACGCATATACATAGACTGCCAAAATCATAACCCTTCCTTTTGGCAAAGTGATTATATTCAAAGTCCACGTGAAATTACTACTATTACATATATAATAATGAAGTAGTACTCGTAAGTATAAGTACGCTTAACAGACAAATCCTTTCGAAATCCTAACACAACATTTCGGTGGTAGGTAGGTATCTAAAATCCCGTCCCTTCATTAGAGTACATCGTTACGCAGCAGGATACCGGAATAGTAACGGGACTTGTCCTTTCTTTTCCTTTTTTTAAACTACGGGTGAGGCATGCGTTCACTTTTAAATGCCCAATGGATTTTTGGACGCACGTTTTTGTCGTTTTTTTTTCCATGTCAAAATAACGTTTACTATCTCAAATGTAACTTCTATTGTATGACTAATTTTTCGAATGAAATAGGTACGAATGTTATTTAGAATAGAGTTTAGATTAGAGCAATGCAGTAGAATTATGGGCACCATTCGAAAACATATACATATTAAATTCCGGTGATTGGAATTATGTGTAAAACTTTGTCTACAGTTTTCTTTAATCGACTATACCAGATGATCACATTTTACAAAACACTCTGGCGATAGGACTGCGTGGAGCTGGTTTTTATACATTTCCTAGTAGATACAATATACAAACATAGTACCTAATTTAGGAATTGCGCACGCCCATTGTGAATACCATGATTGATTTAACTTTTACTTCGCTGTTTCAATTTTTAAATTATGTTATCTTTTTGGAATCTAAATTAATAACTTTTTCATCATAATAATAACATATTACTGTCAACTTTGTTCATTAAAATTTAATACAATATTGTCTAAATAAGCTAGGAATTGTATTTTTATTCCTTAGGAATTTTAAACGATTTCTAGGCTTCGTAGGTCCGGCGACAATATCAATCTTAACTCAGTCATCATTAATATTCTTTTTAGAGAAATCTCCATAATTTTTCACTACAGCTTGACAAGCTAAATACAAAAGTGTTGGAGCAAAAACATGTTTTTATTCCCTGATTGATTTAGGGTGGGTACATCTTAAACAAAACGCAGTGAGCTACCTTGTGGTCAGGCTGGATGGTCCTTTGTTTACGCACTCTTTGTACGAATAACGGAAAACAGCGTTGTCCTATGACGCTTTGTGACGTCACATCGATTTTTAACAAAAATGCACTTTTGCCGTCACACAAGCCCCGTTACAATGTAACAGTTTCCAGTGTAAACCGGGACCGATATAACATAATGCCCGTTTCTCAGAATAAAAGGAACACCCGAAACAATAGTCCAAAAAGATGTATGACAGATCATAAATCTTGTGACTGTGACGAATTTGAGGTTTTAAATAATACAAGAGGTAGTCCCGTACAGTTTGTTTACAACTGTGTAGAGTAGCGCGCCTGCGGTGATGAGCAAATGAACAAATTAAATTGTTTTTAGGGTTCAGTACCAAAATAGAAAACATACCTGCGACTTCGTCCGTCTGTCACAACTTTAGTCATACCTACTTTTTTCAGTAATTTCAGTAACTGGAAATTGAAATTAATGCTTGCCCAACTTTATTGCAAACTGGATAACACCCGCAAATTCGATAAATAACAATAATAATGACTCTTAGGTATTATTATTTGGTATGAAAATGCTTTTCAAAATATCGATTTCTATACAAAAAAACATGTCTGTGCAGTCACAAACATAACTATGTATGTTGTTTTGACTCACACTTGACTGGCATTATTAACCTGACTAAGACCTCTATCATCGAAGCTTCTATAATATGTGTAAATAAAGACAGGATTGTATTCATGTATCAAATAATAAATGAAAAGCTGCTGTCGACGTGAGATGAGATCTAGCAAAAAATTGCTTCGACAGTAGCATCAATATAGTAGGTATCCAATTCAATTAACATACCAACCAAATTTGCTAATGTACCTACTCTTTTTAATGCAAAGAATAGGTTACGGGACTTTTTAATAAAAGGGGTTAATAGAGAGGATGCAGAAAAAGATTGTGATTACTTAACCCATATCCGGTGTTTGGGCTATGGAACATATGGCCGGGTAACCCTTTGGCCCCGTTATACCCCGTTTGGTGAACAGTTGCGTTATAGTTGTGCATAATAGCTTAACTTTTTTATGGATCTCTACCTATTTATTTCATTTTCGCCAGGTGATCACTTTTTGTATAATTTTTGAATCTGTTAAATAAATAATACAATGTAAGCATTCCAGATTAAATGTATCACAGTTTCAGATTTTTTTTTTTCAGCAAATAATTATTGAAACTGCATTTATATGTACAGTCAACCTAATACCTAATATAGTCAAAATATGTCAGAAGATCATTAAGTTGAATGTAGGAAGCGTGACCACGAGATTGAAGAGATTTTCCGTTTTGTTGCGATTCGGCGACTTAAATCTAGATTTATCCCCCAGATTAATATGGTATCAGGTGTTGTGTTCAAATCAGTTCAGCGATTAGGTAGAGTTTCTCCCACTTAATATTGAGTGCCAATTTCACCATCGCCGAGGAATTTAACCGAAGCTAATGCTTCGGTAGAAGTTTTGACAGTTTTTGTATTCAAAATCTGCCATAACGTAAAAATTCCTCGGTTAAACGTTTCTGGGCGTTAGCACTAAATATAAATTCTTTAAGGAGATACTAATAAATGTATTTTAATTTGAGAGTAAATAGCTATACGCTACCGATTTTTTCAAAGACATCATCTGCTGGTATTCCTCGGGTATATTATAACGTCGGCAAGTGCGTTAATTTATTTTCACTTTTCGCCATATCGAGCGCGTGGCGAGAGAGCCGTGACGGGGAGCTGTCGTTGTATCGCCGATTCCTGGAATCGACGCTTTCCATCGCCGAGTGAACTGCATCTTCCCGAGGAAATGCACGCGGGTTCGTTGCACTTACAAACTCATAACCCCCTTTCTAAAGCACCGATCCAATTAAGTGCACTTTCGCAAGCCACTACTGTCACTCGCCTAGATACGGATAGGAAACTACGATGCGCTTGCGCGCCCACCTGCGCCTGCCTTTGACGACTCACTTTGCCCGTGTCATCTTAAATAGTCAGCCTTTGTTATAATAGGTACTTGACCTTGCCTGAGGTTCCTTTTCATAGTCCTGTGAGTATAAAATAATGGCATAATAATTATGTGATATATTTCAATAAACAAATTGCGTGCTTAAATTTTGATTTCAGTCACAAAAATTACTTCAAATGTTCTCCTGCTGACGCTTTGGTGTGCCACAAAATATATTAGCTTTTACCCGCGGCTTGGCTCTCGCCATCTTGATTTTGATTTTTTCGATTTAGGCTCTTTTCTGTTTTGCTTCTTTTTTTAATATATAAGACCGAACAAACAAAAAAATATTCAAGACATTTTTAAAATTTTTTGGCAGACTAACGAACAGCAACTAATTTTTTATTTTATTATTATTAGCCAACGGACACACAAAATGATAAATTAATCTACACAAGTAATCAGAACAGATTAGATTGAGAAATAAAGTATATTTATTATTATCGTAAACGGCTTCTCTGTTGCTCCAAAATAGGTTAGGTAGTTTTAATGTGCAAGTATTTCCCGCGTCGAGTGCAGAACGAGCATATAAGAAAGTTTTTCCGGCGTAACCACGCTCCGTAGCGCACGCTAATGAAAACGAGACAGGGTATCGAACTCGTCTGCTGAGCCGAGATAATGTCTAGATTATATGCAGCCATTAATAGAATTCTATTAATTCAGTCCCAGACCGCTATGAAGTAATATCACTCATTCGCACGAAGTTTACTACGAAAACTAATATTTTTTGTAAATTTGGAAAATCTGTGAGAATGTTTATAACTAATTTTTTTTTTTATTCTATGACAAGATAGCCCTTGACTGCGATCTCACCTGATGGTAAGTGACGATGCAGTCTAAGATGGTAGCGGGCTAACTTGGAAGAGGTATAGCAGTGTAAATTCAACCCATACCCCTAATCGGTTTCTACACGCCATCGTGCCGGAACGCTAAATCGCTTGGCGGCACGTTAATTTATTATAAACATTTAATAAGATAAATATATACCTAAATTGCTGTTTTGTATTTTAGTATAACAAACATTCGGCAATACAAATTAGGTATACAACGTTTAAGCGATTACCTACAATCTACATAATTATTTTATTGAACAAATATTTTTCAACTGACGTAGAACATGAAACGGGGTTTCATGTTCATTCATTCATTTCATTTAAACTGAATGAAAAAAATATTTTCGTAATAATATATAATGAACAAGCAACATAAATAACATCAAATACTTAATTGAGGGGAACATCTATAGAATCGAATGAGGGGCAAAAAAATTCCGCTGTATATTGGCTTGTGGGATATCCTTTAAAAGAACTTTTTAAATATGGCACAAAACTATTTTTTTGTTTAATTTTACTTCACAAATTGACGATTAAACTATAGTTGCTGTTTAAAGACGTTTTTTGCCCCGAGGTCTGTCTCAAAAACGAAATAAAATTAATACACTTTTTTCATGAAAACATTTCTCTATGCCAAAACTTTACGTAAAATTATTTACGAATATCAATTAATGAGATCTATAGAGCGTGCTCTGACTCAGCTCAGATTTAAGGTAGAGGTTAAAACGAGACACACATATGCTCTGACATCAATCTGTCTCGTTTTAGCTCTGTCTTGAGTCTGAGCTGAGTGAGAGTGCGGTCTATAGATATTCAGCCTAAGATACGAGGCCATACTTCAGAGCGAAACATTACTATATTACAGTGTGGCTTCCCTAATTATGCTCGGGTTAGATTTTCCAGACATGTGCTACATAGGATTTGCAGAAACTAGACAGGTTGAACTTGT
Organism: Hipparchia sbordonii; assembly: GCA_038048805.1. Classification (NCBI taxonomy): domain Eukaryota; kingdom Metazoa; phylum Arthropoda; class Insecta; order Lepidoptera; family Nymphalidae; genus Hipparchia; species Hipparchia sbordonii. The sequence continues at coordinate 8,474,099 of CM076102.1, forward strand.
CATAAGTGATTGCGAAGACAGGGGGGATTAGAGTGCATTGACATACTTACCTACTACACACTGCAAGCGAAAATGCATCGGCGGCGGTGCGTCGTCACAACAAATCCAACTTTATTGGACCTCCCGCACCCTCCTAGCCTAGCACAATGTCATAGACTTGCAGGAACTGCACAGCTCAGAATCTAATGGACGCATTATAAACCACTGACGCCTCAGAAAAGTGGAATGACGTCCGCACAACGATGTGGTTTTCACTTACAAACACGAACTAAGAGAAAAGAGAGGTTTTGATTTTATCGAATCCATTACAATACATCAACTTACGCTTATCTAAAAAATCAAGATATATTAGTTATATGTTGTGTAGTTAAGGATTAACTTATGTTTAAATGTTACTATTTTACAGCTATTCTTGACCTACTTGCTGTTGTAAGCATAGGTGCATATTATTCATTAAATATCGAAAGTTAAATAAACTAAACTTACTTTATTAATAACTAAATTAATAATAACTATTACTTATTTAATTATAATATGAAACAATAAATAATTTAAATACGAATATTTATAATGTAGTGATATTAGTTAAGCTAATGCCCTCCGATAAAAACTCTATATCCCTCTATGATGAACGATCTCTATGACATATTTTTCGTCAAGATCACTTAAGCGGTTAAGCTTTAAATAGTCAACAGACAGATCTTCTTTCACAATTATAATATAGTAAAAATAAATAATAGAGAAATATTAAATATCACTATAAAAAATTTCGTGCTTTTCGTTGCACATTTATTTTAATGGTTGATTTTTGTATGACCTTTTACCCCGAAAAAATAGTACTAACCTCACTCATACAGACAAAATATCGGGCGAAAGCTAGTAAATTTAAAAAACTAAACGATGCCTGCAACTTCGTCCGCGTGGATTAAGGTTTTTGATTCCTGCAGGAACTCTTCAATTTTCCGGGATAAAAATAGTCTCTGTGTCAATCCTTGGTATGAGCTATTTCCATTCAAAAGCCAAATCGGTTCATTCACTTTGGCGTGAAGGGATTACAGCTTTTACCGTTTTCATCAGTTCTAAATTCAAAAAATCCGTCAGTACTCAAGGACCTAAAGCAAACCCCCGCAGGTATTTTATTTAGAAACCTAACTTCACGGTAACAACGGCATAGCCAATAGCTGGAATATATTATATGTATTTATAAACAAAGAGAGAGAACTTTATAAAGTAGGTTTACAAACTGATTAAAGTTTAAAGAAGATTTTTATGTACTACTAGATGATTCGAGATTTCGTTCGCGTGGATCAAGGTTTTTTAATTCCCGCGGAAACACTCTTATTTTTTGGAATAAAATGTAGGCTATATGTTATTCTAGACTATAATCTACCTCTGTGCCAAATTCCAGCCAAATCGGTTCTGTCGTTGCGGCGTGATTGAATAACAAACATCTAAACTTACGCATTGATAATATTAATAATTAATAATAGGAGTATGCCATACCAATTCTTTTACAAATGACAATAGTATGATGTAATATGACTGAAATGCAGCGCGTAGTGCACTTTATACTACGGAGGTCAAAGACTAACGCACGACGTAGCACCGTAGCAACATACTATCGCCGTCGAGGCTCGCGTAGCTCCATTGGGGCTAGTATACGATTTAGATTGATCGTATTCGTATACTATGACATTAGCGTCAAAGTAAAATGAACCTTAACAGTATTGATTTAAAGTCACAAATTACAACCGATTTTAGTTTGCAGCGTATCCGTATACGTAAAAGTATAAGAATGCATGCACGAAATTGAGCTCCATGACAGACCGTATCGACTATAAAGTTTCAAAGAAATTATAGAAGGTATTTTTTTACTAAATGTATAAAAGGAAAAGATGACTGACAGACTGACTGATCTATCAACGTACAGCTCTAACCACTAGACCAGTCTTTTAAAACTAAAATTGATTAAATATCTTTATTATTTCTTTTAATTTGATTAAAATATATTCTTAATATTACAAAGTTGCGTTTTAATTGCTCTCACTGATAATAATATCTAGTTTAGAATGTAAGTTTAAACACCAGAACCGACTAATATAGCACACCATAACTATACTAATTAAAGTAATGAAATAGTGGTTTTTAAGTTTTAGGAATGTATAAAAAATGGGGGGGCGCTGAAAAAAAATTGATTTTCAAAGGGGGCGGAACAGAAATAAGTTTGAGAATCTCTGCACTAGACGGATCAGACTGTTTGGCAGATTATTACAGATTAACAGATAATGACGTAGGCAACCGCTAAGAAAGGATTTTTGGAAATTCAACCGCTAAGAGCATAAAATAGGAGTTTAAAAAATCGAAACTAACGTGAGCGAAGCCGCGGGCAAAATTTAGTGAAATATAAATATCTTGGAAACCAAAATCGTATACTTAAACTTTTACTAAGTTTATTTACTAATCTTAGAACTCAACTTGACTAGATGCCTTCTGAACTCATTACTTCTGACGCTCTAAAAGTTCTTGGTTTAATGCGATCATAACTATAAAGGGTCTTGCCACTAGCGATTCACGTACCACTGTAAAGAAATAATTTAAAAATAGGAAGATCAATAGGAATTATAGGGTCGAGATTTTCATAGGGTAGTTAGTTCAGTTACAATATCTGTTGTAGTTGTACATCGTCAGAGTCTATGCCATCTTTCTTACACCCATCCTAAATAAATAGAGATACGAGTATATTGGTTATAAAATCTTCTACTTAGCATATGAGGCATACCAATTTCTGCTTATTAGGCTAAAAAATTTTACAAGAAGCAACCGTTCATCTGTCCTCCGCCAGCATTTTAAGAGGAACGCATTGCTAGGATTAGAATAATTATGATTTGAATATATTGGTTAATATTGATTTTAATACCGGGACCGGGATATATGACAGAACATGCTTTCATAAGACTAAATTCACATCTCTTAAATCGGTCAATTGTCTAGCTGGAATACTTATGACTCTATTGAACTGTGCAGTTGACTGGTATTGACTGCTGCAACTATGCCAAACCATCCTCAATAGTTTGTTCTATATTAGTAGCTACATTCATACGACAAGAGTGTCAGTGCATCGTGAGGTGACAATGAAAGTACGCGTTTCTCGCTTACGATAGTTCGAGGCAATAAGGCCACCCGCGTTCAACGGCCCCGATAGCGCCGTTACGCCTGCGCCTGCGCTGCTCACACCGCCGCCGCCCGTCAACAGCCGCCGAGAGCGCTACTGCCATTATAATATTTACTGGTCCAAAACATTACCTGGTACTACCAAGCATTGACGTCATTTCTGGTACATAATTATACAAATAATAAGACAAAACGCTAAACTCTATGAAAGTTCTCTCTACTCTACCTTTAACAAACCAGTTGGGATTGTATGAATTTGATATATTGTTCATAAACTTCACAATCTCCCTAATTGGCCTAATTATATTATAATAGATCAAGGTTCGTACTAAAAAATTGTATCACATCAAAAATTAAACACTCAAATGCTGTTTTAACAATATAACAAATTCCTTGTTTACCTTGAAAATAAACACATTTTATCACACCAAACCTGTTAAAATAATAAAATATGTACCAATCTTATTCTATTTCTTCTGATTGCCTCATTACGCAAATACAATTCCTTGAATGACTATCTAAATGATGATTTCTATAGACGTTTCTCTTAAATCCTTTCAATTGAATAAACCATTATAGTGTCATTCGACTGACTGATAAAGCTTCCCGTGGGATTTTTAAAAACCGAACTCAACGCGGAAAAAGTCGGCGATATCAGCTAGTTTTGGATAAGAAATAAGAAAAAAATTGATCTTCATTTAAAAGTATGTGACATTTTATTATTTAAGGCAATATTCTTGGATTAAGATAATAGCTTCAACTGTTAAGTAATAATTGACGATAATGACATTTGCAGCGAATTTTTGGCGTCTTGTAGTAGGTCGTTAACCCCAAATCCGCAGCAACAGCCTTTCATTTTCCGTTTTTGGAACTATGTCTGTTTACACGAGGCTTATTCAAGTCTCACGTATAGTCACAAACTAGTTTTTCTATTACTATTTTAATCCAGTTACGAATACCATTGACTTATATTTATATTATTTTCAAGATTTAATTGAGTCATATCATCATTAGTTGTAGGAGCATGACTGTAAGCATGGACATTAGTTGTCATATGGTTAAGAAGGGGAAAAAACATGGAATGAGAATGTCTTTGACCTAACTTGGTACCTAAAAGTTTCGTTTTAGATTTGGTTGTATGGTCCTCTTTTATTTCACATAGCCTAGCCTTTTTAAATGTTTATATGGCAATGTGTGTAATTTTACACAAACTTTAGAACGTAAGGTTTTAATTTTATACTTCCTCTTTCACTTTTGAGTTGCTTATATTAAAATTTATTTTGTATAATAAACTGAGACTATTTTTATGTTTTAAACAAACATAATGTCCTTATGAGTTTTTAACGATAATGCGTATTAATTGTAACCATCAAAAGTTTTAAATATACCTTAGATTTTTTATCATTTTCTCAGTTCTTACATACATAATACATAATAATATATTCTTACATAGTAATGTTCCACCTTTTTCCTTTATATTTTCTTGAAAATAGGAAAACAAATCAATCATCTCTTACATAAATTGCAACTATAAATTTACGATATTTTTATGGAATATTATGCCCAGAAAATGGTTCCTATCTTAATTGCAGGATAATTTACTAAGAGTTGCTAAAACACAAAAAAACCCAACTTGCTTTCGTAGAAAGTAATAACGGTGTAACCAAATACGTATGCGCAGGAAGGCGGCCGGCCATGATTCACGAATCGTCCACTCTGTGACATAATAAACTAAATTAACATTATTTCAACGTTCACGTTAAAATCCCCCTTTCATTTAACTTACTCATGCTGCTGCTAAGCGAGTCACCGGCAAATCCAAGAATCGCAAATTCAGCAAGGAAAACAGTTTTCTTATTATGTATTAGAATCTGCTCGGATAGAATGTGACTTCCAAAGTGTTGATATTATAAAAAACCGTTTAAATGTGGTGTACACTGTTGATACGTAATTTTGTGATACTAGCTGCGACTGCGCATTGGATTAAAGAATCTTGAGGGAAACCTTTGATTTTTCGAGAAAAAAGTATGTCCTCTGTCTTTCTTATTATCGTTATGCGGGATAATGGCATGTAGCACAACTACGAGTACATGCCATAATCCTGCTGCGAATACTCTTTGCTTTTCCGAGATAATCTAAGTCTGCCCGAGTAACTCTCCAAGGACAACACATATGCAAAAATTACGTCAATCCCCTGTTTCGTTGCTGCTTGATTGAGAGAAAAACCCCCAATTAAGCATACTTTCTCATATAAATTCAAATTCAAATTGAAAATTGTTGATTTCATGTAGGCCAACTGGTGGTTCTTATGTCGAGTCGAGACTCTACCACCGGCTCGGAACGCAGATTCAGCTGAGAATAGCCATATAATATAATTGGTAAAGAGTATTAGTAAGGAAATAAGGATGCAATAATAAGAAACGTGAAATTGTTGAATCGACGTCACCGGCCTGGGTCGCTTCGAGTAGGTATGTAGATGATTGCAGCAGCTTTCCGGTAATGTAACAGTCGCGTATGCCTGTAAGAATTCTGCTGGAGGTTCGTTGAACTTTCGCGAGTGCAGAACGCAGGGTGGGGGAGCCACACTGGGTCACACCCGGCCATCGGCACACTTACCTTGACTTGACGCACCGAGAACCGCCGTCGTGCGCTCTAACATAGCGTAGAAAACTAGGCGACACCCTGTAAAAGCAGTTTCTCGCGATATTTTTATGCTAATACATTACGTCGTTGGTAATTTGGTGATGCAAAATATTCGGAACACTATGATAGGTTTGTTTGAGGGTGCAATCCCATTTGTGTAGTGCAGGCGGGTTAGGCAGTGTATCTCAATCTAGCGCTCCAACAATCACCCTCACCTAGCCCTGATATCCGCTATTGATGTAAACACGAGGCTCTTAAGACCGACAAATGGTGGTATAGTCATTTCAAGTTTTGTGACCGAATAAAGATTCTTTTAATATGCTCCTATTGTATAAAAAATTTAAAACTATCTACTTTAGCATTACGAAGGTGACCCGATGAGGCAGCGTGCTTATTTTCATTTATTTTTTATCATTATAACTATTTCTTATCATCATTATCATCATCATCATCATCATCTTCTCAACCTGCCTATTCTCACTACTGGGCATGGGTGTCCTCAAATCTCAGAAGAGTATCGACCATTGTCAACCACAATGGCCAAGTTCGGATTGGCAGACTTCACACACCTTGACAACCTCCCTGGCGCAGTGATGAGCCCTGTGATCTTATAACTGGGAGGTCTAGGGTTCGATTACCGGCGGGGGCAATTTGGGAATTTATAATTTCTGAATTTTTTCTGGTCTGGTCTGGTGGGAGGCTTTGGCCGTGGCTATTTACTTCCCTACCGTCAAAGACGTGCCGCCAAGCGATTTAACGTTACGGCACGATAGCGCGTAGAAATAGATTAGGGGTATAGGTTGAATATACACTGCCATACCCCTTTCAAGTTAACCCGCTACCATCTTAAACGGCATCGTCACTTACCATCAGGTGAGATTGCAGTCAAGGACTATCTTGTCATCGAATTAAAAAAAACCTTTGAGAACATTATGAGAACTCACAAACATACAGATATTAATAGGATAGTTTCTTTCAAGTTTAAAGCAAGTTACGTTTACTTGTTTAAATGCACATAACTTCTTATAAGTTAGAGGTGCCTGCCAATGATTCGAACCCCAGATCTCCAAAAAAATGGCTGAGTCAGAGATATTCCCCTGGACTAGCCTGAAAATTAAAGAGTTCCCGCGCGAATCAAAAAACCACGCGAATGAAGTCGCGAGCATCGTCTAGTCATTAATACAATTCGTCAATAAAATGTAAAAAAATAAAAAGAGCAGGCACTATCTTAACACACACAAATAAACCTTACCTTCCCTCTTCAAAGCAGAAAAACGGACCGAGACTTAAAAAAAGTCTAAAAGACATAGACAATAACCTAGGCTATGTACATTTTTTTACGCATATAGACGATCAACTTTGAATGTCAACTAGCAAACGCTGGGTGTACACAAATCAAACAAGTTTTTTTTGTATCGATCTGCGGGTGATCGAACTCTAGCTGCCTCACCGAGGAGCTATTGCCAACGCTTATTGCGAAACGAACTTAGAAATAGAATCTTAGTAGTATAAAGCGGTTACAGACATCAGACAAGACCAAAATAATATAAACGTAAAAAAAATCTTTTTCACAAAACCGACTTCAAACGCCACTACAAAGTATATCAATTGTGCCTATAATATTGAAAGAGTTCCCTCGATTTCTCCAGAATCCCATAATCAGATCCTGACATGATGACAATGGGACCCCCTGGGAAGGATATATACCCTTTCAAACAAAAAAGAATTTTCCAAATCGGTCCATGCGTCTTCGAGTAATCGGGAATAAAAAAATAAAAAGATAAATAGATATATATAGATAAATAAAAGACCTGCTCCTTTTTTGGAATGCGGTTAATAAAGGAATATTGTGAAAACGTAATGGCAAATACTTTTTCCAAAAATGGTAAACTTGTATATCTACCCACATCAATTCAAATAAAGCGTCGTCATTTGTTAGGATGTACCTATATAGCAGAGAATTGATCAATCGCAAGTTCCTTCTGCAATTTCTTGCTCAATTTATTAACTTGGATTATTATTTGACTTGTCCGAGTATTAATATATTTTACCAGAGCCTATATTTGCTTTCATTGCTTGTGGATAGTTTGCTTAACATTGACTAATCATCCAATCGGCAAGTATCACATTTAAAATAGCTGTTTATTAGATGACGTGCTAGCCCTTGTTTGTAATCTCAAATCCATGTCCCTTTGTGAAAAAGACAAGGGGTAGGGTACTTAAAAAAACTTCTCTCTTTTTTTTATTTGTTAAGCTGAAGACCTTTATTTATGAAGGAAGATAAAATTCATAAAACAAAATCAACAAAAAGACTAATGTTAGTAAATTATTAAAAAAATGCAAAACTATGTCAATGTCTTACCCAAAGTCTATGATGTTTCATAGATCTTCATGGTCATCATAGAGATAAAGACAGTAGTCTTTAGACATCTATATATTGTGCGCATGCAAATGAAATGTAAGTCCATAATGCTTTTTTTCTTCAATTACCATTACTAGTGTTAAAACAGTTCACGATTACTGCTACAAACATAGTTATCTACTCATGTTTTGTAGTATAAGGTACTTCACAACAATTTTGGGATACACGGCTTTGTGTCCACCCTCTATTAAAAGTAATACAAAGATTATTTTACAAATTACGATTTAATTTTTTTTTTTTCAATTTTCCAGCTTGTTCTTTAGGGGTTTTCCTATTTGTTTTTTTTTTGTTTTTATGCCACCCCTGCATTAGAATATAAATATAATCATAAATATATCATAAGTATATCATAGATTTATCTATGAAATGTAAAACAAGTAGATTATCATAAAGTGTCCTACATCTGAAACTATAGTCGCCCAAAGAATAACTATATGTCCATATTTAATTAAAAACGTCGGTTTGCGACTCAAACTATCTAAACGAAAAAAAGTCACTCATGTAAGTACTTACGAGTATGATTCTTATATTTAAAAACCTATTTTTGATATCATATACCATCGATATATTCTCATAGTTTAAGATACGTAATTACGCAAAGCTCCATTAATCAGCACGAGAGTACCGGTTGCATAAATAAATATAAATATGATTTCGGTAATAATATTTGCTGATGTGATAAACTTTTGTGTTCTTAGTACGTACTAGTTTATTCAGGGACTATTTTTGATGTCTTTTCAATACTGAAATCAAATTCAAGCAAAGAATTAAACAACAAAATAAAAACACACAAATAAAATAAATAAAATATAATTATTTATATCTTTCTTGTACCTATAGCACGTGGGCAGACTTCTGTGGCCTCTTTGGAATCATTCGGTGAAACTAATACCTATTGATTTATTACAATTTCAATTTTCTTGAGTTGAAGGTGTTTAGCCCAAATTAAGACCACCATGATAATTTGATACTCAACGAATTAAGTCGCCAGCTAAGCTATTGATTCAATCAATTACAATTTATATTATCTATTTATTATTTATTTAGAGTAAAAAAATAACAATAGTACGCTACAAAGTAGGTATCTGAGAGTGAAAGCAGTGATTTTCAAACTAAAGATTCCCTGATATCAATAGCTCGATCCAATCAATTTTAATACATTAAAAATACCCTCCTACACTCTATATATAACCAACTAGCTTTTACCCGTGGCTTCATTCACGTTCACAGTTCGATTCTTTAAACCACTATTTTATCCTCTTGGAATTTTCAAAAAAAAAATTTTGGGGTTGAATTTTCAAAAATCCTTTCTTAGCGGATACCTACTTCATAATAGTCATCTGTATGCCAAATTTCAGCCCGATCCGTCTAGTGGTTAGAGAGAGCTGTGCGTTAATAGATCATTCAATCAGACAGTCAGTCAGTCAGCCACCTTTCCTTTTTTATATATTTATGAAGATTATTTGTTAGAAAAAGAAATATTATACCAGTATTTAACTTCCTTGGAGCGCGAATGTGCGTCTTTAAATTTTAATCTGCGTAGCAAATGTCAAAAACCCCGTCTTCATGCGGGCTCGCAGTTATTACACGCAACCACGTACTCGTAGCTACATAAGCGATAACATCGTCGTAATAACCTCTGATTAAACAAAAAACTTATATTATGGGATAACTCGTTTTTGCAGTAATCACTAACTAGGATATTCCTTAACAAAAACTTTATCAAAATTAACATAAATACTAAAACGTTTTAACGTTTAAAAAATAGGTACCTCATTATTCGAGTCTGACTTCTGTCTAAGATTCGAGATATTCAGTGGTAGAGCTACATGAAATAAATAATTGTGATTTTTTTATACAATATATAATTTTTTTATCTGTGCTCATCCTTGGGAATTCAGAAAGGTCATATGAAAAATGTATCACAACCCCATGAAAGTTATAGTTTTTGTTTTGAGTGATAAATATACACTGATTTAGAAGCATGGTCGACATTTTTTCCAAGACTAAATTATTTCACAATACGTCATTATTTTTATCCAGTGGTTAAACCTCAGGCATCACATATTATTTACAAAATTGAAAAAGAACTCCAACGTCTTCTAATTGGCTAATGGCGTCGTAGCACTCAAAAGAGTTCAACGCTCGTCAGAGCTAGCCTCACGATTCTTTACACAATAGCGCTTTTTGTATAACTCGCCTTTTGGTATGACATCACCTCAAGTTAAGTACATATTCATAATTTGGCGTATGTACACCAAGGTGATCATATCATATCTATGAAGCCTAACAAGGCTGTTTAGTCAACGTCTTAAAGTCTAGATTCCTAACGTCTTAAAGTCTTCTTTACAAGTGCCTATACAGGTCTTTAATCAAATAAATCAAGAAGGCTTCGGCTTGTCTACATGTTCATTTTGAAAAGATGATCCTTGTAGCATTTTAAGGATCAAGATAATTCCACCAATTCTACGGACAGACACAAAAACTATCTAAAAAGTCAAATTAATAAAACAAAAAAAGATCGTAATGCCTTCTACAGCGCATTACATTTTTTTACATATCTGGAAAAAATACCTTAAAAACTGCAGCTATAGATTCGAAACATTCAATAATTTTATATTTTTTGAACTTCTCGTAGGCATTGCATTATAGTTATTTAATAACCACAGCTCATAGAGTGATTGTTCATCAGTTATTTTTCTCTATTCATTTCACAGAATTTAAATCTGATATGAAACAGCAAAAGAATTCTACTCGCTAAACCAACAAAAGTTGACTGTTTCAACTTTTGTCGCCAAACAACAACGCCATCATTATTGAAGCAAAAAACATAGATGTAGTTACAACGTCCACAATCTCATGTATTGAGAAATGTACCTCCTATATACATACTACCTAGCGAGACAAGGTATCAATTATGGAGGTGGAAGTTGCAAAAACTTAAGGAATATTTCGGTGGGGGCTACGTGGCCGGTTACGTAAGTTCATCTAGCTTCAAGGTCGAGGACGTTGCTCCCAAAACGCTGAGGTCCTGCCGGCCCGAAACGAAGTTTGGACGCTTCTTTTTTTTTCAACCAACTACATAATTGTATCCCATCTACCCACACGAATATAGCTTACTAAAAAAATTCTGTTTAAAAACTGATACCAGAAAAATATTATATATACCTACATTTAAATACAATATCTTTCTGTAAACACATTCGTAGCTATAATATTTTTAAATTATCATGATCCCGCCTAAAACAAGCTTATGTTTGCCGTCTATTATTTAAAGTTAAGTTTATTATTTAAAATTTAGTAAACATAAATTCTAAAATAAGAGCATTATAAAGTACCGCTGCAGTAGGTGCGACGTTTTAACATTAAATCCGCATAAGCTACTGTTTCACCGCATCATAAATCAGTCGATAATCCAAGTAAAACCACTACCTCTCCTAAGCATGCTCTTGATATACTTATACTTACCCATTCAACGACTTTCAATAGTATACCCTTTCCTCACGCATTTCAGCTACTGCATAATAAAACCCTTTTGTTCTCTTCATACGAAATAAACAGTTAAACGGGGTAATAGTCTCAAAGATTTTAGTTGTAGTGGTCCAGTACATATAATTTAATAATACTACATTAGCTCATAAAAATGTACCTACATTTTCTCTACAACCCTGCATGCACATTGATATCTTTTGCGCACTACTTCATCCGCGTGGAATTCGGTTTTAAAAAATCTTAAGGGAACCTTCTGTTTTTCTGATATAATAGCCTTGGTCACTCTCCAAGTCCGTAACTATACATATATAGCCATACAAAAAATGGGATTTTTTTACATGGTTACATATATTATCTATTCTCACTGATTTCATTCAAAAGTCAAAAAACTTTTGAATAAAATCAGTGAGAATAACGACGAAAATAACAATTTAAACCCATTATAGAATCGAACAATGTTTTAATGCTTAACTAAACTTTCTTTCAGAAAATTCGCGTGGAAAATATCTGAAATCCTACGAACTATTTAATGACTGGAGGCTTGCTGAAGGTGCAAAGACCTGTTCAGAGACTGTGACGGTACGATTATAATTCTTCATGGAATCATCTAAAACATGGCGACTGACTGCACTATGGAAAACTATTTATTCGATGCTTAAACTTAGAATATCTGACGTTCACATTGAAAATCTATATCAAACTTGTTTGATGGAAGTTTATTTAAATAACAAAAATAAGCATACAAAACTATTTCTAAAATTAAAGCTATTAATAAAAATTATTTCTAAAATTAAAACTAATATAAACCTAAAACTTGTTTAATTACTAATATATTGAAATTTATTACTAATATTACATTAAGAGAAAAATAAATATGTTTATTGTTTAATTTAGTTATATTTGATTTTTTTTTCCATCTTGTATTTTCTCGCTAGTGAGGTGAAAAGTTGTGTGTCACACGAGAGCAAAGTTATTTGTAACTTGTGCCTTTGAAGGACTGTAACTCACAATCATTCGCTATTCGCGTGATTCAATAATTATTACAAAACCCATCGCTTGCTTGAAATTCAAACTCTAAACTCGCCTCAAAAATTATCATTGCTCTCTTGTTATACAAATAGATATTATTAGCTGTTACAGTTTAGAGAATTTTTTACGAAAATTATTAAGTACATTATTTTTATTAGAGTTCCTTATAGAATCCATTTAAATAAGAATGAATTATTGATTTATTAATTGATTTAAAAGTAAAATGCAGATACGTATTATTTTATATTATACTAAATTGAATCATTCCTATTTAAGAGAAAAATTATAAAATGCAAGGATTATGTAAAGCAAGGAAGTAAATTAACTAATTAAATATTTTTTTATAGAGTAAAAACTAGAACACATCTTTAGACGTCAAACCTCAAACAGTCCCCGTTTCTGTCCCAGGAAACGTAATAGTTTCAATGTCATTGTGTTTTTGTCATCGCAATGTGTGTTGGGATGGAGAACCGTTATGATTTTTTTATATAGTTACATAATGGCCACCCTTTCATAGCAAAAAATACGAGGGTCCCGCAGGTAAGGCAATCTGATCGCGGGCCGTGATTAAGGCTTCGATCGAAGTTACATAATGTTCCTTTGTTGCTTCCATATGCACAGCAATGTGGCTGTTTAACTGTAAACCTTTCTTTCTTATCTGATACCTTTCACCGTAGCCTGTTATGTCAGGAGCAGCAGTTTGATTGTGAATACCACGTGCCAACAAATTGCCATCTGCCTGTTGAACGCTTGTCACTAATATAATCAAAGCTGTAGTCCTAGTGTAACTTTTGAAGTTTACAATAATTGTATGGATGGAAAGTTAATTTTTCCATCCCTTTTTCGCCAATACTAATAAAAGATTAATGAAAAGTTACACTAAGATTAATATTCATACCTAGTCCCTAAATTATTGTAGGTAGTGTAAGCTAAAATACTCGTAGTTTATAGGCATTTTAAAGACCAAATATTGCCTGCTATAGGCAACATTCAGTTTTAAAAATATTACTTTAAAAACTACAGAATATAATCAATGTTATGTAAGTATCCTACCATTATCTTTAAAATACCTTTATGTAGGTATCAACCCGTGATTAATCTTAAATTAAGCATGCCTAATATTGATCTCTGCATGTTGAGATTCCTGTGCAAAAAAAAATTATTATGAACACCTTTTCTTTTCCAACCTAGAATCTTTTCTTAGTAAGCAGGATAACTGATCATTTTTTTTCTTCTAATAACTACTAACTATAGTTATTCTATTTGTTACTGAAATGTACTTATGTATTAAAGGAAATTAAAAAAACTACATTTTTCTTACTATTTGATACACACTCGTATCTACAGTTTTATTTTAAAATATATTGATTTAATTTTTATAGAATAAGTAATAAGTAATGTATTTTACTAATATATCATGTATCTTTACATGTTTTAACTTTCTCTTGGGGCATTTTATTCATATAATAGAAGGAAAATAAATAATTGGAATAGAATATAGGTACTCTGTATTTTTTTAATTCGAAAACTCGCCCTCCTGTTATTATACCTACTCAATTGCCACTTATTTCTGTATATTTGCGTATTCAATGAAATGACCCTATATCCAGAAATAGACTAATAGAATAGAGTATCCTATATAAATATTATTAGAGAAATGGAAACAAAATTGACACTTGTAGTACATGGCCTTGCCGAGATAGAAGTGGTCGAACTTCGAAGTGGCCGTGCGACCGGCGACCGTGGCATTGGCGGCGTCTCGCTCGCACGCAGCAGTTCATTCACCCGGCGCGGGCTCGGCGCGGAAGAAGCGCAGGCGGCGGTGCGGGCTGTACAGTGTAGGCAGCGGCGGGAAGGACGTCTCCGACCATGAACCAGCCACAGCCACACTTTATCAGTTATTCGGAGCTATCGGTGCGCTAACCCGCCTCCGCTCCGACATGACCCTCTAACGTGTTTCAGACTGAAAGCAACGTAGATCTCATACAAGACTTATATTTTTAAGTGACGTGCAGTGTCTAGTTTTAAGTTTAGTGAATATATCGGATTATTTTCGATCTGGATGTCCTTGGTCGTATTAACTGGATTATTATGCAGCCTTGGTAAGTGGTTACATAAATAAATACTTTAATTTTTATAATGCATAAATTAAATTATTAATAACATAATAAGTATATATTTATAATCAAATATTTTATTTATATATTTTTCTTATTTTTAAATACTTCGTATTTCAGTCTTTGCGTTTAAAAGACATCAACGCGATCTTAGCAAACGCTGCAACTCTCTGCCTCACTAACTTGCCGCTTATAATTTTGTAGTACTCAATTATTTATAATCTATTTCTTTTTTTATATAAATGTATTTCTTTTCTACATAATTAAGTTTAAATAATTTACTAGTTATAGTAAATTATTTATTAACACTGTCTCTTAAAGTTTAATGTTTCCAATAAAATTTTAATAGTTAAAAAGTAATAAAAATATTTATTAATAATTTAAAAAGTAACTACATTACTTATAATTTGTTTAGCCATATACTAAAAAAGTTTTAAGTAAGTATCCAGAATATTTTTATGTTTTTCCTACATAATAAAGACAATAATAATAAAAACACGAGTTGTACAACTTTGTACAGGTAAAATATATTTGTTAACAAGCAAATTGACTTAAAAACACAAAAGCCATAAAAGGTAAATAAAACCTATTCATAGCTAAGCTTTAGTGGAGGTATCGCCAATTAGCCAGTTTGCAAGTCTAGGCGTCATAAAATCTGACCATAATCATCGAGGGCAATCACCCCGCTTCGGTTTTAGGCTATAATGATCATAATAAACAAGTACTAGCACATGCGTGCAAACTCACCCATGCACGCATACACACACACACACCATTGTTGATGGCTGCAAAAAGCGAACCTTGAACCTTGCGAGTTCAATTTCAAGGCGACTGTTCGCACGTGAGGTGGCTTACGTAATTCACCCCACCCACACACCAACATGATGCCATGTGCGTGCGGGTGTAAACAAACTATAATTACTTATTATTTAACAAACTAAGGCTATTTATATTTATAGGTAATAGCTGATGCGTGCGACTTCGTCCACGCTAGAATAAATAGTATAGAAACCCTTTGAATTACCCTGATCAAATGTAGCCTATATCACTTTCCAGCTCCTCAGCTATACCCATGCCAGAAATCACGTCGACCCGAAGCTCTGTGGCTGAATTATGAGGTTGTTAAAAAATCTTGTAAATAAGCCTCTGTGAAACCTGACGTACCTACCTATACTGCATCCAATTTATACTAATTCTTTGCATATAACTTTTTCACAAAATGAGCCTATCCATTGGTGAAAACTGACAGCCACGGTAACAGTCAGTTTTATCATCTTTACTGTAAGTTTAATTTACGCGAATTTGGTCTAGCCGTACCTACCGTGTATCAAAAGTATTTTGCTTCGTGATATACGCGATTTTATTTATACATTCTACACGCTCATTTCAGTCTTTGTTGACAATTTTTTTGAACCATTTATACATAAATCGTAAAGTCAAGTTCGCTTACTCTTGTATTTTGTTTTGCTCTGAGATTTTAAAGATAACTGATGAATTCGCTTTGGGAAGTAAACTTGAAAGAAAGAAACACTACCAAAAAAAGAACATAGCTACTTATTAATATACCTATCAATGTGCTTTCCTACAGCACATACAAAATACTTAATCAAGTATCAATCATTATTTTTAAGCTAAACTGTATGTGATAATACAAAGTATACATAAACATCTTTAAATCATATACATAAAAATTACAAATCGATACATAAATGGACTGCGAGTATGGCAGATAGAGCCAAAAAACTTCCGGACGTGCAAGCAAAAGTGATCTCAGTGTGGAAAGCGAAAAGATTCAAATTAGCACACGCCTTAGTCGCAATTTCGGCAATGACACTGACTTCGGCCGATGATATAACAGAAGGCTGACAAACCCGTGAAAAGTCGGTCATTGAACCGCGCGCCCGCAGCCGCCTGCGTCGCTTTCGCTTACGCGATTTTGGACCTACTGTACTGCCAATAAAGATAACTTTTAATCTCACCTCATCTCAATATATGAATACAGTTAATGCTTGAAGCTTGAACACCTTGTGATGCATAATATATCTCTAGAACGTTTAAAATTTGAGAATCTCTTAAAGAAGTAAATACAAATAATCAAATTATACCTACAAATGCATTTATTCATGGGTGGAACTTTGGTCTTTTCATTGTAATCTAAATATATAAAAGGCAAAGGTGACTGACTGACTGACTGACTGACTGATCTATCAACGCACAGCTCTAACCACTGGACCGATCGAGCTGAAATTTGGTATACAGGTAGCTGTTAGGACGTAGACATCCGCTAAGAAAGGATTTTGGAAAATTTCAACCCCAAGAGGGTTAAATAGGGGGTTAAAAAATCGAACCTAACGTGAGCGAAGCCGCGGGTTAAAGCTAGTAATAAATATAATTATAAATGCGAAAGTGTGTTTGTTTGTATGTTAGTTCGGCCTTCAGTCACGCCGCAACAAAGCAACGGATCGACGTGATTTTTTGCATGGATATAGTTGAGGACGGCGAGAATGACATATGCTACTTTTTATCCCGGAAAATCATAGTTTAAAAACTAAATCCACGTGAGTCAAGCCGTGGTCATCAACTAATCTATACTTAATATTATAAAACTGAAGAGTTTGTTTGTTTGAACGCGCTAATCTCAGGAACTACTGGTTCGAATTGAAAAATTATTTTTGCGTTGCATAGTCCATTTAACGAAGAAGGCTTAAGGCTATATAACATCACGCTGCGACCAATAGGACCGCAGCATCAGTGAAAAATGTTGCAAAAACGGGGAAAATTATCCATATTTAAAATATATTCTTTTAAAAACTTCTTAATCGCGATCATAATAACAGAAATTGACGCGGACGAAGTCGCAGGCAACAGCAAGTATATTATATACGAGCAACAAGTTGCCAACAGCAGAGAGAATCAGAACCCACGACATAAGTCGCCGGCTGCCACCGACACCTCGGTGTTGAGACATGCCCGCAAAACGTGCAGTTGTAGCGTGCCGCGTCCTGCCGCGTCCGAAATTTTATCAGTCGACTGCAAAAAGTCCAGAAGTCATGGACGTAAAATACGCTCTATTCACGAAACTGATATTGAATTACTAATTATGGCAATAAAAAACAAGAAGAATCTTTGCTTATGGAATTATAAATAACGAGTCCAGTAACAAAATAGCTGTTAGCTCATCAAAAGTTACAATTGACATTCGAAAAGTACTCATTTCTTCGTAACAAATATCCATCTCGTTCTCTATACCTCAATATTTCTCGATGTAGAAAAGGAAAAACAGTGCTTCCTTTTCGGAATAACTTTTGTAGCTGGCTCTTGTATAAAGAGAGCCGACGGCACGAATCGCCGTTCTGCCCCTATTGGTAGGAATATATTAATTAGTTCAGCATAATTGAAAACTATTATAATCTTTGCCAGAATTAACTTACCCAGCAGCTAGATATATAAATACAGATAAAACATAAATACATAAATATCAATTCAAATTAATTAAGACTAGATTTTCAAGATGGTACCTACGCAGTAGGAAAGTACCTACGTGCAAGCAAATGTAAAAAGCTAGCCTGCACGACGAGTTCACTTACGCTTACGTGGGAGTGGTAGGAAGGTCCTTGATGGCCTGATGGGTAGAAAGTAAATGCTCGGTAAACATCCAACGGGCCGGGAGGGGTGACGGGGAACCTGTTCGTGCAACGGTACCGACTACCTTGGTATGCCCCCGGCGCACACGCACCTATTATGTAACATCCATTTTTACGCTCCACTAGCCTTCGTCTTTTGTCACATTCTGCCCTTTCGCTTTGTTTAAAACAAACAAAATTTTACCACAATTTTTATTTCGTTACGTTCGTAAACTAGCGGTAGCCCGCGACTTTATTCACATAGAATTTCTGATTTCCTTTGAGATTATAATAAGATAAATTTCCCACTGCAAGAGGCCTAGGTATTGACAAAAGTCGTACTGCTAGTATTCTGAGATTATCCAATTTTCTGCGCAATGTTCTTCACTTTTCTTTCAATAAGAATCTTCCACAAGGTAGATATAAGAAAACTTTAAAAAAAAGCCGAATGAAATCCGTGAAGTTCTCATGTTATGGTGTGGCCAAAGGAAACCGCGATTCATTTTTACATACATACTAAATGATGACCGCAGCTTCGTCCGCATAGATTAAGGTTTTGATTCCCGCGAAAAATCTTGAATTTTTCGGGATAAAATTTAGCCTATGAGCTAATTCTATGTATGAGCTATGTTAATTCCAAATTTCAGCCAAATCGCTTCATTCGTTGTGGCGTAACGGGATACATTTATTATATTAGTGTGATAGCATAGATGAGAAAGTATGTTCTTTAACTTTTTTTGGGGTTATAGTTGGTATGTCCTTCAATCACGCCGCAACCGAACTACGAATTTTCAATAGATAAAATACGATTTGATTCTGATATCAGTGGTTTCATTCTCTAAGTTTGTTTTCTACACAAATGCTTGTCTTTATTAATTACTGAACTGGAAATACCTTCGCAAAACTTTGGAAAACGCTAGGGTAAAAATTATCTTATAGTTCTTGCAACTCACGAGGGTGCGTGGCTCAGGGTTGTGTGTGTCGTATCTGTATAAGTGTGAGCGAGAACTTGCTCGCGCCTGACCGCTCCCACCTAGGCTCCGACAAGCACGCACACTTACGCAATGTGCATATACACGACGTAACTACAAGTAAAGCTCACGCGCCCTCGTGAATTGAAAGAACTATAAAATGAAATGAAGTCACAGAAAGTGTTTTGATATTCCATTAAACGTCCCACATATACATATTATTCGAATGGAATAGTTGACATGAAGCGTGGTTTCCGGCGGCCGTAATAGCGGTTACCACACCATAGACGCGCCATTCAGCCCAACACGAAAAATACCGTTCATTCAATTGTCACTACGACTCTGTTGAATGCACATTTTATACAGATACATAATTATTACATTATGCAATAGGGAAATACTTAAGAGGGCACCTACACGCGAAGCCTTCGGACCGTGTCAAGTCAGGACATTGACTTTGCTTGACATTTAATCAATGAATGAGTACACGTGCTCAACCTCACCCTCAACGCATTGTATTGTAATGTTTTATTTTATATTAACATATAATTTATAGCCAACTTATAATTATAATCCTATTATTAATATTATAAATGCTAAAGTTTGGATGTTTGTTACTCAATCACGCCGCAACGACTGAACTGATTTGGCTGATTGGCTCAGAGATAGGTTATAGTCTGGAATGGGCTATTTTTTATCCCGGAAAATTAAAGAGTTCCCGCGGGATCAAAAAACCTTAATACACGCGGACAAAGTCACGGACATCATCTAGTAATTCATAATTACTTTCAATATTGTTTGGGGCAACAGATACATAAATAGATAAATAAACAAGGAAGGCGAAAATATCAGTATTATAATTTACAGGGTACACATACCGGGTGCAATGAAATTGCATAATAGGTATACAGTAGTAGTTTATGTAGACAAGGACAAATTAAAAGTGTTTATACTCGTATTATGAGATAATAATATGTATTATAAACCTTAGTAGGTATACAATCGCAAACGACTCTACCATGTTGCTTACTGTCAAATATAACTCTTATGATGTACCTAAATAGGTCCTTCCAATTCCATATTTACAAGTTACTACCTACTATAATGTATAATATTTATTTTACAAATCCTAACGTGAATAATAAATCTTTGTAGAGGATGCCTGCTGCGCTCCGAGTTCACCCTCCTATTTTTATTTTTTATCGCGGCCTAACGGTAGCCGAGTCCCAATAGGTACCGTATGAAAATCTTTAAGCGAGTTCATGTGTAACATTATACAATCGGATCTACCTGTTCGATGGCGATAAAAGCCTGGGAAGTGATTAACGGCATTCGGTTATACTTATACCTTCTTGATATAAAATACGCGTAGGTACTACATGAATAAATATTATTTAATGTTACACTATCGACAAAACGTCATAAACTTAACGTATTCGAATATTAGCTATAGGTAATTTTAATTTATTTAAGTTTTATTTTGTTGTTTGAGGTTTGAATAAAATATTTTGTAAAAAACAGAAGTTAGGTAATTAAATAAATATCTTACGTATTCGACTGATTATATAATAATAATTTTATAGCACATTATAAAACTACGGCATTAATTACTTCATACATGAATGTTAACGAAAATAAATCAGAATAAAGGCAGCTGCTATGTAAAAATTAAATACAAAATTATTTATTGATTAAATTATTTAACACATACCCAATTTGAAAAGAAAATTATACATAATATGCATTATACATAGCAAGACATCACATAGGCTATAACCTATTTAAAAAAGATAATAATATGACTCAAGTTTCAGGGAAGGAAACTGAACAGTTACAATCTAGGAATCGTTCGCTATGAATAAATTGTTGTTCTATGTCCCGCAAAGATCTTGCGTCATCCATTTTGAATGTGTTCTACAGGTTACATAGTCTTAACATACTTCTTATTATATAAAAACAAAATAGTTTTTCCATATGTCTGTTAACTTGTTACGTCAATATCGCTGATCTGGTATAGGCATTTTGCATTCTAAGGAAAGACAAGGGTGCTTTTCATTCCGGAAAATCAAAAGTGCCCACGAGATTTTTAAAATGTTTTAATAAAAGCAAAGTGTGCATCAACCTTATCAACCTAACCTAAACTAACCAGATAAATTAAGTATTATAAAATAGTCCGAGATCCCAATGAACTAATATTTTCATGATTCACTTAAAATGCAATTCAGAAATTATATAAACCTAAAATTATATAAATATACCTGATTGTTTTTATTTTTCAATTTTTATAGCCAAACTTTGAAACTATTATTTATATGAAAACACAAGCAACTGGCACAAATATTTATATCTGTCTAGAGCGTGTTCAATCAAATCGATTAATGTCATTGAGTTAGATCGGTTAATATCGTTAATATTCAAATTAGAATCAAACTTAGTTTCTATGGAACGCACTAGAAAAATATTTTCGTGCTCAGCCGTCGAGTCTCATTTTTTGTTTGTAGCATTTACGTTTTATACATGTTAATTCGATTCAACTATGTATTTATATAATAGAATAAAATTATTATTCTCAAAACGAGATCATATTTCTTTGTTGATTCAAATCGTCTCAAGTGAAACTAACGGTACGTCCTTTAACAAAAACTCCGTTGTTATTTTCCGGACTTAATCCTCTACCTGCGTTTTGAACATACACTTGCGACCTCACTTTTGTTATTTTTTGCTAACCATGGATAATTATGAATCTGCTTTGTCACAGTGGTATTTATAAATTATGCGGGTCATATTGAAAAAAAAAACTTATAAGTTCCTAAGCTTATTTGGCTATGCACCTACTTTTATTTTGTTGTAAATACTGAAAATAGTGACAAAGTTTACAGTTTTGTGAATTATCTGATTTTCATTTTCATTTGGCCGATAATCTGTCGGTATTGGCAGAAACGCATTGATACAGCATGAGTGCTACAAATTCTGTCAATTACCGCAATAGAGGCGGTTGCAATGATTCATGCAGCTTTTACGCAATTGACCAGAAGTTTCGCAAAGATTTCGCTTCTGTCACGAAAAGAAGGAAAACCACAGCATAAACATTCATCACTTTAAAAAAACAGATGAATAATTAGCCAAGCTTAAGCTGACTAATATCCTTCCATCCCCTCCAAATAAGCGGAAAGCTTGTGCTAGGAGTAGGCACGACAGTAGTGCAACGGGTGGGGTTCGAACCAGCAACCTTTCAGTTTTCAGCCCGCACCGTTAACGGTTGGGCTATTCAGACTTGATAATTTATGGCTAACAGACTTACAAATGTACCTCGAAAGTCTACTAAAATGGGATTAAGAGAACTAACTAGATACTACACTAGCGGATGACCGCTGAACAATTCAAAACTCGTTAGTAACAAATACCAAAGAAACTGAACTTGATACAAAAAAAGTTAGCATTTCAGCACCTATGAATAAAAAAGTAAAGAAATAGATCAAAATATATTTCAAAGTAAGTAACAAAGGAAAGTTAACCGTCGGTTGGATCGATGAAAGTAAAGGCCGGTGTAGACGGGTCCCGTTAGGCGGCCGGGGCCCAGCTCGCGGAATACTAAGCGCTGACATACTGCGCGGCTTTTGACCCTAGCAACATTCTAGACTGGTACTTCGCACTTCTATGCACTCGACTTAAAGCCTAATACACTTTACAGTGATAGATGACCGAATCTAATGATCTAGGTTGATATAATTCGTATCATTTCATCCTATTTAGGTTGACTAGCTAGACCACCGATCATCCAATAACGGTGTGGGGACGACTATATAAATGAACTTTTGATGATGATGCTATAAATCCTCTCATGATTTCCTATACGAATTTTTTTTACTCAACTGTTACTCTTTGTTACTTATTGCTCGTCGTTAACTTGCCTTATTATTTGGTTCAATTTATTAAGTATGAACTTAAAACATTTCTAGTAGTACGTGATGATGATACGCTATGCTGAATCGTGGCAAGTTAGATTTTCTGAACATCTAAAACAACAATTTAGGTGATTATTGGTTTGTAATTCATCAAAATAGTTAGACCTCTTATTAAATTGTATTACATACAAATTGTATTTTACCTTGTATTACCTGCAGTAATGAAGATAAGCATGGCTAGAAAAACCTCGGTATAAAACTAAAACAAAATTACCGCAAATAGGTAGAGCCGTTTTAGTTATTGCGTCATTATACATTACAACCCCAAAGCAAATTCTAGAAACTGAGTAAAAACATTAAAGACCTTTTCAGTAGAACCCTTAATGTTTTGTTACAAATTGCCTCGAAAAGACCTTGTACACTTTTTTTAATTACATTCTTTATTTTTCCCGTGGCGGTAAAAAGAGCTTTTGAATTTGCTTTGCAAAAAATGCAATTTGTGCAAATGGCATTTTTTAGCGTCACTATTTTATAGGCAAGAGCCATAAACCAAAAGGACCGTTTTTGTTTAGAAAACTTTTGTTCTATCCTACTCTATTATACTGTTGGATAACAAGGAAGGGCCGTCACTCGAATTTGCACATTTGTTTTTAAAACGGAACGGGTCTCATAAAACCAAATAAACGACGCAATGTCTGAATGGTGATTTAACAGGAGAATGCGTTTCGCCAAATTTGCGAACTCCCTGGTGATAGTACTTAAGTTTAGTGCGGATATAGGCAGACGAGGACAACGACCCTACGCAAAATTCGCTGCATTGGGCTAGGTCTAGTGCATGCGCGTATGTACTGGCGACAACACGGAAACGTTACGAGAGGGAGCGCATTATGCGCTTGCACCCGGCTAGAGCAGGAAAAAGGCATGAATGAGTATTGAAGCCTACCCCAAGAAGGGGGAAATCGAGTTTGTACTGTGGGCTGTGGGCACCACATCTACAGAAATACATCACAGACCCTACACCATACAGCACTGTGAGATCAATAAAGCCTTATTATGAGCCTTTGCCTTCAATGAGTACGAGGTCTAGACTCCAGATTTTAAAAAATATTTTGAGAACTATTTAACAATCTGTCCCTTATTATGAAACAAGAAAAAAGAAAAGAACTTCTGAAAAGATTAATATCACTACTAGTAAAAAAATATTCAAGCTTTAAAACAAAATAAGAGAAGATACGTTTAATATGTATTGGATGTATTATACTACTGATTTCTTTGCTTATTCAGTGCAAATAATATCTATTATGTTTGAAGGGTTTGAAGTTTTCAAAAATTAAAATTATATAAAATCAAAAATAAACCTATGAGATATTGTGATGCTGGTGGAAATGGTATCTTGGAAAACTTTAAAGCTCATGTTTTTTGTTTTTTTATATCATCAATTTACACGAATTTCATAATTCATGTAAATTGCTGAAAACCAAAAAATAAGATAAAGTTGCAGAAACATTTTACATCCAGTAGAAATTAATGACCTTTTCTATAAATCGGTGGGGACCCTTGAAATAAATAGCTTGCAAAATCCATTTTTTGTTTATTATAGCGGTCTTTATGGGCAATTGGAAATTTTTGTCATAAAATAAAAAGACCGTCCACATATCCCTGGAAAACATCCCCCAGCTCATTAGTTGAAGTCCTTATTCACGCACGCCAAAGATGAATTTTTGTAGGCTTCAAAAACTTTAAATTGCAAGCCCAAAGAAAATTTGTGTGATGTCAACGACCGCTGTACCCAATACTTATACAGTAAACGCATTTCGTCGCACACATGCGCGGGGTAGCGATTTATTCGCGCGGACGAGTGAGACGCCACGCGGCGCCGGGCGGCGGGGGCTAGCGCAGTGGGGCGACGCAGCCGAGGCCGTTCACCCCGGAAGATTCAGTGTTTTGATACCGCTCAAGCCTCCGACGATGGAAAACTGCATTTTCTTTGATGCGCTTCACTTTTCACGCTCTAATTGACCATCTATTAAACGACAATTTTATATAATAGGTATATTTAAGTTTTCCTGTGGTTTTTGAAACAAAAGCTTCGAGAGTTTTAGAATTGAATTATATTCTAGTGTATATATAAAAAACAAAAAGTTTTGAACTGTTTTTTTTTTATTTTTAAAAACATATTTTAATATTTATAAGCCATGAATTTTACTCTTTCTGTAACATTTCCAATCTAATCTGAATTTGACTTGAACTAAATATCCTCTGATCTGATGTTTACTACTTAAAATTTAATAAAAATCATTTTGATAAAAATGCAATTATAGTTACTCCTTATATTATTTTTTCTAATATTTTACTTTTTTTTCTTTTTTTTTATATAAACAGAAAATAGAAATAACATTAAGATTAGTTTTTCATGGACAATATTCGTTACTTGAAAGTACTAATCTCAAAATAATCTCTGCAACTAAAAACACAAAATTCTTAACTTGTCATAAGAGCTACTAAGTGCTTTCGAATTGTCAAATGAATCTACCCCTGGTTCGGAATGCCGTTCCAACCGAGAAGAACCAGCGAGAAACTCGGCGGTTACTCTCTTAAAAATCGTTATTGTTATTAAATAATAACAATATCAAATATTTTTAAAAGAGCAACCGCCGAGTTTCTTGCTGGTTCTTATCGGTTATTGCCAACGGTTGATTAGATAGTCAAATCATGTCAAATATTTTAAGAATACTTGAGAATAATATCAAAATCCCATTAAACTTTTAACCATATAACGTAAGAAATTACTGCATTATATATTTCTACATTGTGTTGTGGAGTATATTTTGCAGCAATATATGAACGACCAAAAAATACATATTATACTCGTATGTATAACCTACCTATGCTAACTCTCAGTCCCCTTGAATTTTGAAAAATTTCCGTGATATTTCTCGTTTACACTTTATGATAAACCCATATCCTCCCTTACCCAAATATAAGCTTTCTAGTCTTGCGGATCTGGAAATTTTCTGTACAATTTCCAAAAGACCGAAATCATTTTCAACCGTCAAAAAAGGAAGAGGTTCTCAAGTTATTGCATATATATTTTTTTTATTTTTTGCCTTCTATTATAACCCGTAAAAGTTGAAAAAAATATATACTTAAATATAATTTTAGGGCATAACATAAAACTATGTTTATACTGTACTATATGTACTATATTACAGCGCTGAATATCTTTAAGACTAGGATATCTGGAGATTAAGAACTTTATCTAATTAGTGCCCCTCTAGGGTATAAAACAAACCAAGATAGGTAACCATTTCACTCCTGTCCGTGTATTTTACAAGAATCTAATTCTGTTATAATTTGTTCTTCTTTTTCTTCAGAAATATAAAAGGACCTTACTCTTTTAATATTTAAAGTGACAACATTAAATCTTCCGAGTATGAGAACAGCTGCTGAGATCGATATAGTGACGGGGCCCAGACAGAAGCCCAGACGTTAGGATAGGTCGTGTAATGGGGTGAATACGGTATATTTAATGATGTAATAGCTGTGGGGGTACAAACATAATTCTATGAAACTAAAGCAAAGAAGTTTTATAATAGAGAAATAATACGTTTTATTTTTGTGTATTATATAAAACTTATTTACTTTCTTATTTTATTTTTTCTTTTATTGCTTACGTGTGTTTATCAATGAAAAATTGTAATGATTAATATTACTAATCAAGTAATTTACAAATAGATATATACACCTATCTAAGGTAAGTACTTATATGAGTAAATACTAGGCAGTTATATTAATTTATTAACGCGTAATAATATTCCATTCTTTTTATTTTTGACAATTTTTATAATATATACAATAATATTTACGAGGTAATATGTATTATTGTATATATTATTATAGCATAGTATGCCGGAGCCACAGGCAGCAGCCAAGTCCGTTATTCAGAGTTCGCACAGTTTGGTGTTAACTGATTACAGGCTGTAAATAGTGAAATCAATATTGGATAATGGTAGGTGGTAGGGTGCGGCGTGGCAGTGCCGACGGAAGAGGCAAAACGCATCACCCCTACTAAGTAAATACAGCTAGTTTTCTCGCAATAAAACAAACGTAGGTCCTTTTCCAGAAGTATAAGCGTAGAGTAAGACAGAAACTGAAAATTTTAAAATAGCTGAAAATTCGAGAATCAGAAGTAAGGGTATGTGAAGGCTGTGTCGTCGACCCGCGAGAGTGAAAGCTCGTTCCGGGGAGGCACGGGCGCGCCCGCCCGCCCTGTCATGGCTTTCGCTACCGTTCTCACGCTACCCTTTCGCACAATGTTTTTAACTTGATTAAACGCAACGTTTACGTTTTCCAAAGGGATAAGTCAATATCTACTATTAATTAATGACTGTTTAATACAAAAAAAAAACTCATTATTTAAGAAAGTAGGAGTATCAATACATCATTACATAATTTGTTTTTTTTTCCTCTTTCAAAGTTTCGGGAACTTTGATGATTTCGGGACTAAGAGTACGTGGTAGAAAACTTATTATATTTGCGGTACAATAGTAAAGAGCGTGGTAAAGAGGAAGTGTTTCGGCGGTTCACATGCGGCATCATCAGTAAGTGCAAGCGCGGATCGGGAGCACGGTCAGGGCGCGCCGCGGCCGCCACACTACGGAAGTAATGAACTTGAATGCAGCGCTCGGTCGCACTGCACCGCGCCGTCCCTCTCTCGTCTAATTGGAGAACACTAGGCGCGAACGTGACGTACTCACTGCACTCGCTGTCAAATTCGTCCGCATTCTCCATCACGAGCCGCTTTCGTCGTCGATGCGTTTATCGGAACGAGACGCGAATATGTGTGTCGATTGCATTCTCGACGTTGTAAAAGTGCATCTAGGTCGGTCGGCGGAGCAGCGTCGGCTTAGTGCGACGCGCTCCGCGGCTAGACGTGGGGCAGGTCGGCGAGCCGTTGCATAATGCGCAGCGAGCGCCGCCAGCGAGCACGCCGCCGGGGTCCGCTCGCGCCTAGCCCGCCGCCGCAGCCGCAGCCCGCCCGGCCCCGCGACGCCGGCCGACATGAGAGCGGCGCGTTGGCTGCGGCCCCTCGTTCCCCTGCTGACGCTCCGCATCCTGCTGGAGCACCTCAAGTCGCTCGACACCGCTCTTGCCCACACCGCGACCTCTACTTCTAAGTCATTTCATACCAAAGACAATTCATTTTTTTACGGAAAACTCTTCTAAATATCAAGTTATAGTTAGGAGAAGACATTAAAGGATGCTTAAGTGTAAGTATTAATATAAATTTTAATGTTTCAATAATGTAGTGTAATATTTTTTATTTCATTTCTTTTATTTTAAATACGGATACGAACCTGTGGTAGAGTCATGACTTGTCATAAGAGCTACATGAAATAAATAATTTTGGATTTTGGATTTTTTGAAAATAAAATTTTTTTTAAAGGATACATTATTTCATAACTCTCGTAAAGTGTTACCTGTACTTTATTATTTACTAGTTGTTCCCCGTGGCTTTGCTCCCATCGTCTATTATATAAGTAATCCGAAAGATTGAATCCAATCCAAAATTACCAATTTTGATTTTTTAGATTTTCCGCTTTTTTTTTGTTTTTAAACCATCCCTGTATCATGACCAACAAATCACGTAAAAATTCAAATCGGACATGCCGAACTCAAGTTTAAACTAGACTAACGAACAGCAATTGATTTATATACGTATACAATCTATCTAGATTAACAAGCGAAAAAATATTTTAAAATTCAAAAAATTGATATTAATATTCTTAAAAATTATCTCAATACATTATTTATAAGATATTGCAATCTTTTTCACTCAAAAATATACTGTACCGTGATTAACTGACATCACTTACTGAGAGACAACGCACGGCCTAAACCACAGGATTTAGAGATGGGGATGGGGGATTTCAAAGGGGTGACACAATATGGAAAGTTTGTTTACGTTTTTTTACACTGATAAAATGGTGGTATAAAATAGAAAGTTAAAAAATGAACTACTGTATCAAATAAAACGTAGGTAGAATATAGGCAAAAGAAAAGCCCAGGCCCAATAAATCCGTCGGCACCGGCAATTCATTCTTCTTCTCTATAAAGAATTATGAATTTAAAACTTAGAAATCTCGGTTTCTAAGTTTTAAAACATATAGTATGAACTTGTCATGTTTAATTTTTGAACTTAATAACATATTTTAGACACCAATCTATAATATATTTAAAATTATATCTATAAATTAAATTAATATTAAATTAATATTAAATTACTTCTAAAATTAAAACTAATTTTAAAACTATTTCGATAGACATGTGTATTATTATTATAAATCCAAGACCCTAGGCCTGCCGGAACTAGCCGGATCGGACTAAAATTTGGCACACAGATAAATTGTTATTATGGCATAGAAATCCGCAGAGAAAGGATTTTTGAAATTCCATCCCTAAGGCAGTAAAATAGAGGTTTATAAAAATCAACTTAACCTGAGCAAAAAAGCCGCGGGTAAAAACTAGTTCAGTTATAAAACATTTGAATCTTAATCGTATTGAGAGTTATACCTAGATATTTTAATACAATCAATGATCACATCAATATTGACAATATTATAGAATTCATTTCCTCCTCATGTAACGTTCAATCTTTATCTATCCGATGTTGCCGATATTTATTTGCAGTGGAAACATCTACGTATCAAATTATTATTAGACTGCAAGGTTAGTTTCCCGCTGCATTCGCATATGTAATATTTATGTTTGCAATATCACGGCCATATTTAATAACTCCCTGCACACAAGATTTTACATTGATGCAAAAGAAAGCTGTGTAAGCTTCACTACTGAAACCATAATAATATAAAAAAATATTTTAAAAAAACCGACTTCAAACGCCACTTAAAAGTATAAAATAATTTTAGTTTGTACACGTATGTTGAAGTCGGGCCAGCGTCGCGCATCGGTTTCATCGATTTCTATTTAGGCCCGTCCGTCTCACGGGCTAATTCAACAAGTATACCGGCCTAATAGTATTTACGATTTAATAATTTTAGTTTGTACACGTATATTGAAGTCGGACGGGCTTAAAATATAGAAACGATGATACCATTGCGCAACGCTGGCCCGACTTCAACATACGTGTACAAACTAAAATTATTTTATACTTTTAAGTGGCGTTTGAAGTCGGTTTTTTTAAAATATTTTTTTATATTATTATTTTAAGCTTTTTAGTGTAGCTTCATGGGACCAATTCACTAGACCATTTGTTTTGCTCCTTAAAAAAAGTATTGAAATATATTATTCCAAATAGAAATTTAGCATATGTATGTATGCTATGAAGTTTGCATGGTTAAAATCCTACACATACTCTGATCACGAGCGATTTGCTCTTATTCAATGAGGAGTTCCATCCTATATCTCCGAAGATATTCATCAAATCTTCACCAAACTTAAATGGGACCAAACTGACAATATGCCCTTTTAAATAAAAAAAAATTATTGAAATCGGTTCAGATTTGACAGAGTTATAGAGTAACATCGTCAAAAATTCGGTTAAAAAAATTTATATTGAAATGCCGAATAGAAAAGCATTATGTATGTATGCTATGAAGAAAGCATGGTTAAAATCCGACACACACTCTGATCACGAGCGATTTGCTCTTATTCATTGAAGAGTTCCGTCCTCCATCTCCGAAGATATTCATCAGATCTTCACCAAATTTAAATGGGACCAACCTGACGATACGTCCTTTCAAATAAAAAAAAATTTATTAAAATCGGTTCAGATTTGACGGAGTTATGGAGTAACATCGCCAAAAAATAATAATAAAAATAAAAATAAAAAAAAAAAAAAAAACATACGCGTCGAATTGAGAACCTTCTCTTTTTTTTGAAGTCGGTTAAAAATAAGTTAAATTCCATTTTGCTGGCTTGGCACTGGAAAAAGCCATTCACCAAAGAAAAGAAAGAAAAGATAAGTTAAATTCATACTAAAAATAATGCAAAGTAAATTATGTTTTTGTTTTAAACAAAAACAAAATATAAAAAATAAAATTCATTTATTATCATTTTATTTAAGTCCATTTCTAAGAAGTTATTTTCATATCTCATTTGATGTATATTTGATTATAAATAAAAAAATTATTCTTTTTTTTCTTTTTTTTCTTTTTCTTTATTTATTGACTAATTTCTTCTAATACCTAAGCTGTAACTTTTCTTTTAAAATAAAAATTTTAAAAAATCAATTGGCAATTGATTTGTCTTATTTGGCTGTTTTGGTTCTTGTGTTCATAGTAATATTACAAATGCGAAAGTTTGGATGTATGGATGGATGGATGTATGTATGGATGGATGGATGGATTTTTTTACTCAATCACGACGCAACGACTGAACCGATTTGGCTGAAATTTGGCACAGAGATAGATTATAGTCTAGAATGACACAAAGGCTACTTTTTATCCCGGAGGAGTATTCCCTCGGGAATTAAAAAACCTTAGTCCATGCGAACGAAGTTACGGCTATCAATTATTAGTTTATTTTGTATTTTATTATATTTAACTTATAATGGCATTATAATTTAAGTATAATATTCTCTAATTTGTATATTATAAGTTTGGTAGGTATATTCAATAAGTGATAGTTAAATATTATTTAATATATATGCAATCTTTTTCGAAATGCAAGTTATTATTTTAGTGATAACAGTAGATAATGTAGAGCATACACGCGGCTAACGCTAAAGGGCAAGTTCAAGTGCGACGCGCCAAGGTTGCTTCCTAGTGCGCGAGATATCTGCGCCCGCGCGCGCCGCGCCGCGTCGACGCGTCTATTCTTTAACTTGCAGCTGTTAACACCTACTACCGTGTTATATCGTAATCATGTTGATAACAAATAAATCATGCGATCATGAACAATTAATAAAATATATACCTTTGACCGCGACTTCGTCCGTGTGGAGTCGGATTTTTAATAATCCTGCAGGAACCCCCTGATTTTCCGTGATAAAACATAGATATGAAAACTACACTCTTTTTTTCACAGTTTTCAACTTTGCCTCTGCATTTGTTCCGACAAACTTTCGCATTTATAATAAGTATTGGCAAGAATGTACCTACTTACGAGAGAACTATTTGCCGAAATTAAAAGAATCTAAGAACCAAAACTAGCATACTATATGGGCATAATAGCTTAATCGATGTTACGCAAATGCATAAAAATATGAAAAGAAGATTAGAAAAGAATTTATTGAAAAAAAATATTTAATAAATAATTATTCAGATTTGAATTATCCTATTATAAACTTATAATACCTATATCATTTAATTATTTTTTTGTTAAGCTTTTTGTTTAAATATCCAGCGGGAACCCTTTGTTTTATCAGGATATAAACTATCTTGCGTCACTAATTACCTAGGGTGTCCATGCAAAAATCAAGTCGATCCGTAGCTTCGTTGCTGCAATATACCTATACTAAAAAATACTAAAAAAAACAATCAAACTTTCGCTTTTCAACCGACGAAAAAAAAGGAAGAAGTTCTCAATTCGTCGGGTATATATAACTAGCTGTTGCCCGCGACTTCGTCCGCGTCAATTTCTGTTATTATGATCGCGATTAAGTTATGTTGATAAAAATCTTTGGCAAATAATTGGCAATAATGCATTAATTTGGACCAGATTTGATTACCATAAAAAATGTTATATTGAGTCAATCTTAAAAAATAGACATATACTGTCGCGGACATTTTTTTAGATCATTTAAAGAGTAATAATTCTGTCATACATATTTTTTGGGTAACATGAACCGTTTACGCAGCGCACGCAACGGAAGCCCTCAAATATGGATAATTTTCCCGGTTTTTGCAACATTTTAAGGCCGACAACGCATTGGTGGTGCCTCTGGTGCTACAAGTGTTCATGGGCGGCGGTAATCACTTAACATCAGGTGACCCGCCTGCTCGTTTGTTCGCTAAAAATATTTAAAAAAAAAAATTTCACTGATGCTTCGCTCCTATCGGTTGCAGCATGATGTTATATAGCCTAAAGCCTTCCTCGATAAATGGACTATCCAACACAAAAAGAATTTTTCAATTCTAATCAGTAGTTCCTGAGATTAGCGCTTTCAAACAAACAAACTCTTCAGCTTTATAATATTAGTATAGATATATTTTTTATGTGTGACTACGCGTAACTTTTCCAGAGATTCGTCTGATTTTGATGATTTTGATGATAGATGATAGGTCTACCTCGAAGTTGGTCCCATTTAAATGTATAGCTAAATGTTCCACCTCTAAGGTTAGTCGCACATGGTTTTTCCGATTCCATCACGGATAACTTTGCACTGGGTTATTCGATTTTGATGAATCTTTTTTTATTGGATAGGTTTACCTCTTTGATCTCATTTAAATTTAAAAAATAAATTCCACACCGAAGGGTTTAACTTTGTACTGATTTATGTGTTATTTATGATTCTTTTTTTATTGAATAATATTATGCTACAAAGTAAAATCAGCCAATAAAAATTAAAAAAATACTTTTTACAAAAACTTTAACCGACGATAAAAGCAACTAAAAAGAGGAAAATAAAATAAACCTTTTTAGAGTTCCGTACACAAAGGGTGCCAACGGGACCCTATTACTATTATAATATTACTATGATTAACTTTTGCCGTCTAAAGTTTCACTCAAGACTCCGAACCTATCCAATATCATTATTATTTGCATTTTAATAAAAAATATATATATATATTATATTTTATTCAAGATGACAAGATAGTCCTTGACCTGATAGTAAGTGACAATGCAGTCTAAGATGGTAGCGGGCTAACTTTGAAGGGGTAGCAGTGTACATTCAACCTATACCCCTAATCGGTTTTTACTCGCCATCGTGCCGGAACGCTAAGTCGCTTGGCGGCACGTCTTTGATGGTACGTGGTAACTAGCCACAGCCCAACCCACCAAATATTATTTTAATACTTATAGGTTTTGTAGACTTAGAAAATGTCGAATAAGATTCTTATTCGACATTTTCTTCATTCTAATTTGGCATATTTTGTGATATTAGTACATTTAAAAACCGCACGAAAAATGTATACGTACACTTAAAAGATAACTTAGGTACAAAAAAAACTTAGGTTCAGTCAAACTATATCAAAATTCACGTTGGCCCGTTGCTCCATTGCTACGTAATTGAAGGACAAATTAACCAACAAACACACTTTCATTAGTAAAATAGGATAGGATTATGAAGGATTAATAGGAATAAGAAATGAACAGTAGATCAATTTCATTAATCTTCATTAATTCAATTAAATATCATACGCTTTAACGATCGTTATATTGTGAGGAAACCAACCTGAAAGTTCTTCATCATGTTTTCAAAGGTGTGTGAAGGTGTGTGAAGTCTACCAAGGCACATTGGGCCAGCGTGGGGGACTATGCCCTACACCCCTATAACCCTTCTCTGAGAGGTGGGTTGCTCGTGATAATTCGTCATATTTTGTGTCTTTTCAGGTAGGCACTCTGTTAAACCATTACAAAATACCTACTCTATTTGTTCACGTTTTAATTAAACCTTTAAAGTTTAACAACCACTTGGGAAAACAAGATTAACCTTCAATAATGCATCATTATTTCAATTAATAACATAATTAATCATTATTAATAATTAAAAATTGGACTAACTTTTAGCAGAAAAGTTCTAAAGTTTTATCATATGTATAAATATCTTATTTTGAGGGTTATGTGGTTATTAGGTTCTATAGCTATTTTAATATCAGTATCTGTAGTGTCCAAAATTCAGATAGGTAAAATTTCTTACATGCAAGCTGAACAGTTTTACTTAATTTTAAAGTGTTTCTAATTTATATTTAAAAAAATGATGATACAAAAACTGTCAAAAGGTATTTAATTTACTCCTCGATTAAATGTGAAATTGGCACTTATTGACTAGCTGACGCCCGTGACTTCGTCCAAATAGAGTTAGTTTTAAAATGTCGCGGAAACTCTTTGATTTTCCGGAATAGAAAGAAGCCTATGTCACTCTCCAGGTTCTCAGCTACATTCTTGCAAAAAATCACGTCACTGTAATTTGACCGGAAGAATATATTATTGTATTCTAGCTTATTCCCGCGAATTCGTCCTCGTGAATTCAGGTGGTTTAAAAATCCCGTCAGCAAATACCTACTCCTTGATATTCCGACATATTAATCGGATCATATTATGTCGCTCCTCAAGATGCAATCTAACTACCTCCTTGCCCAATTTTGCAGAAATCGGCTATGTGATTCGCTGAACTTACATGGGATTAAATTTAAAAGGCGTTTCATTGATTTAACAGTGTTAAATAAATCATGCAGGAAAAGAGGTTACTTATCCATATAACTTTTCATTTTTACAAAAGCGAGGGGGAATAAAATAAAATAAAAATAACAATTTTTGTTCATTTTAAATTGTACTATTGCAGCAACAATTTAGTACTTAGATACATAATTTATTCAACAGTGTTTACACACAAACATTCTGATGGACGCTTGCACAACATTTGATAATCAAATAGGCCCGGTTTTGGAAAAACAAATTTTTTCGTTCACATCCAGAAGAGTCGACGGCCGCATACATGCTTCCGATTTGAATTATGCAATGAAATCTTGAACTTTACTATTGCTTAACCGCTAACCACAAACGGCATGTAAACAGTATTTTCGAGAATGAATAGTTTGTTTACATTCAGATGAACTTTAGTAATAAATAACTTAATTGTAAGGTATAATATGAATAACTCAGGAGAGTACAATATGTTCTCTCTACGTGAAACATTCTTCTCTTTGGACATGAAATTCCAAGTTGAAACGAGTAAATTATGGGTTGCATATTAAATGTTATATAATTACAACCTTAAACTAATTACAAAATTTAAGGTTTAACATTGTATTAGATGTCAAAACAATATTGAATTAATACTACTTTAAACGTTGGTGGCATCCACTCAATAATACCAAATAATTGAAGTACATTAAAGTTTAGGTATGTATCTATAATAATAAATGTTTCCTTTATTGTTTCAGGTACAAAATTTGTTAGCAAATAGGCAACATTTAATTATCAAAATGAGGCTGGTGAGTAAAAAATACTTTCTACATAAAACAATAGTCTGTCTTTGTCTCTCTCACGGCTATATGTTATTGTTTCGGGTGTTGGGATAAGTTAAATTTGTGGAAAATATAAATAGGGAAATGGGAAGTGTCGGTGCGCGGTGGAAAGTGCGCACTTGAAGGAAAACTAGGTCAGTAGTAGCACCGCCCCTTTATCGAACTCCACCAACGTCGTTATCTCCACACTTAGCAGAAATAAACTCTCAAAATAGGAAGACAAGATCCAAAATTAGTTGACACAAAGAAATATGCAGACGGATGAAAAGGGAGGAATGCGTTTCGTTTGCATTTTTGACTGATAGCGGTGCAATTGCCACAACAGCCAGTTATTTGCATAGATTTTTTAGCTTCGACAGATCTTCTTACGTAGTTCATATATTTTAACTAAAGTAACTAGAATGTATATAATATTGGTGGTAGGTTTTTTACAAGATGAAACAAAGGTAAAAGTGTAAACAATGTACCTACCAGCTACCTACTAAAACGAATAACCTTTATGGCTTATACTATAGTTTTTTAACTTAGATTCACTTTTAGATACTAAATAATATTATTTATTATTTAGTTAAGTAAAATAATAGATTTACATAATATTAACCAACCAACCTATCAAATGAAGTAGGTTATCTTTAGGTATACGATATTTTTTAATCCACACTGACGTAGGTATAAGGTTTCAAAAGGGATACTTTAATCAGATTTTCAAAAGCATGGATTTTTAATTTCGTTGAAGTTTTATATTGGATTGTGTTTACAGTCAACAAGTGAAGAAATCCCTACAACAACAGTGGGTCGTACAGCGAGCCCCGGCGCGGGCGCTGCGGCCGCACCAGAGTCATATGACGTGACGCGCATGCGCGAGGAAGAGTTCGAGAGGCTCACTGTGTACATAGTGCCCGACGTGCCGTGTGAGCGCGGCGTGCCGAACCGAGCCGAACGAACCCTCCCCCGTAGCCTGGCGCTCAGACCCTCGGCAGTGCTGTCCACCCCCAACACACCGGTAATAATGTGAACCTTTTTTTTTTAATTTCAAAAAACAGTTTCAAAACTGTAACCCGACTACGGAAAATTGAATATAACATCTGTCGTATAGATTTTAGTTGTATAAAATGTAACCTATGTCAGCAGGACCATAATAAAGAATCAATTGACACCCCATTCGTCTAGATAGGCTCAGTAGTTTAGGCGCTACAGTGCGTTTATTACCCGTGGTACACTTATCAATCGTAAATAGTTACTTACTTACATAGACTGCTAAAATTATGTTTATGAAAATACAAGAAACCTTATTTTTTACCGAAATTCCTTATAATTAAATTTATAATTAATACACAACAAACACTTCTTCCTTTACTTGAAAGTTATTCCCTTCTGTAGGTACGTCAATCGAAACGATCTAAACAAAAATGTATATTATTTACAGACGGAAGGCGTATGGAGTACAGGAGTTATCCCACGCGGTACAAGGTTTGGTCCATTCGAAGGTACGCGTACACCTAACAAACCAAACGACAAAGTTTCCTGGAGATATTACTGGAGGGTAAGTGAAATTATCAAAAACTTGCATAATAGTTATTAGTAAAACTGTAAATTAATGCCCTTTGCTTAAAAAGTACCTATATCCTTGTGTGGTTGTGGTTTTTCATTTTATACTGGACTTGAATAGTCTACACAGGCCCCTCAATATTGAGCACAATTAAGAATCCACCTCTATCGCCATATAATTAAGCTTAATTCGTCTAAATTATACTCATCACTACTATCTCTAACTAACCTATTCCTCTCTATTTTGGGCCAGGTACAAGAAACTGTCAGGCATCATACTTATGGAAACATTAAGGTGAGACTTGGGCTTATCTTTTATGGTGACGGTCTTTACTGCTTTTTATTATTTAAATCTATCAATAGCGTATTTTTTATCAAATAAGAATTTCTGGTCTACTAGTCAAATGCAGTTTTATGTATTATCTTTCGCGTCCCACATTACTGTGACATTGCATTACGTCCTTGACTTCGCCATAATAATAATCATCGCAAGCATGTTGCTATCAGCTGCACGCGTATTGTAAATATTAAACACGTGCCCCATACAACATGCTTACAAACACTTAATACATTATTATAATTTAGGTACTTTATATCCATCAGTTCCTTGTTTGAGTTAAAGAATGGTCTTCAACAACATAAGTAGTTATGAGTTGTTAATAGTTTCCTATTATTGATTGCAGATATTTAAAGATAGTGATTATTATTACCTTGATGGATCTGATACGAGTGTTGCAAACTGGATGCGATACGTCGCTTCAGCGTACTCCCTCTCCGTGATGAATCTTGTCGCGTGTCAACACCAAGAACACATATACTTCTACACCATAAGGTAAACACAGCATAACATTAGACATTTCACTGAACTTAAAAATTCTGAAACACGTTTCAAAATATCAAATAATTTAAAATTCTAATATACTTATTCATATTTTAGAGATATCATGCCTAATGAGGAGCTCATGGTGTGGTACTGCAAGGACTTTGCAACAAGGCTCGGCTATGACATAGATCCTGAAAGAGCTACCTACTCCATATGTAAGTAAAAACCTTGTTCGCAGAATTTTAAACTCTACACAATCATATTGCTTGGGTGATTTCATAATAATTATAACAGTATCGTCCATTGCAGGTAAAGAAGAAACTATTAAAAAAGCTTATGGCTTGCCTCCTGCACCAGTACATCCAGAAATTGCCTTTAACCACATGAAGTATGTTCTTAGTCTTACAAATGCTAAAGAGATCCTGGATGGAGAAATTCCAACAAGGCGGAGAAAACGAGATTCTAATGATAAACCTGTTCATGAAAGTTCCAACATTTTACAGCGTGATGATCCGAGAAATATGAATAAAAATGAGAGGGCAATTGTGCGAACTGACGTTACAACAAATATCGTTCATCCCAAACCCGAGAGTCCAATTATAAGTGAACACCCGTCATTGTTACCAAACAATTTAATGCAACCACCTTCACCAGTAAAATTACACCATAGAGACAATCAAACTTTAATAATTCATCAACATAAAGAAAGTACATCGCATGTAGTAATACATCAGCTAGAAAACCCAAGAATGCATAGTAACCGATCACCGGCACAAAATCAACATTTAAGGGATATGCGCGGGCCTTCTCCTATGGGAACTAATCAAGATAAACTCGGTAGTAAATCGCCTTCTTTTACTCATTGTGTACCAAACCATTATGAACATCAACTAACGCCAAATGATGGTTCTGTAAGATCAGACGAGGGTTATCACAGCAATGGTTATCATGATGAATTCACACCGCCAGAAGACTCAAGTGATTCAGATGTAGAAAATTACGTATTAGATTGCTCAAATAAAACAAATGAGCCTAAAGAAACTGTAATAGTTCAAAAAATAGATCAAGATATGCATCGCAATGAGTACAGAAAAGTCAAAATAAAGATGCCAAGAGCTTATCAGTATCAAAATCATAAGGATATGGATTGTGAAAGTGAAAAGGAATTAATTATCGCAGAAGAAGTTATTAATACCTCACCACAAAACTTATCTCCACCTAGACGCGACCCAGCCACTTCGACAGTCATAGTTTTAGAATCGTCTCAAAATACAGTTGTCCCTCTAAATAAGCCGTACTACGAAGATGGAACTATATCACCAACACCACAACCAGCTTTCTTGCGGTACACACCTCCAGATACGCGTATACTAGAAACCATTCTCACAGGAAATAGAATCGACACCAATAACAATGACTCAAACC
Source organism: Hipparchia sbordonii (assembly GCA_038048805.1). Taxonomy (NCBI): domain Eukaryota; kingdom Metazoa; phylum Arthropoda; class Insecta; order Lepidoptera; family Nymphalidae; genus Hipparchia; species Hipparchia sbordonii. Next base: position 8,514,422 of record CM076102.1, read on the forward strand.
GGAGACAACCAAACGCAACTCCACCGCCATCATCGCCGACAGAAATGGCCTATTCTTACAAGAAAAGCCAAAGGTACGGTAACGCTTGCAGTCCCGATTCTAGTTCAAACCTAACGCCTTTACCATCGTTGCTGCCCTTACCACAACAATTACCGGCACCAAATTCAGTATCAGTTTATTCTTCATCACCACCGCATACTATCCCACATACAACGGAAATACGTGAAATAAGAGAAATAAGGGAAATAAGAGAGACGCGATATGAAAGCCACTATCCAAATTATTCATATAGCCTATATTCACCGCCTAACTCTACAATAATTACTCAACTAGGATCTCCTCCAAGCACATATTCGCCCACAGTTTCATCTACACATCAGTATGAAAGAATTCAAAATGGACAAAGCAATCATCACTTCCCATCTTCAACCAGTGTTATTACGCTTAAAAATTGCTCACAGTTGAGTTTAATTCAAAATGCTAATGTTAATGGCCAACTTGTACCACAGCACAGCAGCATGAGCCCAGATGGTACATGTAGTCTCATGGTTGGACCGATGAGCCCAAATTCACAGTCCTCGCGTGGTTACAGGAGCTTACCGTACCCACTTAAGAAAAAAGACGGAAAAATGCATTATGAATGTAATGTCTGCTGTAAAACTTTCGGGCAGCTTTCAAATCTTAAGGTTCATTTAAGAACACATTCAGGAGAGCGGCCATTCAAATGCAATGTTTGCAATAAATCATTTACACAACTAGCTCATCTACAAAAACATCACCTTGTACATACGGGTGAAAAACCTCACCAATGTGATATATGCAAGAAAAGGTTTTCCTCAACATCCAACTTGAAAACACATCTGCGACTACATTCCGGCCAGAAGCCCTACGCCTGTGATCTGTGTATGCAGAAATTCACACAATTTGTTCACCTGAAACTGCACAAGAGACTTCACACGAACGATCGACCATACGTTTGTCAAGGGTGTGACAAAAAATATATCAGTGCATCGGGACTACGCACTCACTGGAAAACAACTAGCTGCAAACCAAACAACATCGAGGAAGTTTTAGCAATTACCAACGCTGCTCATACCGAGTGTATCGGTAAGTGAAAGTTTATTATAATTTTCCGTACTCCATACAAAGATAAATAAATATTTTCAATAACTATGCACTGCATTACTTGTCATATTATTTGAATAATAAATATGATTATATTTTAATAATTAAAATAAAAAGTGATATACACCGCGACGAGACTGAACGCGATGCACTTTCTCTCCGTAGGTGAACCGCGACTTTCACTTGCGCTCTCGCTGAACGCGGCCGATTTCATTTTCGCGTGCACTTTGCAGGTACTGTCGTCAAAGACTGCCACGAAAGAGAGGGGCACGAGGCGTACGAGGTGCACTCGGCGTCGCAGGGAGGGCTGGTGGGAGCCGGTGGGGCGCGAGTGGCGATGTCGCACGGCGAGGCTCTGATGCACACCACCACGCCGCACCTCGCGCCGGGGCACGGCCAGCTGTCGCCGGGGCCGGGGGGCCCGCAGTACCGCGCCCTGCTGCCTCCGGCCGACCACGAGCAGCAGCACTACGGCGCGCCGCCCACCGAGACGCGGCCCAGCGTCATAGAGTCTAGCCAGCCCCTCATCATCGAGTGCACCTGAGCCGAGCGGCCCTCGTCGCCGCCGTCGCCGCCGTCGCCGCAGCACACACTCGTCGGACGCGTATTTCCCGCCGCATTTTGTGATTCCAGTCTTGTGATGAAGTAAAAGTATTTTATTAAATGTGTTAAGACAATCGTGAGACAAACTCTGTAAATTGTCTTATTCAGTGGCTATGAGATTACGATACGAACGTTAAGATGTATACATGTAAAATACTAAGTTTTAGAGCGTTGCGTTGACAAGTACTAAGTACTTAGATAAAATGCATCCAGTTAGATAAATAAGAATCTATATTTTACTAAGCATTGTTGTAATTATAGGATTTGGCAGCCTCTTTTTTGCGCTAATGCTCAACTCGATTGTTTTCAAATTCTATTGTAAATAATGATGTTTTCAAATAGATTTGTAATTATTTATATATTTTATGTAAATATCGTGTAAATATGTAGTAATAGTTATGTAGGAAAAATATCAGTATCATTGTAAAATGGTATTAGACAAGCAGATAGGCACTAATTATTTTTTCAGTACCTTTCCTTTTTAACTGCGTCGTGAGTACGAATTGCTTAAATTTCACCAAAGAAGATCTTAACAGTTGATTGTTATATTTGAATTTAATTTATCATTTTTTAAGTACATCATGCATAACCGAACAAAGAATAAATAATAAACATGATGACAAAAAAGCGCTAAAAATTTCACGTAATTTCTTGACACTACAAGAAAAATTTTAGGAATAAAATAATCTCATATTAGTGGATAAGTGCCAAAAGCGCGAAAAATATTTTATTACTCTTTAAGTTAACCTAATAAAATATTCGCATAGTATTTTTAAAACATTGTTCCTAATGAATTATTGGAGAGTACGCGCGTATATGCATCAACTTAATTCTAACGTTATTTAGATTAGATTGGATGAACTTTGTACATTATCCCTACGCTAGAACAAATGGTGCTTCACATCGTAGAGTCGTAGTCGCTCGAGTCAGGCTGAAATCTATAGACCGCGATCTCACTCCGCTCAGACTCAAGATAGAGAACAAAACGAGACACAAATATGCTCTCACATAAATCTGTCTCGTTTTAACACTAGCTTGAGTCTGAGCGGAGTGAGAGTGCGGTCTATAGATTTCAGCATCAGTGTCCACGAACTGACCGACATTACTACATGTAATTATTATTCACCGAGTTTACTAGTTACTATTTTATATTCCAAATTTCGATAATTATGATTCTCCTACTCGAAAAGGCTGAGCTAAATGTGTAAAGAGACGATTGGCGACTATAATTATAGGTCCTGTACTGGTTCACATTTATGTGTAAGTACGTAGGTATATCTATCGTATCATAAATTATACTTACCTACCTATATGTATTATTATGATGTAACTTACACGTGATGTTGAACCAAGCGATAGCTTTTTGTATATTTCTATTGTTCATAAGGTAAGATTTTTACACGCAATCACTTATAAATTTATTATCTGTATATTTTATACCAAGCATTTACCTACAGAGCTGAAAATTTTTGTAACGAATGCCGTTGAATAATTTTGTGAAATTATTATTACGTAGTATCGGCAAAATATTAATAATACTATTCAAGTGAGTGAAAATACAATGATTTCGACGTCTATCTATATATATATTATCTATTAATTTGCAAAAATTATAATATTATCTAGTTAAATTGTTATATGAAAATGTTGACTTTTCCGTTTGTAATTTAAACTGTAGCTTCCCATCTATATCATGAAAAATAATTGATAGTTAGGTACTGAAAACACAATAAGTATTACAATCATTAAAAATAAATATCTACATATTAAATAAATCACAAAAAAAACTACGATGTGGTACTCAATTCAATTTTTATTTTATTTTTATGACAATTTTTAATTTGAGAGCAAAAGAAGGTTTTTACTAACTCAAAATATTCGAAGCGATTTACATACTTAAATTATTCTCAAGCACAGTAGGCTATAGCATATATACCTACCACACCTATTAATTCAGCTCTATAGGATTTGGAGGTGTTGAATTTGGCTAACATTATGTAAGTATTTTACGGATAAAGCACATACGTTAAAATTGTAACGTGGAAAACAATATATAATTAAAGAATACCTGCAATGTTTCGATCCAAAAGTATATTTTGTGTAATTTCTTATTTGCTAAGTCTACGATAAATCTTCCGTGTTACTTCGTATTCTTTAATCAGTACGTCGAAATCCCTTAATATGAAATACGGCACTTCCTATAAATCTATTTAAATTTGTAAATTATGTAACAATCTAAGTATAAATTATTAAAATTACCTATTTGCTATTGCATGATCTTGTTAATAACTTCACACCATTCCTTGTATTGTTCATGTTTTACTTGGATTTTATAGAAACTTATGTATTTTTGTACCTTGTATTTCTTCAGTTAAAGTAGTAAAATGTTAAAAAGATATTTTTATGTAAACGGAAGGATACTTATATAAGTAAAATAAACCATTGACGCACAAACTTCTCACTAAAATATTCAAGTAAAAACAATTGAAAGCATAAAATAATAACATGGATAAGTTACTCTACTATCCTATGTATCTACTTTGATAACGTTCATCTATATATATTGTTTTTAGAATTTCTTGTATAACTATTCTTCTGTAGAAATGAAAATTATGAGCAATAAAAAATTTATAAATTAATATTTGGAATGTATGTTTGAAACAAACGAGTCGCAGGGAGCCGCTGAATGCAGGCGGCGCAAGACCGAGGCCTGTGGAAGTTCATGAAAGAGTCCTTTGTTTCACTAGTGGTCATCTATCGGTTGATAAAGAAGAAGAAGATTTGAAATGTCTTGTATTTCAGTTAATCATAATGTAAATAACGCTCTGAATACCCTTCAATATCGGTTTATCAAAATGTTTATTATATCAATTAAATAATTTAATCAGTCATTACAAAAGTAAACTTTGTAACAATATTGTAAAAAGTTGTACCTAAAACTTAAGGAGAATAGATTGCTCTTACATTATATAAGTACAATAGGTACCTTACCTACGGTATGGCAATGTAAGCAATATACTGTGTATTTCATAATTTCTGCTGCAATATTTGTAAAATGCGAAGTCATATACCTTATCACACGAATCTGTGACAAGGTAATACCTACTATAATATTTAATACGCCAGAAAATACAATACTCACTGTAAAGGCCTGTAATTTTGTACACGTTGATCAACAATTATTTTACAACACCAAAACGATTAAAAACAGGAGTAAAAATGAGAATCGTAGTTTTATTGACAAAACAAAATTTATAAACCAAATATTTGAAAACTTTTAACAGAACCAACAAGAAAGACGATATCATTTTAATTTTTATACAATATATTCAAATTCAAAGGATTGAAGACTTCTGTCTATCAAAAGACATCAACGCGCACCGGGGTCAATCGCCGTGTTTTATTTTAAAAAAAAAACCTTCCATTAAATCCGCATGCATAGTATACTTACATTTAAAAATAATTGGTACCTAAATAAATAAGTAGATACTTATTACTATGTAAATTCGAGCTTTATGCTCCTTTTTCCAGCTGCAGCTTTCTTCTAAGAATCTGCTCGTAATAGTTAAATGACCATATTATGGATCCTATAGATCAAAAACATCAAACAGATCAAAGACCTTGTCTTGTCTTGTCTTCAAGCACTGGAATTTTGGACGAGAAAGCTTCACGAACGCTGCCTAGCCGAGTTGATGGGAACGAAACGATGGAAAGTTGGTAGGCACTCCAAGGTACTGGGGTGGCGACCCCCTAACAGGAAACATAGCATTGGGAGGCTCTCACAAGGTGGATAGATGATCTATTGCTATAATGCGATTAAGTATAGAATAGGCTAGTATAAAACATGCTCTGGATTAAAAGCTGCCAACAGCTGTAATTTGCTTGAACCTATATTATAATAGGTAATATAACCTGTGCTATATTTTCCTTCTGTGTATTTAAAAGATAAACAAATTTATTTTACAAATTGCAGAAAATTCATAGGAGAAAAGTGATTAAAATGATACGCTTTAAAATTCCGCGTCCGCGAATATGCTATAGAGTCGCTCGCTTTTCCTAGGTTAGTTAGGTACTTAAAGATGAACACGTGGCAAAAAAATTTAAAATTTACAACTCTCGCGTCAACAAGTGCATGATGCACATTTTAGCGTATAGTCCGCGATCATTTCTGTTCATTTTCTATGGCGTTTTTCTGTCTAGTTTTGACTAGGTAAAGTAGGTACGTAGTTAGGTAGGTAGGCTGACAAAATAAACGAAGTCCTTTACCGACCTTATATATAGGTACCTATATTACGTGCAATTTTAAGACAATCCCGCTGGCCAGTCTATGACGGACTTTTTGTGTACGGTGTAGATAAATAATGATCGATTGATAGAAGGTCGAAGGATCTGATGATGGAGCACAAAACGATTCCAAAATGTCAGTTGTAGTCCCTGTCATAGATTCACATGTCAGGGGTTTTTTAAATTCAATTCAATTTGCTTTTCATTGAAAAAGTATGAAACAATATTTAATAAATAGCGATGTAAAATGCGCGCAATCAACTTTTTATCAAAAGTTCAAAGCACTCGGCCTAAGTACAACCGCCGCTTGCGACGCGCCGCGCCGTACCTAATGTGGGTGTAGGTATCGGCGTTCGTTGTTCGCAATGGATTCCGTACTCAAAAATTACAATATTTCTAATGGTAACCAACTTCATCAATCACTTCCGTGATGAGTTGCATTTGTAATCCTTACTAATATTATAAATGCGAAAGTGTGTTTGTTTGTTGGTTTGTCCTTCAATAACGCTGCGACAGAACTACGGATCCACGTGATTTTCTGCATGGGTATAGTTGAGGATCTGGAGTGACATAGGCTACTTTTTATCCCGGAAAATCAGATTTCCCGCGGAATTTAAGAAAATCCACGCGGACGAAGTTGCGGGAATCAGCTAGTTCTTTATAAAGTTTTCGTTAAGATGTCCCTTGTACACCCAGTAAGTATACCTAGTTTTATACATAGTATAGTTAAGAGCAGTATCAAAGGGGCATGCTTCATATTCTTTCAAATCAAGAGTCAATAAAATTGGTCCAGTAGCTTTTAAAGTGCTGTGTGTTCTGGAAAGAAACTAGTAGGTGCTTACAAAATAACACAATTAAATATTTTGAAACTTGTTTAATAATTTTTAATGTAATATGTGTATTTTCATATTATTTTATGTCAAATACTTTCTTCAAACATATTGCTATCCATATAATCTAGAACATCAGTATTTTTAACATAGGAGGTGAAAAAATTACCATTATTATTGTCAAAGTCATAATAACCACAAGTACAATAATATGCACTTTTACTACAACCTCTACATTTACTTAAATGCTTATCAGTTATTTGTTTATCAAATTGACATGTAACATATTCATCAATTACTGGACCAACAGGTGGCAAATAATTAAAATCATTTATAATATGCATTTGTAAAAATTGATCAACACTTTCAAAAGTACTTAAATAATTAAATTCCTGCTTTTGTTTTTTTGTCAATATCTTCTCAAGCATAAAGACTAAATGGTGATGATAGCATTGGAATGTAATTTTATCTATGCTTTTGTCCTTCAAGTCCATCCACTGTTTAATACAGGTAAGTGGTGTTTTATGATGTCCATTGAAAAGGGCTGGGTTATTCAATATACCACTAGCGGCCATGATGCCTCCACATTTTAATGTTTTATGTAATTCATCTGCATCATCTAAAGTTTTAATGCCGCCGTTTGCAATTATGGGTATTGTAATTTTATCACATATGTCTTTTAATGTTTCCACATCAATATCCTCCCCACTTTTCTGCACAGGTGTTCGACCATGTATTGTCATAAAATCAATACCACATTTTTCAAGCTGCTGGCACATAGCTATAGTTTTCTTTACCTCCTGTAAGATTCTTACTTTAACTGACACAGTGAAATTGGATGGAAAATTATTTCTCACAGTTCTTAATAAATTATGAACTAACTCAGGTTTAGACAGTAATGCACAGCCATATCCATCCTTCATCGCCCATCTTTGAGGACATCCACAGTTCAAATCAACTCCATCTACATAGGGATATAGTAATTTAGATGCATCTAAGAAGTCCTCAACACTATTAGCTGCAAATTGTACAACTAATGGTGTGTCACACACAGTTGTTACAAATTCATTTGACCTTGCTTTAGCATTCTGACAAAAAGAATCTGCAAGTATCATTGGTGTAAAACACAAATTTACTCCAAATCTGAAACAAATAAGTAATTTTATATTAATGTTAAGTTATACTTAAAAATTATTCTCACAAAAAGTGATAAATTGATTTTATTTTAATTGACACACAAGCGATTGCTGCAGGGTAAAAAATATTATTATTTTAGTAGTTATTAAAATAACTAGGTACTTGTATTGTTATGGTATTTTATTTTGTTTAGGTGTACATAATAATATGTAATATAAAATGAAATAATAAACTTGTTAATTATTAATTAATAAATAAATAAAGTATTGAAAACTTACTTTTTGACCAAAGTGCGAAATTGCACTTTGCTATATCTGACCATTGGCGCACAAACTTTAACATAAGTTTGATTAGATCTTGCATCTTCAAACAAATCTGTTATATTAGTTTTAGTTTTCGATTTCATCCCTGTGAGTATGAATGTGATAAAATTAAACTTTGAATTGAAAAATTGGAATTTTTAGGTTATGTATAATATGTACAAGTCCGACGCCAAAGAGAATGTAATCACTCCGTTTCCGACGCGTTTTATAACACATTATAATAGTAACCAGTGTTGTTCCTGACAAATTTAGAGTTGCCGTATTCTAACTCTAAAATTGCCGTATTTTTAGGGAAAATTAAGAAAATTGCCGTATTGTACAAAATATAAATTATTCAGAAGGTTAAAATTAAAAAAAAACATGAAATACATGTTGTTTACAAATATTGCACTAATTTTCAATTAAAACTTAAAAAGTATTCGTAAATTAGCTTTCACTGATAGATCGTACCAGTAGGTACTGGATCGTACATAAAACAAAACAAAGCATTAATGATTAAATGACAAAACCACAATAGTTTACCTATTATAATAAATTATATTATATAGTGCACAGTAACAGTTATTCCGGGGATTCCCCATATATCCTAGAACATACCCGAGTAAAGTTGAAGAATCTACTAGAATGAAGAACTAAAATTTTAGACATTAATTTCTCAGTTATAAGGTTGAATCTATTTGAATACTGTTAACTTTTGACGTTTCTGATCGTGGCACTTCTACTTTATCTGTGGCGAAAGTACTCGTTGATCTATGGTTCACAAGTTGGTGCGTTCCATTATACGAAATACTTTTTTTTGTTTACTTTCGTCAATTGCCGTATATTTCAATACGGTAATCAAGTAGCTGCCGTATACCGTATTTTTGTTGCCCAAGAGACCTGGGGCCCAAGTCTGCTATTGCCATTGTAGTTACATTACAGTTACATTGCCTATCAATGACATCCCAATTGCTACTTTTAGCAATTTGACTTGGAGCCCAGGGGTTCAATTGTCTATCAATGACATGACAATTGCTAAAAATAACAATTGTCATGTCATTGATAGACAATGTAACTACAATTGCAATAGCAGACTTGGGCCCCAGATTGCCGTATATTACGGCAATTGCCGTATCAAGAACAACACTGATAGTAACAAAGAGAATGTAATCACTCCAAAACGGAGTCGGGAGTGATTACATTCTCTTTGATCACTCCGTTTAATAGTAACACAGATTAGGTACTATGAATTATGAAATAGTAATAAGTACGTAGACAGAGAAGGCAATAGACCAAGGTACTGTGTAACCGCGACTGAAATAGAGATAACATGACGTAACGATGACGTCACATGACAAGTTTGAGTTTAATGTTGCCACAATAACTGCACTTCCCTGTTACCCCAAATTAGATGGAAAATTCTTCCCAGGATTTTTAAATAAAACGACAAAACAGATGCTGAACTGTTTTATTTTTTAAATAACATACCTACACATATAAGGTTGTCTGGGAGAGACATACCTATTAGGGTAAGCTTCTATTTTTTACATATATCTTAATATTGTGTGCAATAAAGAATTTATTATTCTTTATTGCACACAATATTAACTTCAACCACCACTTAAAAGTATAAAATAATTTTAGTTTGTACGCGTAAGTCGGTTTTTTTAAAAATATTTTTTTTATATCAAAGTTTTTTAATGTAGTTTCATAGGACCAATTCACTAGATAATTATTTGCTCCTTAAAAAAAATATTGAAATGCCGAATAGAAATTTAGCATATGTGAGTCATTTTGAAAAAAGATGTATGTAACACAAAGGAAAATTTTTTTTCGTTACTAGTAAGAATGTTACACAAAATAATTTGTAAAGAACAGTTAAAATTTTCCTTCGATCGAGTAATGCTATTGAATTAAAAGCAAAAAAATATATATATTTAGTCATCAAAATCATCATTAATGAAATAAACAGTATATTCCTTTTTTTCAGGCAGTCGTATAAAACTGCAACTCTTCATAGTTTAAGTTAATAATTATTAAAAAAAACATAAAAAGTCTGCCTCTAGCTATTTAAAAATGGCTTTAAAAATTAAGAACTTTGCAAATAAAATAATTCTTAAGATCGCCAACAGTTCTCGACTGGTCGTTGGACATTCGAACGAAACTTCAGGATGATTCAGAACAGTAACCGACACTATCTAACTGAATACACTTTAATCATCGCCGACATATATTATATTCTAGTATCCATCATCATCATCTTTCTTTTCTTTTCTCATAATATTCATTTCTTCCATCACGACCTTATTTTGTTTCAACAAAAATTAAAAAAAAAAAATTGAAAAAGTAGCCAAAGTAACCCGCCGTTACGGTATGTCAGAGGACATTACTAAAAAAAAACCTATCTCCGTGCCAAATTTCAGCCATATCGGTTTAGTGTGGCGTGATTGAGTAACAAACATATGGATGTTCGTTACTCAATCACGCCACACTAAACCGATATGGCTGAAATTTGGATGTATGTATGGATGGCCATACATACATTCAAACTTTCACATTTATAATATTAGTAGGATAGGGAAAATCGGGACATTGTATAGGTACCTAAAGCTGGCAACACACATAGATACTAAATTTTCTTATTAACTGTCAGTTTGTTTCGCACAAAAGTGTGGCGACCTTGAAAAAAACTGGTTACACGATGAGGGACAAAAAATTGGGTAGCTGCGTCTCTGTTTATCACATTAGTAACTTTATTTCTGCTCTCTTTTTAGTGTGAGTGAGAAAGAAATCGTCACTGGCTCTATGTCTTCTCTCTCTACGAATAAGTATCAAAGACTACAGTGATAAGTACTAAGCGGTACTAAGTAGGTGTCTATTAGTGTTGCCTATCGATAGTCGACTAGAGGTGGTTAATATAGCACTTAGCAACATATTACAGCATGCTATCTTTCCATAGCACACAGCAAGTGCTACATACGTAGGCGCGGTGGTGCTACGATGCTATAAATATCTCGCGCTGTAGGCGGTGTAGCACACTGCGCGTAGCAGCGGCGCTAAGGCGGCGGGGCAGTTAGCAGATGGATATAAATCCATCTATAAAGCAACTCGCAATAAACATGCTATGTATATGATTTAGCGTGTTGCAAGACATAGCGCGCGCGCCGGTCGCCCACAAGCTTCCTAATTAAAGTTGCTATAGCATAGCATTTTTTATAGCATGCTAAAATTTTATAGTGTATAGTCAGTAGCATAATATTGATTTATAGCATTTTTGAACAACTCTAGTCGTATCATAGTAATCTGTATTCTGTTTCTGTGTCCTTTATTTATGTTATGATTGGGCCTCTAGTTGTTCATGGTCTATGGATTGGGCTATATACATACCTACTTCACTTCACTTTATGTAAAGACATTACTGATTATTATTATTATAAACTTAGGTTAGAAATTTATTTGAATTGTTCGGTGGTGATTACAATTGTAATTTGTAGTTTTCTTAAACTAATTTCACTTTTGGATGCTTAACGTATACGTAACGTATTATTAATTCTAGTGTTCAATTGTTGTTCGTGGTCTACTCGTGTCTCGTGGATTTATAAATAATTTATTTTTATTATTGGTTGAGAGTCGAACTTAAAAATGAGTAATAAAGGTATAGACATAGGTTTCCTGGAGGAAAAGAGTAACTGGCTATTACACCCTCGATTCTTTCCAAGTAAAATTGGAGGAAAACCAGCCTGGTTAGACCTTAAAAACCTACCTGATCCTGCAGAACTAACCTGCAAGAATTGTAAGGAACCTTTAATTTTTTTATGTCAGGTAAAAATTTAATATTTTATTTCTATAATTTGTTACGCAGATAATTGGAATCTACAAAATTCGGTTCTGTCTGTTACACAGACGTACACGTATTAAGTAGTTATTTATTTTTGCTTGCTTACTATTGTTATATCCTATTAATTAATTAATCCTATTATAAATGCGAAAGTTTGGATGTTTCTTACTCAATTACATCACAATGACTGAACCAATTTAGCTGAAATTTGGCCCAAAAATAGATTATAATCTGGAATAATACATAGGCTACTTTTTATTCCATAAAACTAAAGAGTTCCCACAGGATTAAAATACCTTAATCCACATGGACGAAGTCGCAGACATCATCTAGTCATCTAGTAGTGTAATATAGTATTATATTATATTATATAGTATTATAAATGGAAAGTTTGGATGTATGTTCCTTAGTCAATCACGTCGCAACTAGTGAATAAGTTTTGGCTGAAATTTGGTACAGGGATAGATTATACTTTATAGTCAGGCATAGTAACACATAGGCTACTTTTTATCCTGGGAAATAATAGATTTCCCATGGGAATAAAAACTTTAAATCATGTGAATGCAGTTGTGGGAATCTAGTAGATAATATGATCTGCATTTATATTATTGTTCACTGTTCTTCATATTAATTTGTATAGAGTTAATACAGACAATCTATCATAATTTTACAGGTATATGCTCCATTTGAAGACAGTAATGAATGCTTTCATCGTACAATCTTCATATTTATTTGTCAAAAAGGTTCATGTTGTAATAGTAATAAAGCAGAAAATTTCATTGTACTACGTTGTCAGCTACCACGTACGAATGATTATTTTTCATTTGAACCATATGAAGAAAATGAAAATGAGGTGAGTTAAATATTATGTTAAAAGAGCATAGTAGCTACTATCACACAATACTGTTGTACAATAAAAGTATTTTCATTATTAATTATAATCATTTTAGGTATTTTCAATGGAAAAATGGGCTAAATTGTGCAATGTTTGTGGAATAAGAGCACCATCCCACTGTTCAAGATGCAAGAAAATTTATTACTGTAGTCGCCAACACCAAGTTCTTGATTGGCAAAAGGAGCACAAAAATATTTGTTCTGACTTGCAAAAGGTAAATTACTTTATAAATTACGATTTTTGGCATATTGATTTCTTGAAACTGAATGAAAAAAATGCATTTTTTTCAGACTTGCGAGACATTTTCCAATAATTTTATTGTGACAGAAGCAGGAAAATCATTATTATTTAAAGAGTGGGAACTAATAGTCGATGAAGAGGATGAGGTATGTTTTTATATATGCAACTTCAAAGATACTTTTATAACAAGAACGAAATTTAGTAACTGTACCCTCGTCAAAATCAGCAGACTAGTTTACTTGCTATGGTGGAACATAATATAGTCAGATACACACAGAAATAGCGTTTCATCTGAGTGGCCCTGTTAGTATTTTTTTAGTCCATTTATTTAGAAGAGCTAACATATTTTTATTAGGAAGAGGTCACTGCTGTTGACTCCAATCAAGAAATGGAAAAACTGAGAAAATTGATGCAAGAAAAAAAAGCTGGTACATTGAGCAACATTCCTGAAAGTGAATTAGAACAATATGCAAGACCATTACCAGAAGATAAAGAATACAATAAGTTTAGAAAAAGAGTAGCTAGACATCCAGACCAGGTGCTCAGATATGACAGAGGTAGACCTCTGTGGATCACAGAAATTAAAGGAAGCTTGATGAATATACCTAAATGTCAGTACTGTAATAAAGATAGACAATTTGAATTTCAAGTAAGTTTATCTTATTAAATAATATAATATTCACTAATTGTTTAAAAGCCTACTTCATTCTCATGAATTTAAAATCCCACAGGAATTCTTCGGATAAAAAGTAGCCTATGACACTCTCTAGGTCAACTATACCCATGCAAAAAATCATGTTGGTCCATAGCTCTTTTCTAGATTTTACTAGTAAAAATTGTTTTTTTGAGTTATTAGGTAGATTTTTTTTTAAAGAATATTAGTCAAGCTGAACTTGACTTATATTCTCCTCTCCCCTCCAAATAAGTGAAAAGCTTGTGTAAGGGGTAGTTAGTGCAACGGATGGGGCTCGAATCTGCAACCTTTCAGTTTTCAATCCGCACTTTAACCGTTGGGCTATTGAGGCTTTTTTACGACATATTAAGGCACTTTCTACTAGGATAATTTTTAGAAAAGTAGAAAGGTGATAAAATGTAAACTTTTTTTCTGAAGCCAAGCACTTTTGTAATTTTTCAACATTATCCTCAAAGTAGAAAATTCTGTAATATGTACTTTTTCTTTTTTTCAGATAATGCCACAACTATTGAACTTTATTAATGTTGGCATTGAATTGAATAGCATAGATTGGGGGGTGCTGGCTGTATACACTTGCAAAGCTAGTTGTAATGCTGGTCCAGCATATAAGGAAGAGTTTATTATCAAACAAGATATAATGAATGAAACAATTTAATAAATAACTTAACAATTCTACCTAATTTTATTTATCTGCAACACCTTGTATTTTTTTATTTCCATATTCTTCTGATAAATATTCCATCAAGTCATTCATTCCAGTGAATTCTGTTCTAGATTGTGGTGGATTATTTTTTGGTAAAACAGGAAGAAGGTTTCCCATTTTGATTCTGAAGTCTTTCAACTAAAAAGGAAATATTGGCATTTTACTTGCATGTTTTGAGAAGACAACTAGTTATGTAAAAAATAAGTAAAATATTTTTTTACTGACATCTTTGGCGCCTGATAACTTCCATATGCCAAAGCATAAACATGTTGTACCACCAATTGCATACAGGGTCCCCCAGCCCAGTGCTCTCAGTGCCAAAAGAGCTCCTGCATCCGCCAATTCAACACTGCCATGAATTCCTTGATGACAACAAAAGTAAACTTGAAATCATTTATCATATTCCACTACCATTTACTGAGTGTTTAGCTACACATGAAGGAAATATCTGAGTAAATTTGAATGTATTCAAACTCAGCTCTGATTATGCTATTATGATTTAGAAAGTAATGACTTAGTAAGTACCTACAGATTAGTTTTCAGCTTTCTTTAAAAAAATTAATATTTTTGAATAGCAGAGATCTGCACCAAAAGTGGCAAGCTATGCTTAAAAAATCCGCCAGACCTACCTATTACACTAGTTTACAGTACATCTGTTGCCGAAAAAATTTTAGCTGTTGCTGACTACATATGATATGCTATTTTCAAAAATATAATTAGAATATTTTTATCAGCTCTAGTTTCTGAGTTTCAGCTATCGGTGTAAAACAGAAAAAAACATGGATTTACTAAGAAAAATTTTACTAAAAAAAATAATTAATCATTGAGTTCCAAAAAAACTTCGTTTTAAAGCTTTTCTCTGATGTGTAGACTTTAGAAAATGACGTATCAGAGACCAAGAATAGTTACACATCATATTTTTATCCCAGAAACTCTGATAGCGCTCTTCCATGACGCGTAAGTCCTGATGCATACGCTCTCCCTGCTTTTCGCTCACATCTCTTAAATTTTCTGGACACCTGTCCAGGTGACTATGGGGGAAGTGAAGTTTTATGCTCATATTGTGCCCCATATTTTTTAATTGCAGCAGAAGGTCTTCTACAAGTTCAATATAGTTTTCAGATTTTTTATTTTTGAGAAAATTCTGCATCATAGAGACGAAAGCTGTCCAAGTTCGTTCAGTCTTGATGCTAACAATCCTGAAGCTTGTTTAGAAAGATTTAAATCTCTTACAAGATCATCTAACTCATTTTGGGAAAAGCATTTTGGCTTATTTGACATACCTTCAAAATCAGCATCATTTTATGATGAGCTTGGTCCTTCAATGTCTTTTTCTGAGGGCTCAGATATATTTTTAGGCACTGAAGAGTCAGGTGAACGCTGCACTGGACGTTGAACACAATTTAGTACTTGGGTACTGCCATTTAGCTCGATTTTTAGGGTTTAAACCGTTTACGTTCACGCTACAGGCTTCGAGATGATTTTGTGGCTCTCGCCAAATAGTCGGTGTTCCAAATTGAAAGGCACTTCTTTTACTACTTTTACATAATCTTAAATATTCCACACATGATTTACAAACACAATTGGGAGCCCAAGACTTCTCATTTTTATCCAAGAGCATCCCAAAATACTCAAAATAGGTATTTTTCACCAACTCTGATATAACTTTTCTACAACCGTTAAAAACACATTCTCCAAAATATAGCAAAAATGATCTGGATTGTTTAAACAACGTCTCCTTGAACTACTCATGACGCAAAAACTTCAGATACTAATCTTAGCACAGTAAAATACACCTGTTATCGATTAATATATACGCTTAAATGATAAAAATAAAAAAAAAGTAACTCGAGCTGATCAAAAAATTTTGAGGGTATATTTGACAAAAACAAGTCATAAGTAAACATTATCAACCACAAAATTCGCGGCAACAGACAAAAAGTTAAATTTTGTAAACTAGTGTTATCAATATATTTTTTTTACCTATTAAAATCTAAGGAGTAAATAAAGAATATAAAATTTTGTTATTGACGTTTTACCATGCAACTTATTATTTTACTAATAGTATAAAATTGCAGTGGTTCGTGTTAGATACCTATGATTCAAATAAGTAATTACCTTTATTGAAATACTTTGGATCAGCTTTTTTGGCTGCTGCCAAAGTTGTTCCAAATCCTACAAAAGCAGAAATACCAGCAATTGACGCTAAAAATGCTCCGGCTGCAATTTATAGTAAAAATTTCAAATAAGTATGTTGAATACACAAAAAGTAACAGAAATTAATAAGGTCTAATTCAAAGTCTCAGGAACTATTTTGTAGTACATAACTTTAATTCGTCCGAGTCGTTCTTCGTCAGCCATGGTAATTGTTATCACCTCTACAATATTAAACGAATCCTAATCATATTAATTGCTATTCCAAAGCGAACCATTAATTATTAGAACCACTGATTAATTAGTTATCACAGAATACGGATCACAGATTACTATGATACTACGTATCAGATGGCTCAGTGCCCTACAAATTTTAAACCCTCGAAATCAAGGCCCATGATTGGCTAATGTATCATTTTGGAAAACTGCTGTAACCAATGGCGTAATAACAATTTTTTTTTCTATTTTTGTCTATGGATTTTTATTTTTGTTATGAAGGTATCTACCATAGATATGTACCATAGGTATCTACCACAGGTATGTACCGTAGGTATCTACCTATTGCCATCCTTGCCCATAATAATAATTATAGGTTATAATTTATAAAAAATAGGAAATAAAGAAACAAATTTTTTAAAAATATTTGTTTAATTCACTTTGAAATAACATAATACCTATCGCTTTTGTTATACACATTTTTGGAATTTCAGGTAAGTCTTTATGATCTTGTCTAATATATACTTATATGTCCTAATTTTGTTTATTAGATACACCCTACACCAATTAAGACGTCATATTTTTAATAATTTGTTTCACGAAACGTTTTTCAAATTACAACACACTGGTAAACACATAAGATCCTAAACACTTTTATAATATAAACCATAAAACTTTGTCTTTTCTCACACTGTGGAAACTTATAAAAAAAAAGCTTCCTTACGCGAATTATTATAACGGGCACATAACACTTGCACTATATTTCAATAAATTGAAATAACAATTGCTATTCTGGGACAGAAATATATGAAAATTAAACTAAAAAAACCAAATACAATAATAATGGCGTCGATTGGGCGTCAGCCATTAGGAGAATCATAGATTACTGTAGATCTATAAATACTTCATACTACATATAGGTACCTAATGTAGATATGGAGATGTCTGTAAAAATTGTCATGCATCATAGTGGAAAAGATTTTGTAAGGCTATGGAAATTTGTATGGGACTGAACTGGCCGTGATACGGATCATTTTAGGTTAAAAACGAAAAAAAAATCTTGCAATCTGACGTTAAAAAATGTCAATATTCATGTAAAACATAGAAGGTAGGGTAGGACATGCCATAGGTACCTACGGAATGCTGTCGCACAAAATGGCCGCCCATTAGAGAGTGCTGCAAAACTATCGACATCGATAAAAAGTGAAAAATAATCAAGCGTTTATGAATACACTGGCTTATGCCCGGAACTTTGTTCGTGTGGATTAAGGTTTTTAATTCCCGCGGGAACTCTCGTTTTCTGGGATAAAAAGTAGCCTTTGTGTTATTCCAGACTAAAATCTATCTCTCGCCAAATCGGTTTAATCATTGCGGCGGGACTAAGGTACAAATATCCTTCCATCCAAACTTTCGCGATTAAATTATTACTAGAACAGGATAGCATTTAATATTCATTAGGTAATAATAATAATTGTGTAGTACCTATTATAAACACTTAAGTACTCTATAACGTACGTATACGTGGCGGGTTCTCAGCAGTAGAATTTCTTTCCGTAGAATCTCAAGTTTGCCGTCGTCGACCGTTACAAAATGACGTCATACCGTACCGTTGTCAAGAAAATAATAATTGTAGTCTGTAATTGTAGCACGATTGTAGTTTCTACATTCAGCAAGGAAACTCGTGTTTGGAGTGAAAATGATGGAATTGGTTTTTTTAGCACTTATTTCTGAAGAAGACGAAGAAGGCTGGCGTGTGCACAGCGGGGTGAGCGGGCCCCGCAGTATCGTTGAGCAAACGCGCGTTGCCGTGGCACCTCGGACGGCCGCGTGATCCTTCCAAGCGATACTGGTTTTTTAATTATTAATCTCTTGGCTTATGTAGATAAAGTTTAAATTATTTCAGACTGAGTGCTCGCCGCGCCGCTGCCGTTCCGGTGTAAATCGGCCCTAAAATTGCACCTAAATATATTCATAAAAATCTCAGGGGCACACAAGGTCATTGAAGTTTTTAGTAGATTACAATCAGTTAAAACAGCGTGTCTTGAGTTTACTTTGAGTATTTAATACTTAAAGAAATTTGCAGAAGCAATAAGAGTTACCTATTAGCTCTGAAGCTGAACCTCAGCCCATATCATTATGATCCTAACGAAAATGCAAATAAATCGATTTTGACCAAAATTTCTTTTCCTAACCCTATAGTGGTCCATATTGAAATAAATTAAAGTTAAAGATTTTATTTTATTTTTTCTACAATCTTATACTTAAAATAGAAAATGTCTAGTAATAAAACAAAATAAAATCACATAGTTACATATTATAACTATAATACATTGTTTTTTACATTAATTTTAAGTTCATAAAATAATTACTACTATTTACAAAGTCTTAAAACAAATTTACATCTTATAAAGTTAACAATAATTTATGGGATAAATAGTTTAACATTCATTTCTTTTAAACTTTTTATTTGATTCTGTGGGCACATCTTCTAGTTTATTTATCCGCCTGCCTTTGAGAAAGGAATTACTGTCATTTTCACTAATATTTTGTCGAACACAGTTAACACTGGATACATTTTGATTATGTACACCATACTTTTTATCACTTAAAGTTTTACTCTTATTTACTATTAAAGAGTTCTGAATGTCTTTAACCAAATCACTAGTAGTGTGTAATTTATATATAATTTGGTTTTCACTGTTCTTCATAATTTCTGGTTTTATTTGCACAACAGACCTATTCTCGTTATCACTAGAAACTCTTATCGATTTTCTAAGGTGTATAGTATCAGAGGAGTCAACATAATTTCGTTTCACTAAAATTTCACCAGTAGATGTTTGTTTTACAAAAGTAATGGTTGGACCATCAGAGTCCTTGCCTTCACATTTTTGGACTTTATTTGAACTTGATGTTCCCTTATCCCCATCTGATCCATCATCCTGCTGTTCTTCTGTTTCAATTAGTTTACCTGCAATTACAAAGCAATCTATATCTAGAGTCTAAGAGTCTAGAGTAATAAATAAAATTGAAGTGTCTGTCTGTAATCTCGAAATAACTACGGGTGGGCGTACGGTACCGGCTGAACCGATTTTGACGGGACTTTCACAGACATGTAGAGGATTATTCAAGAACATAGACTATTTTTTAACTAAATTTCAAAAAGGAGCTTTCATGGAATCTCAGGAACTTATAGTTTAGAAACTTGTTTGGAAGATAGATTCCTTCTAGGGTGTAGAAATTAACTAAGAAAGGGTTTTGGGGAAAATCCATCCCTGAGGAGATGAAAGGGTAATAAGTTTTATAAGTTTCAAATAATAAAAACCTGTATAAACTGTTGTAGAAAATCACCCCTTGAGGGTGGTATAAATAGGTGATGAAAGTTTATTGGGAAACAAGGTCGCGATTTTTATAAAAACGATAAGCCCCTATCCTTGGGGTCCGTTTTTCTCCAAATCTATACATAATAGAGATCTGAAATTAGGTACCTAGGTTTCTTTTATGGCCTAGAGGTCCACTAAGACTGGAAGTTATGAACTTTGAATTTCAGTGTTGAAATGATAAAAACTTAAAATATATTAATCGCAAAATATCCTTGAACACATTCCCTGTGTAATACATATTAATTTTATCAATTATAATTAAGATACAACTTATATTCTTTTTTCAAGGCATAAATTAAAAGGATAAAACCCCTGAAATGTTATACATAAAACTAGTTACTTAAAACATTTATATAGTGGACTAAAATATTTATATGGTATGGTAGGTATGAATAAATTACCATTTAAGGTTGGGAATGTGATGTCAGGCAAAGCTAAATGCGAGTCTGGATTAAATTTGTGCATTAAAGCTTTCAGCAAGTTTGATATTTCTTCTCGTTTTCTTGTTACAATTATCTCATCAAACCAATTAGCTAATTGCTTTATAGGCAATGTGTAATCCATTACTGGGTCCTGAAAAGATATTTTATAAATATTATTACATTACACAGTTAACAAAATATAAATAGAAACTCGATTTAAATTACTTATATAAAAAAATTACCTTAAAAAACTGTTCAACATATTGTAATAGATATAATCCGCAATCAGTAAAATTATTTTGTTGTGGGATTTTTGGACAACTTCCTTTGATGTTGTCTTTATTATATATTTTGCTTTTAGATGTCTGTAACAAAAACAAATTGATAAATTAACGAAATAGAATGTATATTCCGGTCTATATAAGCGTTTCCAATGAAATATTTATATAGCAAACCATTTAATAAATTCCATTTACCTTTGCCAGATGTTCACAAGTCAAGTAGTCACGTAGTGTTGCCACTACCCTCGATCGGGAGGCACCCGCTAATGAGTCAAAAATAAGTATACAAGGCCTGAAACAAGTGTAAAAAAGTATAGTAAACACTTCACCAAAACTCGAATTATGTTTTATAATTATCGCGGCTTCGGTCCTGCCATCTATTAATAGTAAAGTGATTGCTATACAAAATTACCAATTTTGATATTGCCGATTTTTCAGCTCTTCTTTGGGTTTTCCTATGTGTAATTTTTAACCACCCCTGTGTTAGAGTGAACAAGACAAAAAATATCTATATTCAAACTGGTCAAGACGATTTTGAGTTTTAAGATACGAGTTCGTATGAGTTTTAAGGTACGAGTTCGTAGCTGACCGCAGAGAGCAACAGCAGACGACGTGTCGCCGCGACACTACTGGTTTCTATGTATTTCTATGCAGGCGACGCGGTCGCTAGCTACGGAAGGTATTTCATAGAAATATATAGCGACACGTCGCCTGCAAGAAATACATAGAAACCAGTAGTGTTGCGGCGACACGTCGTCTGCTGTTGCTGTCTGCAGTCAGCTACAAACTCGCCTTTAGCTAGACTAATGAACAGCACCTATTTCAGATTTTAACATTGTTTCAATTCAGTTCTATTTATCATTTTTTTATTCTATCTATCATTATCATGGGTATAAAATATAAAATATAAAAAGGTGATAAAATTAAGATGATAGAATCATAAACCCAAAATTTTATAAACATGAAATGGTACAGAATGGGTTGACTAAACTTTTCCTAATAACATGAATATTTGACTCAACTCAGTGTACATAATACAGTGTACATCGAATAATGTACAAATGTGGCAACATCACACTGCTTAGATTTAGTATAGCCACATCAACATAGCCATAGATATTTATTCACCTCACAAGAATACCCCTATAAGTGTGGCTGATACATTAGTGTTAAAACAATTTATTCAATAACATGTTTACTTACTGTTTAATTGGTTCATTTTTTCTAACAACTGGCACTTCAGGCTTTTTTTCAGGTGGAGGTTTTTCTTGTTCCTCCTCATCAGTATCGCACTGCATATCTAAATCACTTTCCTGGAACAAAATTTTAATGATGATTTATTTTTATATAAAAACTTAGCACTAAAACTTTACAAACACTGTCAGTACTTGTAATGCTACTCTTAACAGTATGAGGTTGCCCTTTCAGCAACCCAACAGATTTACAATGACTTATGGCTTATGGTTTTCGTCCAGTTTCGTACCCATAGAGAGGCTACAAATTTATCATATATTATGTATTAATAACAAGTTAAAAAAAAGAATAATAACTACTGAATTTGACTAATATTCTCCTGTCGTGTAAGCTTGTGTTAGGAGTGGGTATGACAATAGTACAACTCAGTTTTAGTCCACACCCTTAACCATTAAAAGGCTATTGGGGCTATATACAGGGTAATTTAAATAGTACAACAATAATTTACCTCAGCTTCAGCCTCATCCCTTTCACTAAGATTGTCAGAGTCACAGCTTAATGTCAACTGTTCCTGTTTTGTTAATGGGGTTATAGTTGTGCTACCTATCTGCATGGACGACCTGCGCTCTGCAACAATGATGTTCAGTGAGGATTGCAATTAAATCCAACATTTGACTCTCAAGTTATAAGAGTTTTTATCGACCGTAGCAATTAACAGTGTCGGATCTACATTTTGGCGATTTTCGTTTTGTTGCATTAAGGGTCTTAGAATGGGGATAGCAATGCCCCCACCAATTGTGAAACTTTTGGAATCAACCAACCATCTTTGGTTTTTGCAAGTGCAAGGGTTGGATATGTTGACTGTTTTTCACTTTTCACATATTTGAAGCTTTGAGCGGCCGTGCCCTGGAGTAGTGGTTTTTCACATGCGACTATGTTAATTGCTACGGTCGTTATGTTGTGAACAGGGCAGAGAAATAAGATTTTTATTTTACTTATTATGAAGCTAGCAATGAGAAATATAATAGTATTTTAAATTAAATTGGTTTCAATTATTTTCACCACATAAACATCATAAAACTATGTTTTTTGGCGAAACAAACAATAACTTACCTCTCTTTTTAATTTGTTGAGGGACAACTGCCCTGTTATCAATCATACTCCTGCATCCCTCTAAGCTGGGATAACATATAATTGCTACAAACCAGTGACAGTTTTCATTAATAGGAACTACAATAAAGTCTTTCTCAAATATATTAACATTCTTCGTCCAAGTTTTCACTCTTGCATGTCGTTTTTGAGCCGGCGTTAAATTACTATCCCATTCATGTGGATTTGAATTTTTATTAACTTTGCTGGGTTTAGTTGTCAATCTTTTATAAAAAAATGTGCTAAAAATATGAGTCTTTTCTCTCTGACTATGTGTCAAAACATCGTGAACTAAATGTTTTAAATAAAAGTCTATTATAACATCATTCAGGAACTGGTCCTGAGCTAGGCACATGTAATCTTCTGTATTTATTGGGATTCCACCTTTCCCAGGAGGGTATATTAAAATCTGTCGTATTTCAGCAGGATTCGAACTGGAAAAGAAATCAAATTTTGATCAAGTACGTAACTAATGTAAAATAATAAAAATAGTAAATTGACATATTAAGCTATTGCATAGCTTCTATCGTGGGCCTTGAGCGTGGAGACCGAATCCAGAAATAACCTGACACGGGACTCCTCTCACCGCTAGATGGCGTTGATAAAAAATGCTATGCAATAGCTTTACCGCGGCAGTCCCCGAGTGCCACACGTCTTTTTTTATTTCTACACCACTATATTGAATAGAAGCAGGCGGAATTCCATAAAAATACTAAAAGAAAAGTAATATTTTGCTGAAATCTGCCAAACCAGAAAAAATCTGTATGGCAAACGCACCACCTGCGCCATACACCGTCATTTCTCCAAAATAGAACATACAGATTTTTTCTGGTTTGGTGGATTACAGCAAAATATGTATTACTTTTCTTTTAGTATTTCACAGCACTGACTATGACGGGTATGTTTTGACTAAAGCAAAACAACAGACATAACGTGTGCTTCAATGAATAACACGTTATTGAACCATCTCATTCTCAACCCGTTACTGGGTCACCACCCCAGCACCTTGGGACCCCAATGACCATATCAGTTCTTTGAACTATGCACCCCCTCCATTTCCACTTGTGTTTCGCGACTCGCTAGCTATGTCGCTGACTTGCTGACTTTGGTTCTTCTGCAGATCTCCTCATTTCTGATGATCTAGCAGGGATACTCCGAGCATAGCTCTCTTTATCGCCAGCTGACTGATCCTTAGCATTTTTATAGGGCTCATAGTTAGAGACCATATTTTAGATCTATAAGTCATCACTGGCAACATGCAGTTTTCAAAGGCTTGTCTTCGCGAACTGCTTCTGCTGTCTCGAAGCTTCCCACATATATATCACATTAAATATTAACAATCTAATTGGACTGCAGAATATGTCTTCCTTCTGCTCTGTTTCAGTGGAAATGAGAAAGATGATGATGAAATGATCAGCTCTTTTCTACAGTATTCCCTCAAAGACTAAAATAGGGTTATTCAAGGGAAGTATATAAGCAAATTCCTGAAAAGCCAGCAATAAATTGATAATTTTTCTAGTGCTGTAGATGGTAATACATATAATTTCAAATCATCGGGTGAAAAACCCGCTTTTTTGCTTGTAATCAATATAATTAGTTACCTTTTTGCCCCTGAGGCAATGGAGGCAGCACTCATGGATCTTGTTGTTAATTTTGAGACATTATTACTCTCCTTTGGACAAGTTCTTAGAAGAATTTCATTTGCCTCTCTATAAGTTAATTCATCCATTAGTTTACCAAATAGCGTTTTGAAAGTGATCTTTGCATCTTCTGTAATACCTTCAGGTAATAAAGTTATCCTTTTGTAAGGGTCTTCTTTTGACATAGGATTATAATAATAACCTATTAAAAGAAATTAGAATTATTTTTTGTAGGCTTAAAATAAGTACTGTACATATTAGAGATTATTATTTAGAGATAACATAACGTAGTCATGTTTTAATTATCATGAAAAAATATCAATGAAAATAAAGATATCAGACAGGCATGCATTTTACCCGCACATTTTAGCTCATTAATAAAATTGGTCATGGAACTTGACCTGTGGTTCAATACATTCAAAAATAATTTTCAAGGACTAATACCAGTATGTAAAAATGTAGATAGTAAATAAACCTTGATGATGTTGTCTGTAAAATAATTATTAAAAACATTTATTTCTATACAGGTTATAAGGGACATGTTAACGCCATTTACCACGCGCGCAGTATGTACGGCGCGCATGGTAAGTGGTGTTATCGTGCCCCTTTAAACCTTCATTTGCGATGCGCGCAGTTCGGCGTTTGTACGTAAACTATTTAATCCACTTACCCGATTCATCCACCATATCCAATGCCTTTCGTATATGTACACCACATTTGTTCATAGTATACAAAAAAACAACAGGTAACCCTTTACCAAAATGCACTAATATTTTAACAATTTCCTTTAATGGAATCTGTAGAGCAACCTCCCGTGATTCATTTTTTAATGATGGTGCAACAATTTTGATACCTCTTATTGATATGTGTACCTAAAAAAAATAACAGTTATCGATGGATTCAAGCTATAATGTTCATGATTTCATAAAAAATCATGTTGTTATTTTACATCTGTGCCATACTTCTGTTCTCATTTATTCAGTACTGTACTGGCTTTGGTTTTGTTTGCTTAAACTTATATTTCTTTTTTCAATAATATAAGTCACGAAAATGATTTCAGTTTTTTTCAATCAATTCATAGGTAAATTAAAGAACAATATTTTCAACAGGTAATAATTAAATAAAATTTTGAGGTAAATTGAAACCAGTTTCAAGCAAGGTGTTGTATGAATCACCCAGTTCAGAAAAGTTTTGTTGCTAAAAAACACCACTTGGTGTAAAACTGATTTAAAATTTTAAGAAATAAAAGCTTTTGTAGAACTAAAACATTTATTATAATTTAATACTTTACCTTCTCTTTTGGTGTATATCTGTATGAACCTATTCTTATTGTTCTACAGTTGAGATAGGCTTCCACACCTTGTAAAGTCTGGGAAAACTCTTCTCTGCTTTCATCTATAGAATTAATTATTACTTATTAATTATTGTAAATATTTTCTGAAGTAGTTTCAGAACCAGGAAAAAATATGGAAAGAGTACAGAGATGCCTTCAATTTGAACATTGGCTAACAAAAGTTGGACTCGGCAATCTCAAAATATGTAGATGAGAAAGAGGTAATACCACTGAGACATATAGGATACTGAAGTACTACAATATTCGAAGTCCTGAGAAAACATTTATAGTAAAAAGCCAAGGGGCATGGTTACAGGCTACATTTTTACGAGTTCAGCCTGCGCTTAATGATAATATCAATGATGGAAGGCACTGATGAGGTCTAGGTTGTAATGTGCTTGCCAAGAACATATGTATAGCCTGTGCACATTAACATGGCACCTGGCTCGGAAACAAACTATTTTTTATTTCTCTATCTTTGTGTCTAATTTCATCCAGATCCATTCAGCCGTTTTGTGGTGTGATTGAGTAACAAACATCCATCCATCCAAATAATAATAAAATAAAAAATATATGTATATATATTTTTTGCACTCAGTACTTTAAACGTCATTCATTCAAACCAGGTGCGATGTTAATTAGCACAGGTTTTATTCACTCGTCTCGAAGGTATCTAATCAAATTATATGTGGCTGGAAACACAGACACTGGAAGTGCATTTCACATCTTAGAAGTTTGTTTTAGAAACATTGAACTAAATCATCAATTGTTAGCATTGTCAAATCCCTTAAAGACTATTTGCACACACATAGATTACCCAAAAATATCTAAATAATATATAATAGTGACATCAAGATTTAATTTGAGATAAAGAGAGATGTTTGAAAAGCAGTTGATTTCGGTGCATCAGCTAAGCTATGTTGTCTATTTTAAACTATCTAGTCCATTTTAATCATTATAATACTGTTTTTATTTAACCATGATTAAGAAAAAATTGCTGCACTGTATCTTTTAACATTTAGTAACTTGATCAAGATCCATTCGCTTCCAAACAGCTCACAAAGTTTAGCTATGGTTGTACATGCCCTGCAATGTAATCATGAGGTTTTTAAACTGTCTATTGTATGACAATCCTTGATAAGCAGCAAACCAATCTACAAATATTACAGCATAGTGATAATATTTCTAAGAGAAGGGAGGTTTTTGGAGATATTAACAAATTGTTGATGATGAACAAAAAATGCAACTCTTTTTATTATTATTGATAATATTAAAATTACTAAACCATTATTTTAATATTTTTTTTTTATTTATCCAAAATAGGCTTGCGCTTGACGACAATCAATACTGCCCAACTAACAAAATGGTCATAAGATTTTAAGCTTTTATGATTATTTCGTCACATAGGTGTCGTATATTAGCAAGTTTTAAAATGTGACGTTGTACAGGCATCATGTATATTGCATTTAAGTTTCAATGCAATTAGGTAATAAAAGTCGTTGTACAAACGTTTTAGGCGGGACATTTTGGCTGGTATTACAACCTTAATAACGCTGCTATAAGAGTATGCATGTGAATATGACATTTTAAATATATTCGCAGTAATGTAAACCAGCCAAGCCCAATAAACTCGACAGAGAGTGATGGTTCCGTACCTATTTTTTAACCGACTTCCAAAAAGGAGGAGGTTATAAATTCGGCCGGTATCTTTTTTTTTCTGTTGAAAAGCGATGTCAACACGAATGAACCGATTTGGCTGAAATTTGGAATGGAGATAGCTCATACCCAGGATTAGCACGTAGGCTACATTTTATCCCTGATAATTAAAGAAACCTTAATCATGTCAATCAAATCATTATGGCCATGGTTGGCAACCTCCCATGGTTAACGACACAACACAACGGCCCCTAGTCCCCGGATAAAGTTGGGAACCGACAATTATGTCATTTTTCCACGTTGACAAAATATGTTTTTTGCCGCATTCCCAAAAAACTTAGTCTCTAAAATGTTCTGTTAATGTAAAAAACTATTTTTTTAAATGACAAATAACGGTTTACTAAAATGTTTTAGGGAACTCTGATAGGTTCGTAATGAAAGAACGCCATGTTCTTTAAGAGTTTATAACTCTTAACACAGCAGTATTCATCGTATACAAGTATTTTGTAACTTATAATGGCACGATGAAGGGAGTTTTAACTCTTAACACAGCAGTATTCATGGTATATAAGTATTTCGTAAGTCATAATGGCATTATGACATATAATAATTTATTTTTTATTTAAAAAATAATAATTAAATACACAATAAATGAAGGGGGCATTTAAAATTTATTAATAAACCTAAAAAGTTGGTCCCTAAAGTAATATTCGCATTAAGTTTTCCAAACTTAAACATAAACACATCCCATTTCAAACTTGTAAATAATTTGATTACACTTATAGTATAAAAGTATAAAAATATAGTCTGCACACATGCAGAATTTATTAATAGTTAAATTCTATTACTTATAATTGAAAGCGCGTCAATACTGCATCAAATAGATTCATTGGTCCGATAAACGTCTGCGCTATGAATGCTATGGTAACTATACGACTAAATACTCATACCAATGATAATATTACAACACTACTACTTTCTCGCTTATGACTTTTGAATGACAGCTATACGACTTTATAGAAATAGTAACTGCGCCAAAATCGCGTTGTATAAGCATTTGTATGACTTATTTTCATGCCATTCAGTTTTTCGAAAACGTTTACACAATTCTTATATGACTTATATTAAGACCATTTTGTTAGTTGGGTGGATAGCACTGATGACGTCTATGTTGGAGTCTGCTTGCCTAGAAGATACCTATTCACTCTTGCCTTAAAGGTACTCAAATTATAAGTGGCAAGAAGCGGATGCTGGAAGAGTGTTCCACACATTAGATTCTATTAAACATAAAATTAAATCCTCCTGACAAAATAAAGCTTACACTCTTCAACTTCTTAATAATTAAGCCTGTATAATTATTATTATACCTGTCCTTGGATAAATAATTAGGTAGTAAAAAATTTAAGTGAGCTTTTTTTGATTTCAAAAGCAGTGTGAACTTGCAAGGTGCGCAATTCATTGATTGTTTGACAAGCGGTGCAAGTGTCGTGCAATGGTAAATACGGCGAAATATTAAACAAAAGGATTTAAATGGCTTAAAATACTAAAATATAATGCATAATACTTCCTATTTTGTTAATGTTTTAACCGCACTGTTGTAATAAAATAGAATAATGGACATTTGGAATCGATTTAATAGAACTTCGAAATCGCAACACTTCTAAGTACTGAAAGAGTTTACATATTGATGTTCGGATGACGGAATAAAAAATGTTATTCACGACTTAATAATTACCTCTGTATCTATAGTCCAGCGACATTTTACTTTCTTTAGGATTAGGAAATGCTTTCCTAAAGAAATCACTCACTCCACCATGAGACCATGACCAAAGAGTATGTTATTCACTATATTTACCATGACAGCCAAATGACAGCGAATCCATAGACTAATGGCAAATTAAAAATGTCATGAACCAAAGAGTAAGTACATGAATCACGACAAACGGTCAGTTGGGATAGCTTTAGTCGGGTTGGGTAACATTGGTTTAACGTGCGCCGAGGCCACAAACATATAAGAGTATATGTTTGTGGACGAGGCAGACGGCGCGAGCGCGATTAATTTTTAGAAACCATGTAAAATAAATAATTGTTGGTTAATTTTTAAATGGTACCAACTCGATTAAGAGCGGATGTTTGATGGAGCGGAAGTAAGGGTGCCAGTCCACTGAAGCCGAAACGGATCGAAGATGTGATCGGTGAACCAATGATATTAATGAACGATACGTGATAAAATTATCGAGTCATTTACCAATCACCTGCTGCCGTATTTTCTAATTTTGACATGTTCAGAGGGTACGAAAAACCATTGCTAAGAACTATCAAACCGACATATCGTCATACAAAATGTAATCTAATTCACAAAGACACTAAGATAGAGAACAGCCCTACTGATTCGTCTGCGAAACACGTCTCCGCATCGCTAGGCGGCTAAGTTGGAACACGTAGGTAGCTTTTAATTAAACCTATACCTTCAAATCTTTTTCTCTTTAGCATCGGACAAGAACGCAAAATCGATTTTCTCTGCAAGTAGTGTGCTAGCCAGCCACAGAAAAATCTTCCCACCAGACAGTGAAAGAATTATAATTGCCAGAAAAGAACCAGAGACCTCCCACCACTGGTCTATGGTCTACTAACTAATCTATGATTAACATTGCATTTGTTGTCTATATACGGTAGCGGACAGAAAATGTTTACCACCTTAAGATTCATAATTACATGCACACGTTCAATATTGAAAGCATATCGACTGTCAGGCCTATGACGTTATAGACCTTACTGCACGCAATGTGATATAGAATCTACTTTGAAAACTGATAAACATTATCTGTCCGCGATTGTACAAATGAAATTTTAATTATGGATCAATTTGAAGCGCCACATTTGATATGCGAGTGTCTCTGGAACTAAAAGGGAATATTGGTGTGATTTCAATTATATTTCAGTGTTAAGGGTTCCATTTGAAGGCAAGGTGAGCGATATTGATTTATATCTCAGGATATATAATATCCCGTAGTGAAAAGCCGGCTTAATATTCCCCGTTTTATAATTGCAAATGGCGCACTTCATAAATTAATTATTTTCGGTACACCATTTGCAAAATTATTAGTTGCAGAGACACTCTTATCGGCCAAGTATCGGCTTACAGCGCCAAAATGGCGTCAATCCTATAGATTGACGCAATCACAACAGCCAGTCCAGTGTAGCCTATACCTCTTATAATATTAGTCACAGTTTAACAATAGAGGTCAGTGCCTCCTATCGGCTACAGCGCCACAGAAAATATTGCACAAACATGTGAGGAAGGTTATTACCCTACCACAAATGAAATGATGTGTTGAGATTATGGTAACTATAATAAACATCCTAGTAAAATTATAAATGCGAAAGTTTGGGTGTATGGATATCACGCCGCAACGACTGAACCGATTTTGCTGTTTGGCACAAAGGTCTGGAATAACATATAGTCTACTGTTTATTCCAGAATTATTAAAACTCAATCCACGCTTATGAAGTCGCGGACATCAGTTAATAAGTTATAATAAAAACTATGACTTGGTTGGACTGAAATTTCTTACACAGACCTTACAGAAAATTTTCCAAATTGATCCAACTCAAATCGTAATCTACTCGGGTTCTTGGGCAATTATCCGGGTTACCAAAAAGGCGCGCGAGAGACTTTAGAAACTTTTCTTTATGGCGCTGGGCCATAAAGAAAAGTTTCTAAAGTCTCTCGCGCGCTAAAGGGTATATTTTATAGATAGCGTACATTTATCCTTTATTAAAATCTAAGTACTCACCGTCCATGTGATCGATTCCGATACCGCTATCAGGAGTACCACCTTCAATTTCGCTTAGGGAGGGTTCCTTGATATTTATCGATTGTTCATGCTGCAAAGAAAGGTTTATCTAAGTTTATGAATATCATGTCATTCATTCAATCTCCCAATATCAGAAGCTTTAGTGTGACTTTTCAAGTTAGGTATGTTGCAAGTGCGTCATTTAATTGTGTGAATCGTTGGTGACAGTGAAGATGATGTTTTTCCAAAAGCTCCAATATCCAAAGTCACCTATTTACTTCACACACACTTAGATTGTAGAGCTCAGAAGGATACAGAAACCAAATAAAACTAGGCAATAAACAGGAAGGAAAGTTGAGCTAATATAGTACCATTGAAAAGTTGAGTCATAATTTTTTTTATATATTATAGGCTGATTATCGGCATATCCCAATTAGAATGATGCCGGCCACACTAAGTTTGGTTTCGCTATATTTGTACTGTTGTTGTGGGCTAGGGATCTGAGTACATTGTAAACAAAGTGAATGCACCAAAAATAATACCGACATTAATGCAAGGTGCCAAGAAAATGGAAATTCTGGAATGTACAAAACTTTCTTAATTCAGTTACTGTATAAGAAAACTTTTTACATATGAACCTACCTGATTACTGATCATAGAACTATTGGAGTCTTCCTCATCCGAACTCAATGTCAATATTACTGGTTCAGGATCAGGCTGCTTCCCTCTAGGTTTCCGAACTCTAGCTGGCTTTTTCTCTTGCACCACCTGTCCAATAAAGATAGATATTGGGTAAAAGAAAATATTTTACAAAAAAATTTGAAATACATATGAAGTTTACAATACTTACAGCTTTAGTGGTTAGCGTTTTCACTGTCGGCTTCAATAAATTTAATTTTATACTTTCGCCACAAGTGCTAAAACAAAACATTAAAGTTGTTATTACAGTATTATTATGTTAGTATGCATTCCATAGAATACAATGATCTCAACACACACCAAGTGATAACATAAATCCTCTTAGTATTTGATTAAGGGTATTCTTATCAAATAAACGGTAGGCTTTACACCTTCCGCTAACTTCAGTCATAAAAGGTACATAGCGAAGTTACGAATGAAATTAGCAGATGTAGAGCACAATCTATACTTACATCTGCTTTTCAAGCAACAGTTTTTCTGGTTCTTTTTTCTTTTGTTCTACTTTCTTACTAGCTATTGGTACACTTTTAGGTTCCTCTGTGAATACTCGTTTACACCTTAAACAAAGAAAATATCTTAAAAAAACTTCATTGTGTACTATGTAGAATAGTTCTTTAAATTCACAAGGGCGCGTGGCTCATGGTTGTGTGTGTGTCGTATCTGTATAAGTGTAAGCGAGAGCTTGCTCGCGCCTGACCGCTCTCACCTAGGCTCCTGACAGGCACGCACACTTACGCAACGTGCATGTACACGACGTAATCGCAAGTAAAGCTCACGCGCCCTCGTGAAATGCAAGAACTATAAATAAGTCTGAAAGAATTTGCCATTGTCGTCGATATCGACACTGAGGTTGTCATTCATGACATTCATTGAGGTTGACATTCACCATGTGTCGACGATATTCCAGTCGTCAAGCCACTGATTTCTTGGAAAAAAATTGATTTTAGACTAAATTTTTTAAAAATCCGAAATGCACGCGAACAATATCGTGCATAAGGTAATTATATATATATTTTTTTTATTAAAAAAAGGATATTAACCAAGCTGAAGTTGACTAATATCCTCCTATCCCCTCCAAATAAGCAGACATTGTACTAGGAGTGGGTACGACAATAGTGCAACAGGTAGGGTTTGAACCTGCGACCGTTCAGTTTTCAGTTCACACCTTTAAACTTTGGGCTATTGAGGCTTAATAAACTGTAACAAACCTCTGACAGCGGCTGAAGTCGCAGCCCGTATAGCCACAAGACTTGCACACCGCCAACATCCCATCCACATAACGCGGCGGCGGCGATCTTTGTTCCGGAGATTCAGGACTATTATTTACTGTAAAAAAGATACTTCTTAATTTCTTCATTATAAATCAAAAAAATCAAAATTTATTTATTTCATGTAGGCCAACTTGTGGCTCTTATGACACGTCATAAATCTACCACCGGTTCAGAATGCAGATTCTTCTGAGCCGGCAAGAAACTCAGCAGTTGCTCTTTTCAAAAAAAAAGTTTTACAATGGTTAACAAAACTATGCTATGCACACAGTGTTTCCACAAAGAAGTTTCAAAAATGCACACCTACCACAACCTAACACATGTTAAGATGGGT
Source organism: Hipparchia sbordonii (assembly GCA_038048805.1). Lineage (NCBI taxonomy): Eukaryota > Metazoa > Arthropoda > Insecta > Lepidoptera > Nymphalidae > Hipparchia > Hipparchia sbordonii. Next base: position 8,548,596 of record CM076102.1, read on the forward strand.
AGACACAAAGCAGACCCATTCCCGATGGTGGCCCCGTTCTCGAGCATGATGCATGATCCAGCCATTGCTTCGTACATTTACATATCGCTTGGTTGCGAGTTTGCGACTACACATATTTTTTTTTTAGGGGCTGTTATACATGTCAGCCCCATTATAAAGTGAATAAAGGTACACATACAAAAAATAATATACAATAACATAAAATCAATATCGTTTCCAGTCCATATAATATTAAAAAGTGCCTTCGATAAATAGGTCCCCATCTACAAGAAATATACAATTTCCTACGATAAAGTTCTTGGTTATGAGAAAAAAGAAAAAAATTAATATTCTTTGAAAACTTCTTCGAACTTTATACTTACCTAAATACTTTAATACTGTACACTTTTAGCCCTACACACAATTAATAAATGTGGAACGAACATAAAATTCACTCACCATTCTCAGGACAGGGTCCCTTTTCTGGAGTAGACATTTCACTACTCTGAGGTTGAGATAAAATATTAGGGGAGCTTCTACTACTCATATCCCCGACTACCATCTGTAACAATGAAATATGAGTATAATGAGGTATGACGAGTTTCTATTATTTTTATAACAATAAGTCAAAAGCCAGAATCTTTCAGTACTACTTAATGGCACCTTGTAACATACAAAAAACATATTTGAAACTACTCTAGAATTCTAAACTCGAAACGTACGATTTTATTATTATTAGACACTAGCTGATACTCGCGACTTCGTCTGGGTGGATTTAGTTTTTAAAATACCGCGGGAACTTTAATTTTCCGGGATAAAAAGGTCCCCAACTATACCCATGCAAAAACGTTTTAATTTTCCGGGATAAAAAGGTACTCCCCAACTATACACGCAAAAAATCACGTCAATCCGCAGCTCTGTTGCAGCGTGATTGAAGGACAAACCAACAAACAAATACACTTTCGCATTGATAATATTATGTAGTAAGGATTACTTACAGGATGATTTTCAAGCATTTCTTCTATTCGTGTAGTTGAACCTACTGATACAAAGTAATCTATTTCAGTATTATTGTTTTGCATACATTGTATGTGAGTATCTGCTGTAAAAGGTACATGACACTGAAACAAAAAAGAAGGGTTTAAAAAAATGTATTTCTTAAAGAACACAACAGAATCGCAGAAGTAAATGTTATGAAAAAATAAAAATTAACTGTATTAGGTATATCCAACTGTAAATAGAATAGAATAGAAATATTTTTTATTCAAATAAATTTTTACAAGTGCTTTTGAATTGTCAATGAATCTACCACTGGTTCGGAATGCCCTTCCTGCTGAGTGGTAAATTCATCAACGATTCAAACACAGAGCAGATTAAATTAGCATGCATAAAATAGCATTACCAGGTAGTGAAAATGTTACTTAAAGTACATCAGTAAGTTGTAAAATATGAAGCCGAATTTTCAGTGTAAGTGAAAAATTTACCTGTTCGAGAACTTCCTGAAGTGTGCAACTTTCTTTAGGCAATGTGAAAGTGATGAGTCTCTGTTCTCCATTTTGTAGAAAAATCAACATTTTAGCCGATTGTGGCTCCGATGTTTGCTCAGATGGACCACCCATTGATTCACTGTTTTCTGTAAAAATAAATAAATTCAATAGTTAATTACAACAGCACCAACAAATGATACTTAAGTTAAAATTCCAAAATGGGTACAAACCAGCTGGTAGATTAGATTGTTGCTGTGTTTGCATCGGAGGAACTCTTTGCACAGGTCTCTGTTGTTCTTTACTTCTCACCAGAGTTTGTCGACCGCTTTCTCTGAAAAGAAAAATTTTTCTTCGTGATAATATAATATTATTAATCTCAAAAAAAAAAAAAAAAAAATTAAGTCGCCTGTTTGCTGAGATTTTTTTTTTGTTATAGACTGACAAAAATATTATACGTGATACTTCCGTAAATGGAAAAGCCTCGTTTTAAAAAATCTAATTTTAAATAAGATAAAAAGCAAGATTTACCTAAGTTGCTGCAGTTGTTGTTGTTGTTGCTGCTGAGACAGACGTGATTGGTGAATTCGCTTGTATTCAGCAAGTGAAATCCTTTGCCCACTAGACAATGTTATAAACTGTCGTTCATCTTCTGGATTGTCAGGTTCCATTAATATTTGACTAATCATTGGCTGTGACAGCTGAGACTGTTGTTGTTGTGGTTGCTGTTGTAGCTGTTGCTGTTGCTGCTGCTGCTGCTGCGCGTGTGTATGCTGCTGTTGTTGTGGATGTTGCTGCTGCTGTTGATGTTGTTGTTGAACATGAGCATGTTCAAAAGTAATTTGTTGCTGTTGGAAGGGTTGAGGGCTGAAGTTTATTTGGTGTTGCTGTGGTGCATTGTGTGGACCTGGATTAAGTGATCCAGAAAGATTTTGTCTCAGGGATGGTGGGGGAGTTTGGAATTGTTGCGGCGGCGTCATTGATTCGTTAACGGGCTGGTTTTTCTGCACGATTGCAGCCTTTATACTTTCTTCGAGATCATCCATATCGTTAGCATTATTTGGTTGAACAACAACCTTCTTAACTTGTTGCTGGATCTGTTGGGGATGAGGCGAGGCTCGTTGTGGTGTTGCGTTGAGAACAGTGGTCTGAGGTAGGGGACCGTTATTTTGGTTTGCTTGCTGTATGGTGTGATGAGGTGCCGCCGTGCTCATTGGTTGTGTAACGATGGTTCCTTGCGGGGTTATTATACGTGTGGATTGCTGGGTGTGTGGTTGATTTTGTTGGTTCAGTAAAATTTGTTGCTGAAAAAGATTATAAAAAACTACAATAACACAAGTTCTCATTAAATAATACTCATTCTCATAAAAAAAATATAATAAATTCATATTTAATGCATCTTATTAGTTTTAGAGCTCAATTAAAATCAGGAAATTTGAATCTATTTCATATCAATAAAAAATTGTTAAATATCAATGAATATAAAAAAAATACCTGTTGTGTGGCGAGTTTCAGTTGGTTAAGTTGCTGCACCTGCTGTGGGTGGTTAAGGACGTGCTGCGCGAGTTGGTGTTGCTGTTGATGCTGCTGCTGCTGTTGCTGCTATGAGGATTAATATCAATTAATAAAAGAAAACAAATCTTTTTGGCAATTTTAAAATGCTATTATTTTGGGTATATTTTTTACAAAAACTAAATTATTGATTTTAGCTAAGTATATAAAAAGTATTCAAGACAGTAGTATATACAGGGTTACTTGTAATAGCACGCATTATAATATTGTGTAATGCAACTCCGGAACCCTACACTGCGCGTGGCCTGACACGCGATTGGCCATTTATTCCTAATTATGACTAACATACTCATACCTATGTCTTAAGTCTCTATTGAACCAGTAGTTTATTTGATAATGGATTATTTACACTTTCATGCGAGTAACAAGGCGAGACGCAAGACCTCTATTCACATCATTCTTCTTGTCTCACATCAGGGCGTTGGCGCGAGCAAGACAAGCGTATCTTTGACATTGCAAGTGGAAAGACTATTCTACTTGCCCTTGGTTAAGATTTCGGCCTCCGTTTTGTGTGTCCGGCATTCAATCGCATCTCTGACTTTTCAGTTATGTAAGTTTTAAGCAATTAAATATCACTTGCTGTAATGGTTAAGGAAAAGGTGAAGAAAATGGTGTATGCTGCTAGTATACCTGCGTGAGTAGCGGCGTGCGAGGTCGCGGTGGGCGGTGTTGTGCGTGCGCGGCGTGCGGGTTGAGCACGCGCGGAGAGCCGGGCCGCGGCGGGCGGATGCCACGCCCTGCACCCGTCGCCACCGTGCCTAGTCCTCGCCCGCTGCCCGCGCTTACCGCACTCGTCACCGTGCCGGCCACTCCCAGGCCGCGCACGCTGCCCACTCCCACCACGTTAGCTACAGCAGCCTGACGAGTACAATACGGCATTTGACTAGTTTATCTTTCTGCTCGAGAAAATATAGTGTCCAGCAAAAAGAGAATTTATTAGTTAATCAGAGTTTAAATATCTTAAAAAACTACGTAGTACAAGTTTTAAGATTGCTCACTAGATAAGGACGGCAATATGGCGTCACGGGGTACTAATTTCATAGAAATTCAATACAAATATTCGTTTTGAATAAGACATTGTCACATTTATTGTTATATGCAGTTAAGAACACTAAAAAAAATTATATTGAATATTTATCTATTTTTAAGTCAACTATTAGACAAGGGGATAAAATATGAAGTTGTATCATGTCGATAAATTAATACTTCAAGAGTAATTTGAAAATGTTGTAATTGAATTAATGTATGTCCTGGGATATTACCTGTTGATGTTGGGGATTTAAAAGGCGTTGTTGCACTAAAGGCGGAGTAGGCATAGGGGATCTCGCAGCGGGTCGACGAGGGCGTACAGGCCGCGCGGCCGCGCGGACCAACGTCAATGCTCCCGTGTTGTTCAAACCAGGGTTGAGCAACCTCGGCTGAGTTTGCCGGGTAGGAGTTCCCTGAAACATAAAGCATTATTTAAAAAATAATTGAATAGAATAGAGAAGTTTTTCTTTTAAATGGGCATTTACACAGAGTTTTCAATTCAAGTGCAGTGAAGAAGCTCCACCCGGGCTCTGAATGCCCTCTGACTCTTAGGAATAGAGATTATCATTCAAAACAGTGATAACATCTCAGTCTTGGAGGGAAGGTGGTGTTGGTTGGATCTTGCTTAACCAGCAGAATCGACTAACTGTCGACTAGGCAACTATGCTTGTTGACGGTGGACTATGAAATAAATTAAAACTATATATATAGCCTACTTTTTACTAAATAGTTCCATAAAAATCTTACAGCTTGATTTACGTAAGCCGCGTGCATAACTATTTGTTGAATCTGCTGAGGTTGTATCTGCTGAGACTGCATATGTTGCTGGTGCTGCTGTTGCTGTAACTGATGTTGAAGTTGCTGCTGTTGTTGTTGCTGTTGCAGTTGTTGTAAGTGTATTTGCTGCTGGTGTTGTTGCAGATGCTGCATGAGTTGAGGCGATGCACGAGACAATTGCGGTTGTTGTTGTGGTGGCTAGAAAAAATTACTTGATTTAATTTTAACAAACAAAATCAAGAAAATCTATTTCTTATGTAATTATAATTATTAAGATTCAAGATAAGACAAACTTTTTTTTCAAACGATCATAATGATCACCTCTGAACTTCAAAAATATTTTTGAAATGTGGTGTGTCAAAGTAATTGCATATTATTAGAATATGCGCTGTAGTGATTGCATCTGTATGACTATAGGTTCTTAAAATTTTATTTCCGAGATAAAACAAGCTTGATTTATATCTGTTATTGAAAATCGGTTCCACTGATCCAAAGATTAGCGCAGACAAACAGCATTTTGAAATCATAGATTACTAGCTGATGCCGGCAACTTCGGTTTGATTCTCGCGGGTATTTTTTTTATTTTTCGGGATAAATACAGCCTTTATTTTACGTTTATTAAGTAACAGTAGTATTAAGTAAAACTAATTAAGTAAAAGAAAATTAAAAACGCCTTTTTGTCATAACTTGTTTTCATCGTGATATGACAGTTTTTTAGAGGATGTGGCGATATCCCAAAATGTAAATCTGCACTTTATATTTTAAATGCAAAAGTGTGTACATTGCAAAAGTTATTTTTGATAAAGTGTTGCATGCAGACATGTCCGCAGCGCTAAGAAAACACATTAATTACACAGATTGAAATGGTCACTAACGGTTTGTGGAGGTCCATGTGGAGCGGGCTGTGGCGGGGGCGGCGGCTGCGGCGGCGGCTGCTGCGCGGGATGGATCACCGTGGGCTGCGACAACACATGTGCAGGACTCACCAGCTATAATTCATGATTCAATCAAAACAATTCACTATGGCGATTTGTCACAGATAGGGAGTTGATAGCAGAACAACTGTAAATTGAAAATTTATAACACCCCTGACATGTGAATCTATAGCAGGGCTTTATTATAATAATATATCTGACATCCTATTACCTATTATATAGTTTTCTGCTAGGTTTTGTTTAGTGCCTTGGAAATAATCCGAAGTAACAGTACACCAAATCAAATGAACCAGTGAAAGTGTATAAAACTTTGTAATCAAATAGGAAATGAGCTGATGAACTTCAAACGCCTGAGTAGATCTTCACAAATTATAGCTAAGATCCACCTCAATCACGTCAGCTTTCAAAGAAAATCAGTCCATTCGTTAGGGTGCTACGAGGGAACAGACACACATACAGATACACCCACACACAGCTATACAGATACATATGTCAAACTTTTTTACCCTCTTTTTTCGTCGGGGGTTAAAAAATTAAATCATTATCTCGTATGTCACAAATGTACGTGAAGCCTTGATAATTTCACTTTAACTGTATTCACTACTGTTTCTGACTGTATGTTCAACCCTCGACCGCGACGAAGGACAAATCATTAACGAATCCACTCTCACCGCCCACTTAATACGTCATATAAAAAATAATTTAAATGGATTTTTCCATGCCACTGTTGTTGTGATTTTACGTAAATGAAAAAATATCTGCCAAAGAAAGAAGAGCCGACACCGACCGACACCGACATCAGCCATTTTTGTTCACCCAATAATTACGTGAAATTAGTTTTACCAGACTTTTTTTAACCGACTTCCAAAAAGCAGGAGGCTATTACAAATGAAATTTCGGCAGAGTACTTGAAATATTCATTAATTTCAGATTTATTATAGTATATTGTTGCCAAGAGTGTTGTGATAAAAAAAAAAATTGTTCTCTTGTGGTTGACTTAAACAAAAACTAAGTAGATAGCAGATTTCGCTTTCACAGACTATTTTTTCAAAAAGTTAGCGACACTAGCTTGCCACTTTATTCACAAATTTCAAAACCATCAACCTACTCTATCGATCAATCAATCTCTATCATCAATCATGTGCCGAAATCGCCAGCTAGCTATTTCACCACCAATGTATATTATTACGAATTAGATAAGAATTTTGTGCAGATAAAGTGTCTTCCACACCAGTAGGGCTAACATGCGCGTCACGAGAAAATTTTATCTACACTTTACTCGTGAATCTCCATAGAGATTCACATAGAGATTACGAGTAAACGCGTAGACAAAATTTTCTCGCGGCGCACATGTTAGCCCTACAGGTAGATAAGGAGAAAATCTGATCATCCCACCTCCACAAAGTTATTGGCATATCCTGCCCCTGGTGCAAAAATGCAAAGAACAAAATCAAGAGCTGGAGATGTCCTGCATAAAGCGAGCCTGAAGATGAAAGTGAAGATGAATGAAAGGAATTCATGGAGCTAATCTATATAATGAGACATAATATTATGTTAGTAAATAATAATTAATGTAATAAATAATAATAATTTATATGCTAATATCTATTTAGCAATCATCTATACAAATAAATAAAATTGAAGTGTCTGTTTGTAATATCAAAATAAGAGCTTTTTACTAAATGCATATAAAAGTAAATATGGTACTTATAACAAAAACATAATTTAAAAAAAAATTATGTCTGTGTCTCTCTGTTTGTTCCTGGCTGGACCGATTTTGACGGGACTTTCACTGAAAGATAGCTGATATTATCGGGAGTAACTTTTTTAATAGACTTTCGAAAAAGGAGGAGAACGAATTGTGTTTTTTTACCTAAGTATAACGATATCTCCGTTATTTCAAAACTGATTTGCGTGAATCTTTTTTTAACAGATATAGAAACATTATTAGATGGTCCCATAGAAACTTCGGGTTCCAACTCCATCCACTTGAACTGTGGGGGACTTAGGAATTTTCGATAATGAATAGTTATTGTAGTACCAAGTAAAGACTACATCATTAAATTCCAGGATACAACTTCTCAATCTTGATGCTGCAGGGGTTCTGCCCACCTAAACTGTGGGGATTTAGGAACTGTCGATTATTAATAGATACTGTAGGTACAAAGTAAAGACTACATAGTCGAACTCCAGGACCTAATTCCTCAATCCGGATGCTGCAAGGAACTTCCTCCTAAGCCATGATGATATGGAACTGTCGATTGTGATTTGATATTAAGTCAGTATAGATAGAAGTCGAGTCAATGATGGATCATTGAAATCCAGATACTGCTCTCAACTCTTACTTAACTTGATGCTAAAAAGCTTTAAATAATTTAATAGAAAAAAAACGTTCCCCGGACGGAATCCCAGGCATCAGCTAGTCTAAATATATAAAAGGCAAAGGTGACTGACTGACTGACTGACTGACTGATCTATCAACGCACAGTTCTAACCACTGGACCGATCGAGCTGAAATTTGGCATACAGGTAGCTGTTAGGATGTAGACATCCGCTAAGAAAGGATTTTGGAAAATTTCAACCCCAGAGGGTTAAGTAGGGGGTTAAAAAATCGAACCTAACGTGAGCGAAGCCGCGGGTTAAAGCTAGTATAAAATATGTATTTAGTTTAAAAATTTATACTTACTAATAACACAAAATAAAAATATTTATATTTATTTATAAGATACCTTACAAGAGCATAATGAAATATTTAGTGTGAAGACTGAAAACCCAATAAACAGTTTGGAGGTTTTTGTTTTTACTATGTTTAAAGTTTGGTTTTTACTCTTAAATCAAATTGTGTCTGGGTACAGTACAGTACGGTTAATAAGGTGAGAAGGTAGGAATTTTAACAAACAGAAAAATGACTCCATGAGTCATACATATTGGGTGTATCGGGATATTTCTGATTGATTGATTAGTATATGCATTAAAGAATATTACTTAATGAATATTCAAAAAAAGAATATTGAAAGAAAAAAACAATTAAATGCAAAAAAAATTAGCAGCAACTTGCAGTTTGCAAACAACATAAAATGTAATAGTGTGTATACAATGCTTTGTAGTAAATATTTAATTTTGTTTATGAAAGATTTTTTCATAAAATTTTGTGCTCAAACTGCAAAACTGATTGTGAAGCTAAAAATTTGATATCTCTGACATACAGTCGCGGACAGAAAATGTTTACCACCTTAAGATTCATAATTGCATGCACACATCTGTGTCAGAAGGTCGATATGTGATTTGATTAGCCATAGATCATAGACTTTTTAACATGTAACGGTGCTTAGACAGTCCTTTAGCGGTCTCTTTAGTAGGTGACTGCTAAATAGGTTAGATGTAGAAAACCTTTTTTGGAACAAAAAATCCTTACTAATGTTATAAAATAATGTAAGTGTTTGTTTGTTCGTTGTTGGTTTGTCCTTCCATCACACAGCTACGGAGCAATAGATCCACATGATTTTTTGCATGGATATAGTTGAGCATTTGGATAGCGACATTTATCCCGGAAAAATAGAGGGTTCCCATGGAAATTTTAGAATCCTAACTTCACGCGGACGAAGTCACGGGCAAAAGCTAGTAATTTTAATAAATAGATATCATCTCATATAGACACGAGCACAGGACACGAGTTACCAAAATGAGAAAACGGAAGTAATAATCTAATGAAATTTCAAAGAATCTTTATTTCTTAATTTTATTATTGAGAAACTAAACAATATTAGTATAAATAAATAATTAGCTTAATTAGCTTCCATTCGCTGCAATGACAACACGTAGACTCTCTCGCATAGACGCGACAAGGCGATAAGTCAGTTCATATCATCCCATACCCCTGTGCAATGTGATCTAAGACTTTGAGGATTTCTTTGATTCTGACAGTCCCACCTTTGAATCACTAAGCCCCATAAATTTTCAGTTTCAAATCAGCAGATCGAGCGGGCTATTGAACGAGATGACTGCCACGGTGCAGATTGAACCATGGAATAGTAGCTCAGCGCATTATCTTGAACTTAGGTTGTCGGAATTTTGCTGCAGAACGTCAATGTAAAATGCTGCAGAAACACCACGCATCACCATAGCTCATCCACCTCCTTTTGACTGTTTTTGACTGTGGATGCTACCAGCATCATTATGATTCAATGCACAATATGAACTTCACCATTAGAATTATGATTAAGCTTCCATTTTGTATTTATTTTGTATATTTAAATTTCAAATAACAAATCTAATATTTTTGATAATTAATTGACACTTTTACAAGTGCAATGATCTAATGTGTCAAACTTGAATTTACGAAATGAGTTTTATTACTAATATTTGTATAGAAAAGTCATTAATACTTTTTTTGATAAAACGATGCATGAAATTTTTATAACGTAACAAATGCCTTGATATAGCATTATAGACCTTACTGAACGCAGGGTTACGAAAAATCTAATTTGAAAAGTGGTAAACATATTTAGTCCCCGACCGTACATAGTTCAAAAAATTGCGAATGTTCAATATATTATTAGGCCATTTAAGAAAAGCTAGGAAGATGTTAATGCCTCACATGCATATTGTTTGATATTTACAGTAAGACATTTGTATCTAATTAGCGGACATACATGTTGGGGGCGCTGTGTAGATGACTGTTGCATCATAGATGCATCAATGATCTGCTGAGCTTGTTGCAACACAACCTGTGCCTCAGATGTGTAGTAAACCTACAAATAAAGTACTCGATAAAAATAATGCATTATCAATATTATCATATTTACTAATACTGAAACTACACAACACAAACATGATATTAAAATAATAATATTGGAAATCTGTAAGATAGGTGAACTCTGTATAGGCAAGTTGGGAATTCTATTTTATTTCCATATGAGAAATATAATAAGAGTACATTATATTTATATAAGGTATTAATATTATTACAGTTATAAGCACACACTCTAAAAACTATTGAGTGAAATAGTTTTTCTATAGGAATTCATAATTCATTTATTTCATTCACAAACTATTTTAATTCATATTATAATAAAAATGGATTATTTCATAATTATTAAACTTTTATTTTTTTCATACTCTTTACTTACCTGTTGTCTATGCAGAGCTTGTTGTTGATGTTGTTGTTGCTGCTGTTGTTGTTGTTGTTGCTGCTGCTGTTGTTGCTGTTGTTGTTGTTGTTGAAAATCAGAATGAAGGGGCGGTGGTGGTTGTGGCTCATGGCGAATAATATACTGTTGTTGATATTGCAGTCCATCCCCAACCACCAATTGAGGTTGGACACTGTCATTAACTATAATATCATTGGGCTGTTCTGCTTGTTGAACAACCACCTTTAACAAAAAAATCAATATAAGTAAACCCCTCACTGGGAGGTATAGTGCTCCAGTTGTAATAAGGGTGTAATCACATTTTGTCACCATTGATTTGCATTTTTAACGAATGACAGTAAAAGAAGGGTGTCATAAGTTTGATTTGTGTATTTGTGTGTCTCTTCCCTTGTAGTAATTTTGATGCTGTTTTTTCTGTTTGAAAACTAATGTGATCAGGACAGGTCTTAGCTATAAATTATGAAGATTTTTTCAGACATTTGAAGATCATCAGCTGATTTCCTACTTGTTTAAAGGGTCTTACAAACTTTCACTATCACAATTGACTTGGGTTTATTTTTCTTTGGATCAATTCCAAGACATGGTAACCTTGAGCTGATACTAAAGCATCAAGTATTCCAGTCTTACATGCTAGAATTACAGGACAAAATCCCAATTCACTAGAGTAACATTGTGTATTTGATGTGTTTGGGCAAAATGGGGTAAAAGGATGTCAGGTATATCATACATAGTCCGACTATAGATTTTGGGGATGTTATCAATTTTCAATTTAAATTTAAATCTATTGAATGTGTGTATTCTCCTTTTTGCATCAATTCAGCTTTTGCATTTTTTGTTTCTAAAATGCATATAAGTGTAGCACTCTATTGTTTGTACATCCTAATGCATGCCTATATACATAGATTTATGAGAAAGGATGCTAAATGAAGTGAAGGCATGTGTATGATGCATATAAATGTGGCTAAAACCAGCTAAATGAGAATTGATGCTGAAAAATGTGATTTCACTCTATTATTAACTATAACAAAGTAAAATATAAGGTTTTGAATACTAAAAACATATTTTAATTCTTAGAAGATTTCCATAAAGTTTTCCAAATGCTAAGTGACATCCTTTGTTTTAAATTTTTTTTAAATGTTTTCTTATGGCACACAAAGATCACTTCTTTCAATTGTTTCTTTATACTAGATGAGAAGTGAGCGCTAGAAGTAGGACAGTCAAGATTTATGAACGTTTGATTTAAACATAGAAAAAAATTTACACCATCACACAATGATACAAGAGGCACTGAGTAGAGGATAACTGATGAGATGCATGAGTATGCCCTATCCTCTCCCAACCACTGTTAACCAAAATAATGTACTTACAATACAACTTGTAACTTCTTAACTGCCATCAACTATTGAATAATGTTATCAATAAACCTAAACACTAATGTGTGTTCATAAGAAGCAATGTTATAAAAAACAAACCTGCTGTTGTGCATACTGTTGATCATCTTGATTGACTATTATGCCATCAGAACATATTAGATTATATCTCTGTAAATCCTCGAGAGTCAACGAATGTCCTTGCCCGACTATTTGATAGTATTGAGCCATTGCAAGGAATTAACCTAATAATAAAACAAATCATTATGTGGTTTGATATTATAAAGGTTTACACACTTGATACACATATGTACTTTATATATTTTTTATATACCTAAGTTTTTGTTTATTATTTTATGAAATATAATAATTATGTTTTACAGCATTAGACATAATTACAATTTAATTAATTATTATTACAGTTTGTCTCACAATATTTGATCACTATTTTTTAGTTTATTACTAAGTTTTGTAACAATAGTTGTCACACAAATGCTTTAAGTATATCTAAGAGCCTTTTAGGAATTAAAGTTAATAGGGACTAAGTTTTAACGATCAACTGCTCCGTTGACAGCTATTTCATACACCCTGAACATTACGTACAAAAACAGCAGCAATGACTCCGTGGATCAGGCAATCACTTGAACTATGCACTACTCTTACACTAACCATCACCTCACAAAGTAACATTTTTCGCTATGCATTACACTTAATTTAGTTATTAAAATGTGTGGACACGAAAAAAGTTGAAAACGTTTAGACGAAGGAAACGAAATGGCTTCGATTCTTTTGGTCAGACCCACATCTTTTGATTGGCAAGGTTTTATAAGTGATGGTACAAAACTATTGATTTAATCCTTACCAATATATACTGAAGACATTTTAAATGCCTTAAGTATTGATGGAAAGTTAATTTTTAGCATCAAAATGCAAAAATTTTTACTCAAACGCCAAATCTAGAAGCAATTTACATTATGGCGTGTGTGTCACTTCATTTTTTTACAAATGTTTTTTTTATGTATATCTGTGTTGTCATGGTGTTGCCTTGCTTGCCAATGGGGGTTGGGAAGATTAGGTAGGTAGGTACACTACTGAAAACTTGGTTGGTACCTACCCGCATACAATAGCGCGTAATACACATGCTAGTGGATGGCATGCTAGGTACTGGTAAGCTGGCAAGCCAGGTACTGGCAGAATGTCAGCGCATGATATACATGTTAGTGTGTGGTACGCCAGTTTCTAAAAAATTAAAAACACTTCTACGTTCTACGTACGTAACGTTTCTAAAAGTTCACAAAATGAATATTTAAAAATGAATAAATAGTGTTACAATACAACTTGTAATGATATTGGGCAAAAAATAACAAAAACAAGCAAAAAAAAAATTAAAAAGATCTTGGCAGATAGTTGAGAGTTGCGATTTACTAGCTACACGTTACAATCTGTTTCACGTACTTGTAGCTGGTAATACGAATCTCCTGTCCCACTTCCCCTCAAGGGGAAAAAAATCAAACCCCTAACAAGCCTAAGTATGTCATGCTCTCTTTAAAGTTTCTGTGGTGGTGTCGTGTGGTGCGGGTTGTTACGTTCCCTCAAATATGGTTGAGCGAAGCAATGGCTGGATCATGCGTCATGCTCGTGAACGGGTGCCACCAACGGGAATGGGTCTGCTTTTGCCTGCCTGTGTTAACATGTATTGAATTGTATTTATTTGTATTTGTATTGTATTTATTTTTACTTGTATTGTACTCAGGAAAATTCATCGTGGAAGCACTGAATACATAGCATAGTTTCAATAACAATTGTAAAATTTTGATTTTTTTGAAAAGAGCAACCGCCGAGTTTCTTGCTGGCTCTTCTCGGCAGGAAAGGCATTCCGAACCAGTGGTAGATTCATTGACGATTCAAAAGTGCTTGTAAAAGTTTATTTGAATAAAAAATATTTCTATTTCTATTTCTATTTCTATTTCTATTTCTATTTCTATTTCTATTTCTATTTCTATTTCTATTTCTATTTCTATTTCTATTTCTATTTCTATTTCTATTTCTATTTCTATTTCTATTTCTATTTCTATTTCTATTTCTATTTCTATTTCTATTTCTATTTCTATTTCTATTTCTATTTCTATTTCTATTTCTATTTCTATTTCTATTTCTATTTCTATTTCTATTTCTATTTCTATTTCTATTTCTATTTCTATTTCTATTTCTATTTCTATTTCTATTTCTATTTCTATTTCTATTTCTATTTCTATTTCTATTTCTATTTCTATTTCTATTTCTATTTCTATTTCTATTTCTATTTCTATTTCTATTTCTATTTCTATTTCTATTTCTATTTCTATTTCTATTTCTATTTCTATTTCTATTTCTATTTCTATTTCTATTTCTATTTCTATTTCTATTTCTATTTCTATTTCTATTTCTATTTCTATTTCTATTTCTATTTCTATTTCTATTTCTATTTCTATTTCTATTTCTATTTCTATTTCTATTTCTATTTCTAAACAGCTTGCGATCTACTCGTATGCTTTGTTCTGCCAGTAAGGCAGAATCTCGATACACACGTGAGTAGCTCATTTTTGCTTGTGACTTGCATGCTTTTGTGCGAGTAACAAGCATGTGTATCACGCACTTAAAAAGAAGAAGTGGTAGCTAATTTACAAACTATCGATACCTATGTAGACGACGAGTCTTAGCAGCCTGAAAAATCAGTTTTGCATCCAAGACAGAGTACATTTTTTATATCTGGACTAATCTCACAATTTAGCTGGCAACGAAACTGTTAAGAAATTTCCAGATCTTTAAAATAATCTGAACCCACACACCATCACGAATAATAAAAGGTACCCGATAGAGTATTTAAGTATTTATAATGCCCCTGCTCCACCTGCGCCGTAACGCGTTAATTAACACGATAATAAAGGCATTACGCAGATGGGGCCAATATTTTAATGCGTTAAATGTATTGTAATATTACTAATGACGTTAAAAGCTAAGCGCTAATCTATTGGAGCGCAGCCGTTAACACAGTATGTTAACGGCTGTGCTCCACCTGTGTCACAGGTGGAGCAGGGGCATAATGAATAATAAATACTATCCTGTTCTACTAATATTATAAATGCGAAAGTTTGGATGGATGGATGGATATTTATTACTCAATAACGCCGCAATGACTGAAGATTTGGCACAGAAGTAAATTTCAGTCTGGAATAACACATAGGCTACTTTTTATTCCGGAAAATAAGAGAATTCCTGCGGGAATTTAAAATCCTTAATCCACGCGAATGAAATCGCGGGCGTAAGTCAGTGTACTCATAAATACTTGATTAACGTTTCACTCCTTATCGATGTCGATAGTTTTGAAGCAAATTCAAAAATGGGCGGCCATTTTATGCGACAGCATTTTGTATTAAGTATGCACCCTATCACTCTAGTTTCGTAGGTGGTAAAGCCTACCATGGCACAGACTAGAAATAAATAAGACACTGCAGAGTATAAAATCACTTGATTTTCAGAGTATTACTTATGTGTGATTAAAATCACTTCGTTTAGAATGGTTTATATCAAGTTTATATCGTTTATATATCTACTAGCGGACGCCCGTGACTTCGTCCGCTTCTTCAATTTACAATCAACAGTTCCTAAATCCCCACAGTTTGGTTGGGCAGAATCCCTGCAGCATCAGGATTGAGGAATTGGGTCCTGGAATTCAACGATGTAGTCTTAACTTGGTACCTACAATAACTATGCATAATAATCGACAGTTCCTAATTAATGTCCAGAGTTTAGGGGGGCAGTACCCCTGCATCATCAGGATTGAGGAGTTGGAAACCATAGTTTTTGCGAGAGCATCTCGCAAAGTTTCAAAGTTTTTGTGTCGATTAAAAAAAGATTCACGCAAATCAGTTAAGAAATCACGGAGATATCGATATACAGAGATATAAAAACACAACTCCTCCTCCTTTCTCGAAAGTCGGTTAAAAAAGTAGCCTATATTACGCCTGATAATATCAGCTATCTACCAGTGAAAGTCCCGTCAAAATCGGTCCAGCCGTTTCCGAGATTAGCGGCAACAAACAGACAGACAGATAGACAAAAATTTTAAAAATTGTTTTCTTGTTATAAGTAGGTACCGTATTTACTTTCGTATGCAGTTAGTAAAAAGCTGTTCTTTTGATTTTACAAACAGACACTTCAATTTTATTTATTTGTATAGATGTATAGATAGTAATCTGTGGTTTATATTCTCTTGGGCTGAGCCATTTTAGCATGATAAATAGTTCATTTTTAATATTATATTGATTAGAAATTGCTTGTTTTTGCGTAATTTATCAATTTTTTAACCAATCTAACAATAATTTAATGTGAGTTGGTAAAAGGTATCAGAAGCAGAGAAGTCGAAGCATTGAAACATTTGAAAATAAGCGCAAAAGTTTGATTCATCTTATTGCATGACATTTTGTCGCTGTCTTCAGGCTTACGAATAGTGCAAATGGATGATACAGTGACTTCTCCAGGTATTTTGTTAAGTTACCTAAACACGTGTTAAGAAAAAAGTGGTTTTATTATTAATATTTGATTTCAAGGTAACAAAATGGGTGACTCCGCGTCGGAAAGTGACTCAAGTTCTCTCGACGGCGGAGCAATGTTGCCTCCGAGCACAGTCTCTCGTGATCAATTACAGAAAAGAATTGAATCTCTGCAGCAACAAAACAGGTACAAATACAGTAGAGGCTACTTAGGTTTAATGTGACTTGACCTAATTTATTATTTTCCCTAATTTTCACAATATTTATGTGAAAATTCAGTCTTATTGGATTGACAGACATTATTCAGTTTTTAGTTGGACCATCCTTTTGAATACTTATAGGAAAATAATAATTTGGAGTTAGTCTATGTCATCAATAATTGAGGTTTTTGGGCTGGAAGGGAAGGGAACAAAATATTTTTTTGAGTTTTGGAGGTTTTCAACTTATCGAGGTTCGACTTACTGAGGTTTTACTGTATTTTAAAATGAATAATATATTTAAATTGAATTTATAAAGATAAATTCTCTATATATTTTTCAGAGTGTTAAAAGTGGAATTGGACACTTACAAACTTAGAGTGAAAGCATTGCAAGAAGAAAATCGTGCACTGCGACAAGCATCAGTGTCAATTGTAAGATATATTTGAACAGTTCTTATATTAAGCTAAATAGGTATTTATTGGTCTTTAAAAAATAATACAATTGTGAATAAGGCTCACCTTTAGTATAGTTATGACAACAGAGGTGGAAATGAGAGGGTGGGAAGGGGTTGAAACCCCCGCTTTTCCCTCTTGCAAGCTAAATTAATTTTGATAATCCTTTTATATATTATCCTACCATATTATTAATATTATAAATGCGAACGTTTAAGTGTTTGTTACTCAATCACTCCGCAATTACTGAACTGATTTGGCTGAAATTAGGCCCAGAGATAGATTATATGGAAGGTGGCATAAGTTACTTTTTACCCTGAAAAATCAGAGTACCCACAGGTTAAAAAATTAAATCAGCTTGGACAAAGTTACTTATTACATATTTTTAAATTAGACCATAATTATATATTATCCCATTCCCATTGATTATAAAATATGAATTTATTTTTAGTATCTATTTGATAAACAATAACAATACATAAGAAATACTTATAATTAGATATCTGTCTCATTTGGTAAATAGTGCTGCTATTGTACCAATCCCCATACATCATATCTGCATAATATGTATTACGTAATAAAGTTCTGATTCTGTATTATTATAACTTTTCGTCACAGCAAGCTAAAGCGGAGCAAGAAGAGGAATACATTTCCAACACTCTTTTGAAAAAAATTCAAGCTCTGAAAAAAGAAAAGGAGACCCTTGCTCACCATTATGAGAGAGAGGAAGAATGTCTTACAAATGATCTTTCCAGGAAATTGAATCAAGTATGTATTTTGTATCGTTAATCTTTATGTCTGAGCACAATCAGACCTGATATAAATATTGTATTGGCAAACTTCAAGTGCATATTTTCATAGGATCAGTGAAATTATTTGTATCATAATTCTGATGTGTATAGATTCTGATATTTTTCTATGAATATCTCCATAATACAAAACTGTTCAGTTTTTTTTAAATAGCTACCATAACAAGGTGGTTACATAATAAGGTGAATATAATTTGAGTGCAACAATTATAATTAATATAATAGCACACCCAGATTAATAGTGAGACAACTCAAGAAAAGGTCTCCATTCCCTAAACGGAAAAAAATCTTTCTGCCTGAATCTTTTGTTAGGAAAGTTATGAAAAACAATTTTATTTTAGGTCACATTTCACGACATCACTTATGACCTAAATAAAATTGAGTTTATGAAACTTTGATGAATGACTTTTTTACATTGATCTGGGTGTGCGATATATTATCACCGTGTTCTCAATTTTTCTTAAAATTACGATTTTAGTTGCGTCAAGAGAAATGTCGTTTAGAGCAGACACTAGAGCAAGAACAGGAATGCTTGGTGAACAAGTTGATGCGCAAGATTGAAAAACTTGAAGCAGAGACTCTTGCAAAACAGACTAATTTAGAAAGACTTCGTAGGGAGAAGGTAATGATACACATTTAATTCCACTATCTTTCAAGTTAATAACTGAGTAGCGACCAACGGAGAATGATACATTGGTCTGAATATGGTATTTTTTTATTGAATGACAAGATAGTCCATGACTGTGATCTCATCTGATGGTAAGTGACGATGCAATCTAAGATGGTAATGGGCTAACTTTGAAGGGGTATGGCAGTTTTATGGCAGGGTTATGGTATTTTTTCTGTGCTTGGCACTGACCTAAATATGTATGTTTATAGCACATGTATAGTGTGGACTGTGGGCCAGTGTAAGGAGAATCCTTATCCTTACTAATATTATAAATGCGAAAGTAGGTTTGTTTGTTGGTTTGTCCTTCTATAACGCTGCAACAGAGCTACAGATTGATGTGATTTTTTACATGGGTATAGTTGAGGACCTGGAGAGTGACATGGGCTTTGGCAAGAGTTCCCGCGGGATTTTAAAAACTAAATTCACGCAGACGAAGTCGCGGGCATCAACTAGTACTGAATATGTTAGTTAATACAATTAATTGATTTGAACTACCTTTCTCCCGCGACTTTTTTCGCAGGGAGTTAAGTTTTTGAAAGCGTTGCAGGAACTCTATTATTCCGAATAAAAGCCTACATCACTCAACCATACCCAAGCAAAAAACCACATTGATCAGTTGCTTCATTGTTGCGTGATTTAAGGACAAAGCAACATACAAACAAACATTTTCGCATTTGTAATATTAGTAAGGTTGTAAAATAATTATACATTAGTTTGACCCCTCTCCGTAGAACAAAGTCTCATCTGCTAAATTCACAACTTGAAATTTAAGCCTTAAAAGTCACATCTGCAAGGCTCATATCTCAAGTTATGAATGTAGCAGATGAGACTTTGTTCTACGGAGGGGTCGAGTTACTCAGTACCTTAAATCTATATGACTCTGCAGGTAGAATTAGAAAACACATTGGAACAAGAACAGGAAGCATTGGTGAATAGATTGTGGAAGCGCATGGACAAACTAGAAGCTGAGAAGCGATCACTTCAAATTAGGCTTGATCAGCCTGTCTCTGATCCGGCTAGTCCTAGGTGATTTTACTATTTCGAAACTTTTTCTTATACCTCATAGCCATGTGAACCGAAAACTCTATTTAACCAACTTCAAAAAAGGAGGATGTTTCCAATTCCTTTGAATCTTTGTTTTTTTTTCTCTTTAAAAATAATATTAGCCAACCTGAAGTTGACTAACATTCTCCTGTCCCCTCCAAATAAGCGGAAAGCTTGTGTTAGGAGTGGGTACGACAATAGTGCAACAGGTGGGATTCGAACCCGCGACCTTACAGGTTTTAGTTCACACCTTCAACCGTTGGGCTACTGAGGCTTCAAATTTTTTATGTATGTTCCCCGATTACTACAAGACGCCTGGACCGATTTGGAAAATTATTATTTTGTTTGAAGGTGGTTCCATGGTCATGAGATCAGGATCTGATGATGCGATCCTGGAGAAATCTTGTGAACTCTTTAATGTTTATAGGCACAATTGATATACTTTGTAGTGGCGTTTGAAGTCGGTTTTGTAAAAAGCATTTTTACGTCTACATTATTATTTTAAAAGTGGGACCCAATTACTTAGCCTCTGCTGTTCGTTCCTCCGATAGTCGTTGACTGCGATTTCACTTGATGGTGAGTGACAATGCAATCTAAGATGGTAGCGGGCTAATTTGGAAGGGGTATGGCAGTATACATTCAACACGTACCCTAATCTGTATGTTTCTACACGCCATCGTGCCGGAACGCTAAACTGCTTGGCGGCACGTCTTTGACGCCTTTTCTATTCTCAGCTTAGCTGTTGTTCAATATTAAAATTGAAATTTAGAAAAAAAAATATGGCAACACTCCGGCTTCTTCCCTTTTTCCTTGCAACAGCGGCCATGTTAACATTACATTGTGCTTACAATAAGTCAAATAATGAAATACCAATTTATGTGCAAAAGTTCATCTTTTATTTTTAAAACAAACAAAATATCATACAGCTGTTTTGATCAATATTGATTATGTTCTTCCTTGCCAGGGACATCAGTAATGGTGATACAGCATCTAATTTAAGTAACCACATTCAGACTCTGCGCTCGGAGGTTGTGAAGCTAAGGTAACATGCAATTTTAATCAAAATAAGTAAGTTTGAGATGGTGGGGAGTGCTCCTCATCCTTACTAATCCTTACTAAAAAGTTTTTAAAAATTTCACGGGAACTCTTTGATTTTCGAGGACAAAAAGTAGCCTATGTCACTCTCCCGGTCCTCAACTATACCCATGTAAAAAATCACGTCGATTCGTTGCTTTGTCGCGGCGTGATTGAAGGACAAACAAACAAACAGACACTGTCACATTTATATTACGAGTTGATACCCGCGACTTCGTACGCATGGATTGAGGTTTTTTTGGGGTCCCGCGGGAACTCTCTTGTTTTCCGGGATTAAAGTAGCCTATGTGCTATTCCAGTTTATAATCTAACTCTGTGCCAAATCGGTTTACTCGTTGCAACATGATTGAGTAACAAACATTTACCCAAACTTTCGCATTTATAATATTAGTAAGGATAGTAAAGATATAATCATTGCATATTGTAGAAAGCTGTACAATATGCTGTATGTTATTCAATAAAATGACTAAGACAATTTTAATAAAACAATTTTTTTACAGGAATCAGTTGGCAGTATCTCAAAATGAAAATAAAGAGAAAATGCAAAGATTCGTTTTAGAGGAGAAACATATTCGAGAGGAGAATCTGCGCTTGCATCGGAAATTACAACAAGAGGTTTATATTACATGCACTTTCAATAATAAATTAAATAATGGAATAAACTATATAACAGAAATTTTGCAACTACATCTAAGCTGTACTTAAGTGAACAGTCTAAAACTTATGCTATCCTTATCACACGACTTATGTGGAAAAAGATATCACCACTTTTAGAACTGTCAATTTATTTTAGAGAACAATATGTCGATTCTGTATAAATAATTGACTGAACTGATTTGTTTGAAATTTGCCACAGAGATAGATTATAGTCTGGAATAACACATCCAGGAAAGTAAGCACGCGAATGAAATCGCGGGCATCAAAAGCCTCAATAGCCCAACGGTTAAAGGTGCGGACTGAAAAATAGAAGGTCGTAGGTTCGAGCCTCACCCGTTGCACTATTGTCGTACCCACTCCTAGCACAAGCTTTTCGTTTATTTGGAGAGGAGAGGAGAGTATTAGTCAAGTTCAGCTTGGCTAATATTCTTTATTTAAAAAAAAATAGTATAAATAATAAAATTGATCAAAGATGTTTTCCAATGCAGGTGGAACGTCGCGAGGCGTTGTGCCGTCATCTCTCAGAAAGCGAGTCGTCCTTGGAGATGGAAGAAGAAAGGCAATTCAATGAGGCTTTGAGTGTAAGTATTTTTAGTTTGAAACTCAGATATTGTTTTCTCATGGTCTAGGTCACGTATGTTGATGTTATATTCAATTTACCATTGTCTGTGTAATTAGGAGGTCCCAAAACCCAATAAATTAGCACTACATATCATCAAAAAAGGAAAAAAAAAATTTTCATTTGTAGGTCTGTGTAATTAATATATAATCATACGTATACTTCACACTAATATTATAAAGGCGAAAGTTTGTATGTGTGTGTGTTTATGTTTGTTACTCTTTCACGCCACAATGAATTATCTTATCTGTTCACTATTAAAATTGAAATTAAAGTGTGGCAATACTTGTCACTGGCAACACTCCGGCTTCTTACCTTTTTTCCTTGCAACAGCGGCCATGTTAACGTTACATTGTGCTTACAACATATAAAATAATAAAATATCAATTCACGGGCAAAAGTACATCTTTTATTTAAAAAACAAACAAATATCGTACATTATCCACGCGGACAAAGTCGCGGGCATCATCTAGTAAAATATATTTTGTCGTTGAATTATAACAATACGCGTGTGGTCGTGTCCGGTGGGCAGGCGCGGTCGCGCAGCGTGTCGTCGCCGGGCGGGTCGCGGCCGCTGTCGCCGTACGCGTCGCCGCTGCTGCCCGCGCCCGCCGGCCTGCCGCTCTCGCGGCCCTCGCTGCATTTACACTCGCAGGTATTGCGCAAGTCACACTACCTAATATAATATATCCTGACTGTAGTCTGTTCGATAAGTCAGTTGACATGGGGAAATTGAAAAATAGTTTGTAGCTACATTGTGAAAGAGTTAGTAAACAAAAAAAAGGCATGGAATTTTGCAAATATATAAAATGCTCATCATAGGAACATCTCAATGATGAGCTCAATTAATTGAGAACTAATAAAAAAGTCAGTTTTTATAAAGTTTTTGTAAAAAAATGTCAATTGGGTAAATATAATGTCAATTTTAAATTATTATTATTATTTACTATTAAATCAGATATTCTGTTATGGAGTAAACCGATTTGTTACACAGCCAACCAAAGAGACTTTTTAAAGCGACCCGTAGGTTGATCTTTTAAGCTTGCATCAAGTTTATTATAAATTTTTATGCACATGGCGTGTGGAGATTTTGATGTTTGTACTAACCTCCCATTGATGTGTAGCAGGCGAGAAGGGCGAGCGAGCGGTTCGTGAAGCCCGCGGTGCCGGGCGCCGGGGCCCTGCCGCCGCGCGCGCCGCTCGACCCGCCCTCGCTGCCCGCGCCCCTCGCGCCGCCCGCGCCGCCCGCGCCGCCCTCGCCCTCCATGCAGCCCGCCAGCCCCATGGACACCTCCTCCAGAGACTAAACCCTGCTGACATCAGCGCGCCACAACACTACGCGTACCATTTATTATAATTTTGGGTGCTATTATAAACAATCAGGTTATCAGTGCTGCCGCCCACAAGCTATAATGCCGTTAACTACCAAAATCATATTTCCTAATATAAACCCTAATTTAAATGCTTTTGGGTTTATATTAGGAAATATGGTCTTGGTAGTTAACAGCATTATAGTTTGTGGACGGCAGAGTGGTGCGATTTTTTTTTAATTCAATGACAAGAAAGTCCTTAATTCACCTGATGGTAAGTGACAATGCAGGCAGGTACTCACTCTCTTGGCTAAAACGCATTGTTGTAAAAAAAATGTTTTTAATTGGACCAATCATCTTCTAGGCAAACGCGTTACACCTTAGACTGCACCGTCACGTTTCATCAGGTGTGATAATGATTAAGGATGATATCCTATAATGTATAAAAAAAATCACCACTGTTGAGACTAGCATTGATTGCTACAGCTTTGCGACAAATCGACCTGCGGGTCTCCGGTTATAACGTTATATTATTAAAGTGGGGCTATTTTCAGTCAGTGGGGTGGGGTTAGTTTATATTAATCGTGTTAAATCATAAGATTTAACACGATTGATCGTATTCGTATACTATGACATTAGCGTTAAAGTAAAATGAACCTTAAAAGTATCAGTTTAAAGTCACAAATTCAGTGCAAGCGATTTTAGTTTGGAGCGTATCCGTATACGTAAAAGTATAAGAGTGCATGCACGAAATTGAGCTCTTATTCAATGTGAGGTTATGGTTCATTTTAGTTGACGCTAATGTCATAGTGTACGAATACGGTTAATCGAATTAAATCTTATACAAACCCCCACATCTATCATTATAAACAGTCATGTTACGTATTAAAATATTCTTTTAGGTATCAGCGGGACTTAAAATGTATTTTTATAGCTGGTTTGAACGGCAGACCAGTGGTTTCTCGCAGAAAGGCGTAAGCGACGCGCTAAGCACGGCAAAGGACGTTCTTATCGGTACTGACAATTAAACGGGCCTATAAGTGGAAATCCAAACTTAGAAACGTAAGCGCCCGGTTACGTTCGTCGGTTACGCGTTTCTCCAGAATGTTTTCTGCCTTTTGACAACTCAGGAATAATACAGATTATAGTCACTCAGCGTACGCGACGCCCTCGGTGTGTGATGGAAAAACAATAAAGATTGCTGAATACTGTAACCTACTTCTTTATAAAAGCTCCCTAACACAAAGAAATGCACGTCACACCACAGATAGCAATGGCGACGGCAGTTCATCTATTATTATTAACTTCTAGGGACCTCTAGGGATGGAGATTGTGTGTTTCCGTACCTATAAAAAAAATTGCGTTTGCTCGGGTATATAATGGAAAAAAGTAAGTTAACTGACTTATTGAACAGAACTGACTTATTGCTGCAAAATGCACTGCTGAAATATGGAATTATCAAATGCAACCCTTTGGGCCCATAAAATAAAAATTTTGCCCCTTTAAGTACATCAGGGGAGGTTCTGAAGAGCTGTTTGATCATAGATCAAACAGCTCTTCAGAACCTTTTGTAGAAGGTTGTAGAAGTTAGAGGGCGGAATATGTTCCGCCGCACTTCTACAACCGCACCGCACGTCACCGAACACAATTTCACCCTCACCACCACAGCTCACCACCTGGGTGCCTAGAGCACTTCGACCATCCGCTGCTCCAGATCTTTTTTTCCACGTACCACCAAATTGTGGAATCTTCTCCCTTCGACAGTGTTCCTACTTAATTACAATATGGAGTTATTCAAGGGGCGCGCCGATAAGTTCCTGAAATGCCGGCAACGCATCGGTGGTGCCTCTGGTACTACAAGTGTTCGTGGGCGGCAGTAATCACTTTACATCAGGTGACCCGCCAGCTCGTTTGCCCGCTACTCATATTAAAAAAAAAATCAGTAGTACTGTGTGGTTCTCGGCTGGGTTATTTTACAGAGACGTGATCGGTATTGTACGGCTTTTCGGAGACTCGTGATAGATTTCGGAGAGATACGGACACCAGCAAGCCTATTGAGTATAATAGTTGTCCACTCTTCAGTGTGCATATATTTTACAGCGACAGAGATGGAATAGGCCTACTGTATGAGCTAAATCCTCGACGAACCAATGGCTCAAACACTACGAAATATAATTTGTCTTTATTTTTTTATAATAATCACATTGAGCTTAATAATAATATGATTATGTATATTATGTTTTTAAATTATTAGATAGATCACGGTAATTTTCAAGGATTATAACTCCTACAGTTGCTTCATAGATCATGAAAGTATAATATGAACCTAATTATGTAATTTTTATGCCCGGGGCATATTGCGACAGAGTCCAAGAGACGCATCGCGCAGCTTTAAAAATGTTTCAAAGTTAATTGAACTTTAACTTCGCTTCGTATAAAGTTGTGTTCAGCAAATTTTCCGCGGCTAGGGCGTCATTTGTTTTGGACTTCATATGACTAAAATGAGACAAGATATTTTAAATGAATAAGCATTTATTCACACTAAATATATCGGATTAAATCTAGCTCATAGCGCTCATTATAATAGACAGCAATAGCGAAATATCATATTATTCATGAAAGTTATTTCTAAATCGTTTTGTGTCTTTTAAATAAGTGTATATTGGATAGCTAAAAGCAATCAACGATACGGCCTAGCACGAATGTTGAATTAACGTCGGTCGTTTCTACGTATCATGATAATTCGATTATTTAATTATTATTTAACGACATTTTTACCATTTGTAAGTCCTCGTTGCTCTCCAATAATAATAATAGCCACTAATCAACGGCTTAAAACATCGTTATTATTTATCAAAGCGATTGTATGCGGCCTAAGGCTGTCATTACATTGCACAGCTCTTGCGTCCTAAATAAATAGAAAGCACATCGCTCACTGCCTTTAAAATTACGTCCACATCAGTAAAAATTTGCCTTCTGCGTCTTGTTCGACGAAAACGTAGAAGTTCTTTTTAACATTGAGAAGATCTATTCGTAGAAAAGAATTTGAATTACTCGTATTTGGTCGACACACACGAACAAGAAATTTTCGGAAGCCCAAGTCTGGCCACATATAAAGGCCACCTATCTTTGGGCTCATATGGACTCTTTATTTGAAGGCATTCAAAAGCGGATAGGTCCAATCAACTTTTATGTGATGCGCCTTCTCGTTTCTTATACGTGAAAAAAGTGGACGCAAATTTTTATAGATGTGGATGGATTTTACACGTTCGTTAATGGAATACTAGGGGCTTCTGCTGTGTTGCGCGGAGTTTTTAAAATTAATGAATAGTTTAACCATTGCTTTTTTTTATTAATACTGATTTCATTCAGTTTAGCGCAGTCCGTGGTTAAGGATTCTTCTGCTGATACATTTGTGCGTTTTTCTGCCAAGTTTTATATGAAAAACAAAGCTTTTATCACTGATAAGACCGCTTATTGTACGGAATTATCGTGTAAATGATTTCTTGTTATGTTTTGTGTACAATAAAGTTTATTCACTTGTGCCGGGCAATGGATACCGGTTTCCAGCCGTGGCTTCCAACTGTGGGATTGTTTAATAAATCGGTGCGAGTCGGCTTCACATACGAAGTGTTCCGTACCATATAAGTTTCTAATAGGGGAGCCCCCTTTAATTTTTATTTTTTATTATTTGTTGTTATAGTTATGTAATATGTATATTAAAATGCGTAGATGCAGCAAGAATGCCATTAATGTAGCCAACTTCGAACGGAATCCGCCCAACATAGCAAAGGTTCTCTAGTTAATCCTTAACAATATATGTATTTTATTTTACTAGTATTGATTTCTTCAAAGCACAATGTCCATTTTGATTTTGGGAAGATAATTTTGAACACCGACGCAACTTATAGCGTTGTTTCATTCTTCTTGGTCTGCTGTTTTTAATGGCAACAAGACTGGTTTTCGACGAGTTGCCCCGTGTGAGTCCCGTCATGCATTGTAATCTATCTGCCAAGGTGACGGATTGCGTCGGAGTTGAAAAACCTTATTTTGATCACCTCGTGTGAGAACTCACTTAAGAGGAACTTTGCTAAGTCAATTCACAGCTACTTTATACTTTAACGCTCATGTAACGAAATTTTAAGTTAATGCTGATTTTACTAATCACTTTAAGTTATATGATATTGTAAGGGCTTGTTTTTGTGCGGCAGTGGGTATAATGTTATAGACTGTATAAATTCATATGTGAATAAGGGTTATAGGATATAAAAGATTGTAATCTATTTGATATAATATTATATGTTATGGCTAAAAGCAGAAGTGCTAATACACCTACCAAGAGGACTTTAGGAGACTGTACAGTGTATATCAATGGCTATGTAATTTTGTTGTACACTTCGGGAAGTTTCCAACAAATGAAGGTCAAATGTTCTAATGTGTCATTGACTATTTTTGGTGACTAACTGATACAATATGAATCAGTGATAGACACCCACTAAGTCTATGTGTTAGACATTCACTTAAAGGGGTTGTTGTCAATTACATAGCTACTGGCATACAAAATATGCCGGCAGATTACTATGGGCTACTTCTAGTTTTAACCGTAATTAAATAGGATACATCTAAGTATATATTACTGGTCGCACCTATCTGTAGCCGGCTAAAACAAGTTGTAAACGCACTTCGGGGCTTTAGCCGTAAAATATGCTTATATGTATATCAATCCAGTACACTACTCCCATTATGTCGTTTGTAATAGTAGATATGTATGTTATGATGTATGAGATATGTGAAGGGTATTGTTTTGCGCTTCGTCCTCAGAAGCGATTTGTTAGTTGTTATGTTCAGAAGTGAGAAGACTTTTTGGAGTAGTGCTGCTGAGCTTGTTGATTCGATTCAATTGTGCAAATTTTCAACATAAACAGTTATTTTTTTTCATGTTAATAAAAGAAAATATACGCATTAATATAAAAAATAATATTGTGTTTCATTTATGAACCTGTCTGTATTTCCTTCATGATACGATACGGATAGATAGTGTATTTAAGTTATTTAGCACTCCCTGACATAGATTAAGGGTTAGAAGTTGCTACGATGCTCCTAGCATAGGGACCACCAATTCTAAATATACCTATGCTCTTTAATTTTCCGGTATAAAAGTGCCTATCCTACGTCACTCTTCAAATAGTAACCTTATTTCTGCCCAATTTCGCCAAGATTGGTTTTGTGTTTAAAATTTTATTGTTCAGGTACCAAACAAAAACGAACTTTGCTCTCTTATTGAACAAATAACGCAGTAGGTATTTAACCACTTGCAATAAATACAACACATAATATATGCATTAAAGTAATTATCCTTACTAATATTATAAATGCAAGTGTTTGTTGGTTTGTCTTTCAATCACGCTACAACAGAGCTACGGATCGACGTGATTTTTTCCATGAGTATTGTTGGGCTGGAGGCAAACACTTTGTGCACTATGGGACAATTAAAGCCGTGGCCAAATCAGTCGGGAGGACATTTTTCCAAGATAAAAGTAGTAGATTGTTACCTATGTAATAATGCCCGCACTATTAGCTATCGTTCGGCATCTTCAATGGGCGCGGAAATAATCATATTTTACACACGCATCGTAAACCTAAGCAAACCAGGGACAGACAGGACTGAGGACAAGGTGTGTTTGTGTTGGACGCTGCCAAGGCTACAGGTAAAGTGATTTGCATAATGCCTCCCACGAAGAATTTTTAGCAATATGAAATTTTTATTATGGGTTGGGTAGGTAAACTGCGGCAGTAACTGGAGCAAAAACAAAAGCATTTAAAATAAAGTAAGTAAACCAAACGTCTTCTAGCTATTTTTTAGACAAATCAAAAAGTACGCTGTAGTTAGGTAAAAACCTATTTTATAATGTGAACAAGAAGTGCTGGACGCTAGGTACAGTAGGTACCCCGACTTTCAAATATCGACAGATCACTTTTGCAAAGAAGATTGCAAAATTTTCATGCAATTGAAAGAACTCAATAGCGCAACGGTCAGGGCGGCGTACTAAAAAACCGAAACCTAGGCGGTTCAAACTCCACCCGTTCCACATACGTACTAACTCCTAGGCAGACTTTCAACTATACTGAACATACGTCTCTTGTTCGTCTCTCGGTCGCCACATAACGCGATCTTGTGCCGTTTGTGTTCTGTCTCCATCGACCAACGACTCACTTGAGAGATCATCGATTTTATGGGGGATCTGCCCCGTGCAATAAAGGTGGGCAAGCTTTGAAGCACAAGCGCGTACTCAGTGTTGGTTCATGAGCTATCGATGTTTACACACAGCAAAAATGTGAAATTGTGCGATAAAAACTAAAAAGTGCACTTTCGACAGAATGGTAAAAAAGAAGTTCTTACAAGGTTAATTATGCACCAAAAGATGTATCAATGAAGTGGATATATAGATAGTTACTTACCTTTACTTACTTACCTATATCAGTAATGTGCGTGCCTGAAAATTGATCCAATCATGCTTACTTGTAAAGACTTGAGAAACTAAGTTGGAAATTAAGATTCAAATAGAAACGTAAAACGCAGTCGTCGGGCGACAGTCATAAACATAATGTTTGCTAACCACGAATACTTGGCGTAGTATTGATCCTTCCAATAATTATCGAACACGTTTCATGTCACCATGTTTAAGCACATGTTTAAACACAAATGTGGACGGCGAGTGTGGAGGAGATGTAGCGGCTAGCAAGCGGTTGTTTACAAGTTTACGCACCGTAGAGGTAGGCAGTCGGTAGAGCTAACAGAAAACCCGACGCGGTGAGAGAAATCTCCGTTTACTGCAAAAGATAAGAATGTCCATTTGTCGGTATTTTTTTTTAGTCGAACAACCAAAGTTGGTTTGTAAATGAAAGTTAAATTTTATTCTTCTTATGATGTAGTCTGCCAATAAATAATAAATTAAGTATAAGTATGTTGAGCGAAATAGGTGCTTAAAAAATTTCAAATGCCAAAGTATACATAAAGCCTTTTGTTTAATAAAAAGAAGAAAGTGGGCTGAAATTATGAAACCAAAAGTTGTATTAGTACCCACTCTGAGCATGTTGATTAGATATCAAATATATTTTCAGCACTTTTTATACCGATAGGTACCTAGTGCTTTGTAGTTGAGAACTCTACCTACTCTTTACCTACTTGTTTGTCTAAATACTGACTAATCATGCTGTTTAATTTTTGAATTTAAGTTAGGATAACACGGATAACACACGTTTTATGACAATTTACATAACGTTTAGACCTGTGCGGTTCTCTGGAGTGAAAATCGAACTAGGTTGGTATAGAGTTTTCGTCTTTGACGAGTTTCTAAGGTAAATTGAGAGTTAACTTTAAAATAATAGTTGTAAATATTGACTTTCTGTCACGTACATTTTTGAACTGTTATCTTTAGCGTACTGTTAATACTTACGCTAATGACAATAAAATTTTATAACGTGAGATATTACTTTACTGGTGGACATTTTTGGTAAATTAAACGACTAAATTTATGTACCTATTACTTGTTTAGAAACAAAATAAAATTCATACTTAACTGCATTTGCATCCATGATAAGTATCTACTTAGGTACGAGCACTTACCAACGTCTTAAGTTTTAAAATTTCGTAAATATGTAAAAAAGCTGATGGAAACCCTATACAGCAGATAAAATACCTAGTCAGTAGGTATATAAATCTTTTTAGATATAGGTAGGTAACCTTTTGATTGCAATGTGGTAGCGAAGAACATGTTTTATACCTTAGTTGGTAGATAGTTAAGTACCTACTATGTAATATTACACAACTGTGTCTATATACCTACCTTCAGGTTAAACGTGTATAGCTATCCACTGTAAAAATAAATAAAATGGAACTATCTGTCTCTGAAAGATCTGATCTATGCCTGAAAATCAAAGAGATTCCGTGAAATTAATTGAAACTGGTCTACAATTTTACTATTTACTTATATGAAAATATCGCGATGTGCAAAAGTCGCGGGCTTAAGCGCTTTTAAGCGCGTAAAGGAAAATGCTTTACAGTTGCAAAGTCTAAAATCTATTTACCTACAGCTATGCACCATTTTCTAGTCAAAAAAGATATTCTACCAAACAAATCGGGTTATACCTAATCTCGTAAGCTTAACACGACCATTCAATCTTCCGTCAGATATGGCAAGAGATAACGAGACTAAATAGTAAGTATTTACGCCAAGGTGTTAATTTCAGGAGGTTAGAGTACCGTGAATTTTATTTATATGAAAAGTTAATTCATGGTCTGCTAGCACGTAGTGTTTAAACGACGGAGTTAGCACTAGGCTCCGAACAAACAGAGTCGAAGAGTGATGCTACGTGAAGGTATAACGCGTGTGTTGCTTTACTTTTCTTCGCAGCTGGTGTGAAAGCTAACTAGTAACTACACACTTCCTATATTGAAATATTTTTTGGTAAATTAACGACCATCGCTTAACGCACTGGTGCGAAAGCTCGCGACGCCATTAAGAACCCGAATCTGATTTTTGTTAGATAAGTAGGTGTAACATTAAAGATAGGTATAGTTAATTAGTACGAAAGTTTATAATTTTATGAAAAATCTATCGTTTGCCCGCGTTTTTCCGGGGTAAATTTACTCTATTTGCCCTCGACTATATCTACTTAATATAAAAAATTCATCAAAATCAGTCAATCTGTTGTCGAGATCATCAAAAAAGCTGTTCCTTATAAAATGTATGAGAAAATGATTCTTCTTAAATTTTTTTTCGGAAAATTTTCCGGTGATTTAATATTTAGTTATTCTGCTATTTGGAGCAACAAAACCAACTATTTAAAGATCATAAAAATCGGCCCATCCGTTTTTGTGCTATAAATGGTCCTACTAACCCGACTTTTTTTTAAATAAGTATATTTAAGATTCATAAAATCAAAACTATTGGATTGAAGGATATTACTTACTTCTAAATTCAGTAGATGGACACACACCGTATGTGTTTTAGTTTCTTTATACGTGACTGTTTTACGAAGATCACGTATATTATATATATATTATATTTCGTAGTCATGTATTACTATAAAATTAAATTATGGTTTAAAATATTTTGGTGAAATCATAGTTAGGTGGTTAGTTTATCGTTTAGCTCTAATATGAAACTTAAACATCTAATTTTATTAGAATTTCAGTTCAGTAGTTTCTAGGAAAGGGCAGAGTAAACTGTTTTGAATCAAGTCGAAGTCGAACCTTGCAGAGGTACAGGCAGTATTATTTCTTAGCTGGAATCTGAAAAAAATCAGACTTATTCTTCTTTACCAATCGACTAGCTTCTGCGCGCGACTTTATCAATCGACTAGTTACTACACCCGATGTCGTCCGCGTGAGGGTAGGTTTTTAAAACTCCTGCGGTAACCCTCTACTTTTCATGGATAAGAGGTATCTTATGATTCTTTTCAAGTCCTCAACTATACCTACTCATGCTGATCCAATGCTTTGCTGCGAGATTGAAGGTCCAACCAATAAACCAACAAACAAACACTTTACAATTTTAGTGACTATTCAAGGGTTGATGTCCTCGGAAACAGTGTTGTATGAACCCGGTATTGCTTCGTGTTTGATTTATGTTCAATATCATATTACACTGACAAATTGTCAAACTCGCGAAGTTAAAATAAGTGTTAAGTTTTCTGAAATTATCCAATTTTCTTAATTTTTCTTGCCGTGAGAACCTTCTCCTTACAATAACAAACACAACAAAAAAAGAATTAGCAAAATTAGTCCAGCTGTTCATGCGTGATGCCGTGACCAAGGGAATAGGGATTCATTTTTATAAATATATATAAGAAGACTGACGTCAACTTCTGCTGCTGAAAATAGCTCTCTTGTATGTCAGTTTACTGCGACTAGTTTGAACTTTGATGTCAGCCGTTCACCTAGCGAGAGGTTTGCTAATATTGCTGCTTGAGATGATAATGAAAAAATGAGCTTATTAAAAAAAAATTGTGTGGATAACTTGAGCCAAAACTATTCAGTTATAGTTAAATAAGACTGAATAGATACAGTGTATAAACACAGTACAAGTTTCCTAGCGGCTGCTCTCAGCCGTAAGTCGTGAAAGTAAGGATGTTAGTTTACTGAGAAACGATTTTACTTAGTTAACTGTATCAGTATACATAAACCACGTCGATCGGCTATAACGGCCGTGTGTTTAAAAATGAAACGTTCTGTAGAGAGCATTGAGCTTGTTCGTTGTTTGAAGTTTCCTTTTTCAATTAGCACTTGGCCGGTAGGCCGTATCTGGGTGAGGCGAGTTTGGTATGTCGGAATGCTGACTAGACCCTCCTCTGGGAGCATTGAAAGATCATACTCTAACATAACTACCTACTTATTTTTTGGGTAGTTTTGCTTAGCTAATTATTATCAGTAGGTACCTAAGTATATTTCAGTTTATTAGGTTTTTTATTTTTGCGTAATATATATCATAAATATCTCGACATATCTATGAACACTGAGTAGGTGGCCGGTAGTGAAATTTGTTCTACAAACCATGTATTATGGTGGTTAAGGTACCTACCTAAAAACAATTGAAAGAGTTTTTAACGAAAGGTGAACGATGAAGAATAATATCGTTTTAGGTAGGTAGGTATTCTAATATCGAGAGATACTAATGCTGAGATCTATAGCGCGTGCTCTGACGCAGCTCAGACTCAAGATAGAGGTAAAAACGAGACACCTTAGATCGAGACACATAATTGGTATATGCTCTGAAATAAATCTGTCTCGTTTTAACTCTGTCTTGAGTTTGAGCGGAGTAAGAGTGCGGTCTATAGATTTCAGCCTAAGTTTTGTAATTAATAACATACTTACCTATAGATAGGTAAGTACAAAGTTTCTTCCGGCTCGGCCAGTATTAGCAGGTAGGTACTAGGTCTGATACCTTTTTTTTAATAACAAGGGAGAAATCTTCTTGAAGATACCCATGATACATCATGGGTGAGAGTTCAGGATACGTGGTGATTTTTACCCACTAAACCCCCCTCGGTGGCTACCTTCAGCGCATATTATACCTAAATTAATAACTACTTAATGTAGGTAGGTACCTATCTATCAATACTAAGTGAAGTTCGATCAAAATTATCCGGGATACTTGCTTAAACCAAGTCCAAAATTCAGATAACTTCATAGTAGATACCTATCTACTCGAACCTACGTTAAGGACTAGTGGATGAAAATGGGGATCATTTTCATCCGGAGTATGGTAGTTTGATATGTCATATTATACTGACGTCCCTCATTTAGTCACATTTTATTTCATTGTGTCTGAAACCCGTAGACTAGCTGCGTAGCACGTTGGACGCCAGTCACGACGTGTACGGCGGGATTGGTATCTATAAGTAGGTACCTACTGTATGATATGACTATAGTCTTTACTGAATCAGTAAAGACTATAGTCATCCGTATATCAGTAATACTGATCTTTACTAATATTATAAATCCGAAAGTATTTACGTTTGATGGTAGGTAAAATTGGTCCTTCAATTACGCAGCAACGAAGCAACAGATCGAAGTGATTTTTTGCATGGATAAAGTTGAGAACATTTTATCCCGGAAAAACAGAAGATTCCCGTAGGTTTTTAGAAACATAACAGCACACGGATGAAGTTGCGGGCTAAAGCTATATTTAATTTTATTTTAGTTTTGTTTTAAAAAATTAAAGGAGCGCTACAAAGTTAGGCAGGTTCCTACTTATTCGACTGATTTCAAAATAAATGTTAAATGCGAGTAGGTAGGTTACACTTAGGTAGGTTTAGACCTATCATGGGAAAATACGACTTATATTTGTGATGAGTAGGTGTAAACATTATATGAGTAGCTATAGGTAGTTATATCTATTTTCTTTTAGTTGTACATTAACTACTCGTACCTCATTAGGCCTTCGATAAGAACAGGTCAACGGAAAGATAAAAGGATCTTTATCGAAATTTAGTCTTGTTAAATCTGATGGGAACATTCTATTTTCTGTTTCGAAAGAATAAGATTTTGAGATACCTAATATGATTAACTTTAATACCTTTACCTTAGGTAGGTACCTACTTACCCTAGTTGTGATTGCCAAGTGGTTAGGACTGTGGTCTCCTGTTCCCCCGGTCACAGGTTCGATCCAGGGCATTCACCTCAGAGTTTGTGTTTTAAGCAATTAAATAAAACATGCTGAAGCATGAAGTGGTAGCCATCACATTAAGAAACTTGCACACCAGAGAGCTCTCCATAATGTGTGTGTGAAATCCGCCAGTTATGTAATATCCAGTCCAGTGAGGTGGACTATGGCCTTTATAGGTACTTTTCTCTGAGGGGAGACCCTGCGCTCAGTAGGTAGCTCGTGAGCCGTTGATGGGTTGTTGATGACGATGAAGATGATGGTAACTAAATATGTAAAAATATATAGTTGACTCTCGTTTATATATATAATTACTAATTGTAGATATATATATATAATTAGTAGTTGTAGATGCCCGCGACTTCGTTCGCGTGGATTGAGATTTCTTGATTCCCGCGGGAACTCTCTTATTTCCCAGGATAAAAAGTGCCTATGCCTATGCCTAGCCTATGTGCTATTTCAGACTATAATCTATCTCTGTGCCAAATTTCAGCCAAATCGGTTCAGTCGTTGCGACGTGATTGAGTAACAAACATCCAAACATCCAAACATCCAAACTTTTACATCTAAATATATAAAAGGCAAAGGTGACTGACTGACTGACTGATTGACTGACTGACTGACTGACTGACTGATCTATCAACGCACAGCTCTAACCACTGGACCGATCGAGCTGTTTGGCATACAGGTAGCTGTTAAGACGTAGACATCCGCTAAGAAAGGATTTTGGAAAATTTCAACCCCAAGAGGGTTAAATAGGGGGTTAAAAAATCGAACCTAACGTGAGCGAAGCCGCGGGTTAAAGCTAGTTTATAATATAAAAAGTAGGAAGAAGGAAGTAGGATGTATTTCATTTTTAAATAGATGTTTGCTTAAACTAATAGGTACAAAGTATATACACGTAGATAGTAGATACCTGCCTACTTACCTACCTACTGATAAATAATAATTAATAGGTAGGTAGGTAATAAGGTGATAAATTACTACTAGGGTTCCGTACACAAAGAGTGCTGAACAAGACTCTATTCCCTACTAAGCCTCCGCTATCGGTCCGTCTGTCAGCGAGCTATACCTATCTAGTCATGAACCGTAATAAGTAGATACATACCTACTTGTAATTTTCACAGAATGTGTATTTCTAGTGCAGTTATAACAACAAAATAATGTACTTAATTAAAAAAAAAAAACAAAAAATTAAAGAGGGTTCCGATCTTAATAACAGTTGGTGTTAATAGGTAGGTAGGTACTTGTTCGATGCGACGGAACTCTTCGAGTGCAGCTCCGATTCGCACTTGGCTGATTTTTTTCATAAATAGTTAAGACTGGCCACTGCTGAAAAAAGCTCCGTTTTCCGTAGTAGGAGGTAGATACGTAGTTTGGATTCAGTTATTTTTTCACTGCTACGAGTATAAGTACCTAATTAGTTATTATGTAGAGTCACATATTTTGTAAAAACATGAAATTATACTATAGTTTACCTATTTTAATATTTTAAATAAACACAAGCTAATAACACTAAAGTAGGTAGACTAAATTA
Source organism: Hipparchia sbordonii (assembly GCA_038048805.1). Lineage (NCBI taxonomy): Eukaryota > Metazoa > Arthropoda > Insecta > Lepidoptera > Nymphalidae > Hipparchia > Hipparchia sbordonii. The sequence goes on from CM076102.1 coordinate 8,585,984, forward strand.
GACATTCATTTAATCTTAAATTCATCTACTTAACGGAAGATAGTAAAACGATAGAGTTAGAAAATTAAAATGTAAATCAAACACATTTTCCGCTACGGTAAATAAAGTTCATTTGGAGTCTAACTTTATTGAATTATTGAGTGTCTATATAATTGACTAACCGCATTGATGTTGCGCAGGATTGTCAAAGAAACGGTCAGATAATGCCACCAATCGCCATGTGTGTCAATACGCTGGGGGCGGAGTCCGAGCGGCTTCTTACTGCTTGCGGATCCAACCGACGGTAACGGAAAATTAAACCCTGTTTCAGTTACCAAAGGTTCAAATCCGCGCGTCATATTACCAATAAAACGTTTTAAGTGGTAAAGCAACTTATGATTTATACTCAAGGTATACAGACTAATGTTGAGTGATGCGAACGTTAAGGTAGTGGTTATATTATTTTGTAAACATGCTAATGAGGTATAGTGCGGTCGAGTTTGTGGCAGTTGGTCATGCAGTTGGCACGTCAGCACTGATTTGTGTTATGTGACAAATAGACAGCTTTTATGAAATCGGTTGCGATCGTCTATTTGAGTGTACTTGAGTTGAATGACTTTCGAAAAACTTCTGTGAATTTCACGAGTGCATCTGCCGACTGAACAGTGAAGTGAACTGAAATGTTTGTAATTTTAGTACCTAATATATGAGCATTTGGATTAACGTTATTGATTAAATCGGTAAGGCTTTTTAGTTATCTTTACAACCAGTTTTTCTCAATGTTTAAATTACCCACAGCTAACATTGATAGTTAAATCTATGTACCTAACCTGTGGGTATTCTATGTGCGCAATGAAATTCGAAATAGAATAAATATTATGATGTTCATAAAAATAGGTAGTAAGTGGATACCTAACTACAGTACCCTATCACCTATCGAGTCTACGTTCTATTATTAAATTTTTTGGCGATAGTAATTAGTACCTACCTATTCCACATTGAATAGGTGATTAATGATATTACGTTTCTACTGATTTTCATGAAAAGAAAATGTAAAAGTATATTCTTGTAATTAGTGCCTATAGTTAGGCCTATTAGATACCTTCTTCTTACCTACTATACTAAACCTATAGTCTACTCTTTGCTCTACTCTAGATCTTGTCTAAGTAATTTTTAATTTCCTTTTTACCTAGTCTTGGCTTAAAAGCTGTAAATATTTATTACCCAAAAAGTTTAAAATTTTTGCTTAACGGTTACTTTTGTAGGATGAAAGATTTTTTTTATTATTTTATTCGTTGACAAAATAGTCCTTGATTGCGATCTCATCTGTTGGTAGGTAAGTGACGATGCAGTCTAAGATGTTAGCGGGCTAGCTTGGAACGGGTATATGGCAGTGTAGATTCAACCCATACCCCTAATCGGTTTCTACACGCTATCACGCCGGAACCCTAAATCGCTTGGCAGTTTAGCCACAGCTAAAGCCAGACCAGACCAGAGACAATTTAGAAATTATAAATTCCCAAATTACCTCCGCCGGGAATTGAACCCGAGACTCCCAGTTATAAGACTACAGTACTCAACACTGCGCCAGGGAAATCGTCGAAAATGAAAGATTTTTTCTTACCTTCCGTTCTTAGCTTAGCCGCAATCCGCATTAATCCATGTAAGTATTTACTTAGGTACATGGATTAGGTAAATACTTACATGGATCAATGCGGATTGTGGCTAACTTAACAACTTGGACTTTCTTGATAGATTTAATGTTTGAATAGTAAAATTAATAGAATAGTAATAAAATAGATTTGAGAACAAATGCGCATTTCAAAATTTAGAACATTTTTCTAGAAAGGTTTATACATGTGGCTAAGTATAACACGTTAAGACACATTTATCATAGTGTCGCTGTTACTTACCCGTATTCGGTGAAACTTCGGATGTTACCTATACGAGGACAACCAAACGTAGATAGGTAAAAGCTTAGGTTGCGCGTTAGAATACTCCTATTAAAGACACAACTATCAGATTGATGTTTGAACCCCTTCTAAGGATCTAATTCGTTCACCAGACCGACCAACTTTTGAATGAAAATAGTTAAAATAAATAAAATTATAAAAATCAAAAGGTGCTAAGCTTTTCGGATCAATAATAATAATAATATAGTTTAATTGGTCGTTAATCAAATAATACCTCATTGACTTTTTAGCAAATACTTGTTAAGTAAGTACCTATAATATCAGAAATGATAAATCCTAATTAGTTAAAGGCCCTGCCAACTGCAATTAATTCAATCACAATATTAAAGATCATGAGCTTAAAGGTTTAGCTTCTGTAAAGAACAGTTATACCTAAAGAATAGGCCCACCTTCTATTAGAAAACTAAAGAGTCTCTTCCTACATATTTCAATTAGCTAGGTAGGTACTATGAAAAACACATTTTTTGTATTTATCACGATTTACTTATAATAAACAAAACAACAAGAAAAAAGTTTCAAAACTAACCTGTTTACGGAAAATTGGATTCAAAAACAATCATATTGATTTTGTTCGAGTATAAAATGTAGCCTGTGTCTATCAAGTTATAATAACAAATCGAATGACACTCTATTCATCAAAATCGGCTCAGTAGTTTAGGCGCTACGGTGGAACATTCGTAAATAGTTATGAAAATACACGAAACTTTAACATTTTCGTAACATGCTCTACAGAACATACGTAAATATGTATATATTGTACTGAAAAAAGTTACAACCCTTCCTTTTGGCTTTGCCACAGTTTGACAAAAATACCGGCAGAGTTGAAAATGACCTACTCTTTGGAAGTTGGTTAAAATTTTGCTAAGTACCTACCTATTCTAAAAAAGCACAATGCAAGAACTACTTCCGGGTGAATCACTAACGAAAACCAATTCAGAATTCAATAATATATTTTAGGAAATTACGTAAACCACACAGACGAAATATCCAGCATCAGCATTCATTTAGTAGGAAACAAAGTAGAGAATATATTATACGCACTGAGTTTGCACCGGGCGGTGCGGCGGGCGCTGCGTGCAGTATGCCAGTGAGGGCGAGCGGCGAGCCGGCGCAGGATCAGCACAAAGGCGCGCGGCGGCGGGTTCCGTCACCCGAAGGCCTATCGGCGCGTCCGCTTCACCACAAAGCCCTCCAATAAACTTTTACAGCACGCATAAAACCCTGACTTTTTAACCCGAGTTATTTGAATTAATATCAATTCGGAGTTCCTCAATGGGCTTCACTCGTCAAACTCTAAAGTTTTATGACAACCTCAGAATTGAGGAATAAAATTTAATTGAAATGTATCCCCGAAAAAAAGTTTGATTGCGGTTATCGGCTTCCGAATTTGAATATTTACATTAAATATTTTTAGAGAATATAAAATAGCTCACGTCTACATAAAGGCTGTCAGGGTGTTTTTGTTTTTCGTGAAACCTTAATTTTTTTGTTGGTTTATCTCTGACTGACTGATTATGAAGGGCCTTGAGGCTAAATCTTCTTACAAGGGCGCGTTTTTTTTATTTGTTTCAGCCCTTTGAAACAGGGTTGAGGCCACGTCACCCGTCTGGCGTCATGTTTGGGGATTCTTCGAGTCCAATATAGCCTTTACATCTTTTCGGTGGGCGTAGAGATGTCATAATATCTAGTACATTGTCTCCTCACTGTCATGCTCACTTAAACATTTCTGTGGTGGCGTCGTGTGGTGCGGGTTGTTACGTTCCCTCAAAAATGGTTGAGCGAAGCAATGGCTGGATCATGCGTCGTGTTCGTGAACGGGTGCCACCAACGGAAATGGGTCTGCTTTGTCTCTACCCATCTTAACATGTATTAGGTTGTGGTAGGTGTGCATTTTTGAAACTTCTTTGTGGAAACACTGTGTGCATAGTTTTGTTAACCATTGTAAAAAATTTTTTTTTGAAAAGAGCAACTGCTGAGTTTCTTAACGGCTCTTCTCAGCAGAATCTGCATTCCGAACCGGTGGTAGATTTAAGACGTGTCATAAGAGCTAAAAGTTAGCCTACATGAAATAAATAAATTTTGATTTTGATTTTGATTTCCTCCATCGCCTCGGATGCCTAAGTCAGAAACACTATTGATTGGGAACGATGTTGAGTTCGCGAGGCATGGTGACACTTAATTTTTATACCATTTTATCAAGTGATGATGACGATAATTAACTGATGCCCGGGACTTTTTTCCGGGAGAACTTTATCCGGGATAATAATAACATAAGTATCCATGCCTACTTTCAGCAATCTATGCAAGATCAAAGAGGACGTCTGACGAACAGACAGGCAATAATTTATTTTTAATAATGTATTATGTAGTTATGGGAATATGTATAAAATATATTTAAATAAGCAATATTGGGTTTAGTTGGTATTTATTAGATTAACAAATAAATTTTTATATTGTATTTTGTTGTTGTCAAATGCAAGAAAATCTTTCTACTATATAAAAATAAGTCGGGTTTCCTTCCTGACGCTATAACTCCAGAACGCACGAACCGATTTCCACGGTTTTGCATTCGTTGGAAAGGTCTCGGGCTCCGTGAGGTTTATAGCAAAGAAAATTCAGGAAAAATTGGAATCTAATTCCACGCGGACGAAGTCGCGGGGGCAAAAGCTAGTAAGCTCATATAAAAGACATCAACGCGCACATTTTTAACGGGCATTAGGCATCCAATAAATTCCAGGACAAATTGCTCCGATTTGAATGATATGGTATCAATGCTTTAAAACCATATCATTCAAATAGCGAGCGACTTGTAGTGTCTGCTAAGTGCATTATCCATTTTTAGGTTACAAGAAGATACCTAATTATGCAGTATTAAATTATAATCGCATTATACGCCATTTTAACATTCAATTCAGGAAACACCAATCATAATATGAATGATTGCCATTCTAAAAATTTATATTTATTGCTAAGCAATCACAATATTCTGTCAACAATAGAAAATTCAATTTATTTGCCGAGACAAACCTTATTGATCATGTGTTGCGTTATTTGATTTTAGTCTATTGTTTGACTAATATATCAAGGCTGGCGGTTGTATACATGCAAAGTGATAATAAAAATTCAAGTTTGAAACGTCGATGACGCAAGACCATTAAAAATACTTACTTGAGTTTTCGGCATCATTCCATTTGCATAGCCTCCACGGCCTTCATTACGCAGCCGTTCTGCAAACTTTGAAATTAGAAAAGACAACACGAGCTATATTGTTTCAATAGTTTCAATTTCGGTTCGTTCGGGCTTGCATTTGGTAATTAGCGCCTCTCGCCTCACATCGCGGTGCGTAGTTATGTACGTAGGTACATGTCGCTCGCGGACAATTGCACCTCGACACCACTAGCCTTACATTTATCGAAGCGGCAGTCATAAACCTTCAATCACGGATCCCGAGTTCCTTTCGAAGCAACATTCAGAGCCACTCGTTGTTATCTTTAATATTTTATAGGGATCAGTAAAACGACGGCACTGCAAAGCGATTAAGCGACATTCCACTAGTGGTGATCGAGGCGAGTTTATATTGGGGTTGAAGTTAGGGCCGTGCCGGCATCGATAACGTATCGATGTAATTACACGTAATTAAAAGGTGATAAATATTTATGCGGTACCTACGGTCATGCGGAGATGTGCGCTGTGTCGGGACCATTTACTCGAACACCACATCTAAACTTACCATTAAAAAGAAAATGTTCGCAATTCGTGTATACGACTCAACTTTAATATTTATACCTCATGGAGTCGTAAAATGATGAATAATGACGCTAGAGTTGGGTTCGCTAGTGCTGTAATTACTCTGCCTTTATACGTAAGTGCCGCATGCTGGCTCTCTTGTTGTGTAAAACTTAAATGTTGTAGAGGTTACGATACGGACCTCCGTATATAATATTTATAATAACTGTAAAGTAAAATAAAGCAAAACTACAAAGTAAGAAACAAAGAACATATTATTATTAGTAATACAGTCTAGTACCTACGTAAGTAAGCTCATTGTATACACCTATGATAGGTGAAAGAGTTTCGTGAAAATATATTTTATTTATTTATTAAAATGAAACATATATAATCAAATTCTACTTAACTTAAATCAAAATTAAAACAAAATCTTAAATATCAAAAATTAAAAGCACAAAATTAAAAGTTCAAAATAAAAATATCTAAAATACTAGGTCGAGAAAATATTCCCATAGTGCTGGCTGCGTTGGCATTACCCCGCAGAATGAACCCCGCCAAACTTATTTTTTGGCTGAGGTACGGTAGCGGACACAAAATGTTTACCACCTTAAGATTCATAATTACATGTCTATGCCTGACAGTCGATATGCTTTCGATATTCTATGGCGTTATAAACCTTACTGCACGCAATGTGATATAGAATCTACTTTCAAAACTGATAAACATTTTCTGTCCGCGACCATAATTACGAGCCCTCTCCGGTCACCAATGGACTCGAAATAATCGATAAAATCACGAATCGTGTCTCTCATGAAAATCGGTTACATTTCCTTTCGGATTCCTCCAGGTAATTTTGAGAATTTTATCCCTACATAGAATAAAATCTACAGGTTTATATACAAAACCACCTAGGTACACATTAAGGTAGTCTTAAGCTGAAAAGTCCTATCTATTTTGTTCAGTCATTTTGACGTGTACAAAGAAATTAACCGAAGAACAGTATAGTTTTAGGCATGTATTAAAATAGACTATTTTTAATCGCTGATCCAGTCAATACAAAAACTGGAAGCCTCATAGAGCCCCACAAAAGTTTAAATGACCATAGAGCTCATAGAACTCGCATTCCTCACACTTCTGAAATTCACACCATTATAGTAAATAGTTTTTTTTAAAGTGACGATATAACATAGCAGGTATTAATTGACGTCCTAGACTTCGTCTGTTAGTATTTAGGTAATATAAAAATGTTTCTTATCATAAAATTTACCACTCTTATCTTATCCACCCCTCCAGGTACGGGAAAGCAATTTTCGAAAACCTCTCCTCATTGCACTTTCGCGGTACTCAAGGAAGAACAAAATTTTTGCTTTGCTTGCTTGATTGCTTTAATCCTCTAGTCAACAATCCAGACAAAGCTGCATGGTACAAGTTACAACGTAGGACCTACCGCTCGAATTGTACTTACACTGCCGCTCTTCCTGTCGTAGAACATATACATGAACAATGCAACACCAACCCGCAACACAACGCAAACCTTCCCAAAAATTAAATCTAAGTACGTTTCGCTTTGATGCCAACAATTGCAACTCAATTATGTACGGTGGAGTTAATGTATGCTGAGGATGTTCAGGTGTTGGAGCGCACCGTAGCAAAAGAATTTTGTTTTTCCTTGAGTATTATGGAATTCAACAAAGAAACGCCTGCTTCTATCAGTCCTCCCCAACTTTGGGGTAGTTAAGATACGCTTACGCGCGTGAGTTGTCTGTCAATTAGTCAGTCAGTGTCGGCACTGTATATCGATATAGATGTTCGTTTGGTTTTTACTTTGGGACAGGCATAAAATAAAACAATAGTATTCGTAGTTATTGGAAAGAAAGTGTGAAGGAAGCTAAAAGATCTATGGATGAATACTACTTCAGGGACGAATTCTGTATTTTCACTCTGTAAAGAGAGTCTGGAGCGTCTAACGGAAAATTATATTCCTCTGCCGCCAAAAGTAATTGTATTTTTATAAAAAGAACATTTTCCAGATAATTAGGTTTGCTGTGGAGTTTAAGCATTATACCTGCCGAAGAGAGAATTCAAATTGAAGACTTTTTTTTTGTACAGATTTGTATCTAGCACTGAATTTCACTATTGTTAGTGAAATTCAGTGCTAGAACTTCTAAGACTTAAAAGCTAACACTCGATTCTTTAGAGAGTTGTTATTTAGGTTAGTCTAGAACTGTGGTTGCTACGAAAAAGTCTATTAAATAAAATTAGGAGCAAATCATTTTTGTTTTGTTTTTAATACAAAATCCACCGGAAAAGTCGGAAATTTCTATGGTATTTTTGTATGAAAATCTCATTAAATAAAATGTGACATCCAGTTTTACACTTCCGATGTCACATGTTTTCAAAACAGCGACAAATTCTGCATTGAATACTGATTTTAGAGACAAATAACTGAATCAAAAGCGATATTTCAGTGATCGGTGTGATCCGTGGTGATTGTATCTCTATAATGCACTCAAAACCGTGAAGATATGGATCTGAATTCGTACATATGGTACCCGTATGAAGTTGGGGCGGGTTGCTTTAATTACGTAGTTACACTCGTTACATTCTTTATACCTAATATAGAACAATACCTATTGAGTAAATGCAAGGTTAATGAATTTAAATCTTGTCATAATTTCGTGAAAACCTGCAACAGTATATATTAATTTACACACATATCAGCAGACGTTTTTATACGAAGAATTTGTAAATATGTACCACCATTAAAGCTACTAGCTTTTACAGTTTGTAATAAATGTTTACACCGTTAGCGTCACATATCATAACTTAGAAAGTTTGTCACAGCGGAAGTAGGTTTTACTTCTTTAATTATGTATAATTGAAATATTAAACTTTTATCTTATATTTCGTATTTTGTCATGAAAATTTGATATTAGTACCGTTTTCGAGATACTTTACTAAATGTTGTACCTACCTAGCTAAGTCAATAGATTGTACTTTTAATTTTAAAGAAAGTTGGTGTTCATCTAGTATTTTATTGTTTGCAGGAGTTAACATGGCTGCTTCGCACATACTGAGTGCAGTTGAGCCTACAGTGGGCGGCGGCGGATCGCGCGGCGGTCGCGAACGGGAGGTCAATGTTGCTCTCGACGACCGCGAGCTTTGGGTCCGTTTTCAGACTCTCACCAATGAAATGATTGTAACTAAGAATGGAAGGTAAGTAGTCCGAACGTTGCGTCTGAAACACGAGTATCATACCCGATTTTTCGAGATTACTAGATGGTAGCTTAATTCGTACCTACATGACGTCCTCAAGTAAAATGCCTGTTTTCTAATAAAAATGTTTTCTTAATGACAATACTAGTTTAAGTATCTAAATAAAACACCCTTCAAGGCATAGTACATTGTGGTAAGTAGGTTATTATAATCGAGCTCATGTTTCTATGCCCAAGCCGCAGGCGAGGGTTTACTATCGTTACGAGATTGTAATAATCTTAACGCCCGTATATTACACGACGTTTTTCAATTCATTTGTGAGAAAACAGATAAATATAGTAGATTTTTGACCGAAAATTTATATGTATCCAAGTCATTCTTTGATTTAAGAGTGCTTTTAAGCATTGAGTATAATATCGACTACAACGATGATGGTTTATACTTGTCGGGTAATTTATGGAAATAAGCCATGAAAAAATTTCAAGGCGGAGTTAGTTCCATTTCATCTCTGGAATCCATATTATTTATTCACCTTAAAGATAATGATTTTCTATCATTAGAAAGAAGGATAAATTGATGGAGGAGGTCTTTTGGTCTCTTGTGGGCTTAATCTGTAACTCAATAAACCGAAGACTTTATTTATCTGGTAACAATTTATCTTGAGGTACAGGCGCATGATTCATTTACTTCGTATTGAGCAGACTTGTGCTTTAAAAATAACCTATGCGTACAACATTGAAGCAAATGAGTAAGAAATAAAATCGAACAATATGCCTTACAATATAGTTTATAGCCAGAGTATGATTACTGTATATTTAAGTGAGGCATTAAGCTGTTCTAAATGTGTAGGGACTAATTAACTTGCCCAGTTTTATGACGAATTAAACGTAAAAGCCTTGGACAAACGTAGGTAGGTAGATATAATATGATTTAAAAATATTTTATACTGAACAGCATGTCTTAAAGGTAAGCTGGGCATTTATTAAGGCAATCACTTTGAAAACTATACCTATCGACAATAAAAAAAATGAATTGCTGTTCGTTTGTCTCGCTATAACTCGAGAATGGCTGGACCGATTTGGCTAATTTTGATCTTGAAATATTTGTGGAAGTTCTGGGAAGGTGTAAACGGTGTGAAAAGGAAAATACTAAAAACGACAACTTAATTTTCCAATATAAACTGTTCCTAGCTTTTAAACATTTGATGTCTTTTGTCTTTTTAGAAATAGAAAAATGTCATTAGGTTGTCAAATATTTATAGGTGCGTTCAGAAATTTGTCTGTTCCTTTTATGGTAAAAAAACGTTTGCCGGGCCTAGTCTACAATAAATGCAATTATCTTATGAAGCTATCAGATTTTTCAGCTCTATGCTAATTTTACCATCGTCGAGTAAAATGTAATCTTAGTAATATTATAAGTAAATGCGAAAGTTTGGAAGCATGGATGGACGGATGTTTGTTACTCTAATCACGCCGCAACGACTGAGCCGATTTGGCTGAAATTTGGCACAGAGAAGATTATAGTATAAAATAACACTTTTTATCCCGGAAATCCTTCCCTTCGGGAATTAAAATCTTCAGTCAATGCGAACGAAGTCGCGAATAAAAACGTTTTGACAGAATTCAATACAGCTCTTCAATACATATTCTCTTGCGCTAAGCCACGGATGGCGAAACTATAAGGGTTCTTTGTTGTTTTACTACGGAACCCTAAAAACAGTCTGAACATCAAAATTCTTCGGAACAATACAACACCAACAAACAATACGCAACACCACACAAACTTTTCATGTTCTATTGTAGGTACGTTTCGCTCCGAAATCAGAATATCAGATATCAGAAGTTGATGTACTTTGCAACGTAGACCTCCCACTTATAAAATCATAGCGTAACGGAGACTTTCAGAGAGGACTTTCGGATTTTAGTCTGATTGAGGTTTTAATAATATTAATTAATTTAATGAGACATTCAAATAATATCGAAACATTTTCAACTTATGGGGCCAAACAATACTCGTGCGTATGTCAACGGTTATCCGCCAAGATCTCCTGACTCAGAATTTCAAAAGTTTGCACAAGGCACAAAAAACATTGGCACTTATTTTTGTTTGAGTGAGTTACAATAAGTATTGATTTCATGTAGGAGAATTTTCTATAGTGTGAGATACTTTTTTTTTGCAAAATCAGTACAAAAGCGGATTGACTAAAAATATCAGATAGGAGCCGTTGATGGTTAACCGTCGATATAGTTTTTAAATGTTTATATTATGTACTTTGCTGTATAGTATGTGATCAGTAACATTCGCGAGTGCTAACAGGGTGCTGAGGGGCGGCCAGTTTTCAGCTATTAACACTGTAGGTCTTGCTCATTAACGTAGGGCGTCTAAATGGTACCGCTCGAGCCATGCTCTACCCTTGACTTGTCTTGTACTTAAATGATGTGGATAGTGGTCTTTATCTTTAGGAAAAGTTAAAAATATTATATGATGGGCAATAAGTTGAAGGATTTGTGCTGTAGTTGTGACAGCGAATACCAGTGGACTGCATGGTCTAAGCAGTGATCCAATTCTGTAACTGATTGCTTGATGACGATGAGTGACTGATTTCATTTACGCTATGCCTCATAGTGCACGACAAGCCGTCGCTCGATTATTATCACTACGATCTACTAGTAACAGGACTAGTAATCGAAAAACTAGACTTCTTCTTTATCAACCGATAAACATCCATTACTGGACATCGTTCTCTTGCATGGTGTACTACATGCCTCAATCCTGTTTCATCTATATCCACGTCTGAAGTCATCGCGTCGTCTAACCGTGAAGGGCACATGGTCTACCTACTAGTGAGTACTACTTGCACTGCTTTTTCCGTTACCTTGGGTCCCATTTCCATTTCAGCACGACTCGATGAGCAATGTCGGTAACAAAAGGTCTTCTACGTAAATGTAAAATTACATGTAGGCCAAGTTGTATCTTATGATAAGTCAAGACTCTACCACCCGGTTCGGAAAGCAGAATCTGCGAGGCATAGATACAATTCAAAAAATTGCGATCATCTGACCTCATAGGTACTAATGACGTTTACTGTTTACGTATAAAAATATTTGTCTGAACTAACTGAACAGTTTTAATTATATTAATTCACTTGTAAAGTTATCTGGCACCTATAGCAATGCATTAAGTTCTATGGGTATCTTAAAATGTACACCTTTATATTAAATATTTTACTAAGTTTTTGCAAATATGTAACTGTTGATTCTGATTTTTTTCAAACAAACACACATTATGTTCGTTCAAGATATAATATTAAAACAAGGTTATTTAGTACTAGAACTAATGCAAAATTTTCATTATTATTCTCCGACCTAGGTATACTAGAGTTGATTTGTTAATAAACCTTTATGTAAATTACCAATTTGACTTTACGGTTATGATGCACAATACAAGTGCTATTTTGTATTATAAAAACGGAATCTAATTAAATAAAATCGTTCGTAATAAAATATTTATACTTAATAAATAATCATTTTATGTCCATAACGAATAACTTATGGGTTTACACTAAATTTTATTTAATAACGAGCCTATGTTGCTCTTACAAATATAATGTTGTATTGCGGATGCTCGCGATTTCGTCCGCTTTTTTATTTAATTCACAATCGATAGTTCCTAAACCCTCACAGTTTAGGTGGACAGAACAACTGCAAGATCAGGATTGAGGAGTTGAATCTTGAAATTCAATGATGTAGTCTTTACTTGGTACCAACGATAACTATTCGTAATTGACAGTAACTAAATCTCCACAATTAACGGGGCAGTACCCCTGCAGCATCTAAATTGAGGAGTTGGAACCCGAAGTTTTTTTGGGAGCATCTTGCAAAATGCTCCTTGATAAGAATACATAGATAGAAAAACAAAACTCCTCCTCCTTTTTAGAAAGTCGGTCATAAAAGTAGCCCCAAATGTTACTCCCAAAAACATCAGCTATCTACCAGTGAAACTCCTGTAAAAATCGGTCTAGCCGTTCCCAAAGTTAGCGGCAATAAACAAACAGACAGACAGATAAAAATTTTAAATATTTCAAAAACTACTGGGTTACATTATAAATAAACAAATATAAAAAACAATCAAATCTTTTCTCTTTATAATTTTCTTCGTACTCACGCGTCGCTATTGTTGCACATTTTTTTAGTTTTTTTTTGGACCTATTAGATAAGATGAACTTGACAAAATAATATGCTCCTCTCCCCTCTAAGTAAGCGGAAGTAAGTAAGTAGTTAATTAAGCGGAAAGCTTACTAAGCTACTTACTTAGAAATGCGTGTGACAATAGTGGAACGTGTGGGGATCGAACTTGCGAATTTTTCAGTTTTCAGTCCGCACTTTTAACCGTTGGGCTATTGAGGCTCTAATGAATCTTATCCAGGCTTTAATGATTTTTAAATCTACGAAATTTTTCACCTATCAACATGAACGCGAGAAAACAAAAAAGTGTCTATGCACGAAATAAATTGCCCCAGATACGTGAAGTTGATTTTACACTTTCAAAATGCATGTATGTATTAGTATATGTAGGTACAAATAAATCTTATAACATGTTGAGCATTCACTATTATCTTTTGCTTCAGACGGATGTTCCCAGTTGTAAAAGTAACTGCCAGTGGGCTGGACCCGACGGCGATGTACACTGTTCTTCTTGAATTTGTGCAAGTCGACACACACCGTTGGAAATACGTTAACGGCGAGTGGGTGAGTAAAGCTCATTTTACAACATCAATCAATTTTTACGACTCATCTTTTGTTTATTCTGGTTGCATAGTTTCCTACAGAATCGTGTTTGAATATTTTGAATAAGTACTTACTTTTGTAAAATATAGGAGTTAACTTAAACAGTAAGTATACTTGTCTTTTCATACAAATCTTTTTATTGATGATATAGAAATAATAAAAATGTAACAACTTTTAAAACTGTAGGTTCCGGGAGGGAAAGCTGAGGTACCACCATCTAATGCTATCTACATACATCCGGAAAGCCCTAACTTTGGTGCGCATTGGATGAAAGAACCAATATCTTTTGCCAAAGTTAAGCTAACAAACAAAACCAATGGAAATGGACAGGTTGGTATCAATCTACATTTTTATACTACTAATAACTAAAACATTAGGTACCCTGTTATTGTACCTACTAACCAGTTTCTTTAAAATTATATTATTTTTATTTGAAAACATTGTTAAAATTTAATTCAAAGGTAATTTCTTTAATGAAAATTGCTGTTTCTCGGTTCGTTTTAAGAAGATCGCTGAAATATTAGACTTTTCACGCAAATAAACTAGTTTCAATAAATACTATTGACAGTAGTCGCTGAGGAGCGCAGCGACTACCTATTTCAAATCTATGGTTAACAACTAACTAGGTAGTTTCTATATTTCTATGCCTTCAAAAAGTTCACATTTTTAACCGTCTTCCAAAAAAGGAGATTCTCAATTCGTTGGAATCTTATTTTTTATGTATGTTCCCCTATTACTCGAAGACTCCTGGACCGATTTAGAAAATTATTTTTTTGTTTGAAAGGGTATACTTCCTAAGTGGTCCCATTGTCATCAGGTCAGGATTTGATGGTGGAATCACAGGCACAGTTCATATACTTTGTAGTGGCGTTTGAAGTCGGTTTTTTAAAAAGAATTTTTACGTTTATACTTGTTGATCTTGACTGTAGATTCCGATCTTTGATTGTACCGTCATGCTTCAAGCACAGTCCTATACTTGAACGTGTGATGCTGCTCATTAAGTCCTTCATCTCATGAGCCTAAACAGAGCATAATTAACAGCACCCAGATCGATAGAATACTAATTTCTGATAATAGAAAGTCAGTTAGTTACACAGAGGTGTTAGGTACTCTGCTACAGTTTCGTGGCTACCGCTATTTTGAGCAGCCTTTTCTCACGCCCCAATGTGGTGCAAATGAATATGAAAGCAAACATCTGATATATCCAGATCCATATGTTGACGGCTCGGTGTGAAATCTGTAGCTTTACCAACTATTTAGCGGGTGGTCGTACGCACTATCATTTGTAATAATTATTGTCTCATTGCTATGTTTACGGATCTTCTTTATGTTAAACTCCTCTTTTATTAATATTATAATGGCACTAATGATCCACCACAATACATGCATATTTGTTTATATTTATACGCAAAATTAACAATTTCGTGATAAATGGACTACGATATTAGTTAATGAATGGTTTTAGCCGAAGTTGGGACGAAGGATTAGAAGACTTATATATATTTACAATATTAATGTGAAGGGATAAGAGAATAAGAAATGTTACAGTAATGCGGGTAGGTCATCACAAATAGGCAATATGACCCAAGACCCAGAAAGATGAAGCTGTAGGATTGAAAACGTAAAAAGGAAGTTGAGGGCGTCCGATTGAATAAAACGCCCTTTTTTTTCTAGATAATGTTGAATTCTCTTCACAAGTACGAGCCGAGAGTGCATTTAGTGAAAGTAGGCACCGATCTCCGACGCATCATGACCTATCCGTTTCCCGAGACACAGTTCATAGCAGTAACGGCATACCAAAATGAAGAAGTAACCTCGCTGAAAATCAAATACAATCCTTTCGCGAAGGCTTTCCTGGATGCGAAAGAAAGGCCAGAGGGATACTATCAGAGAGACTTCGTTGGAACTCACTACCCGCAGCAAAGTTCATCTCCTCATCAGTATCCACAATGTAAGATGAAAATCATTTTTCTTTTAAGTTCATCGTTTCTTCTACACAACTTACCTAGTACATACTGAAAAAAGTAATTTATGTGACACCTTGAAAACTAACGTACAGTTTATTAAGCTTAATTAATTAAAGTATTTAACAATTCACATTACAATGTAGCTTTTACAATTAGACAAATTTTTTAGAATTAGGCGTTTACACGATAGCTTTTGCTGTCGTTTTACCATAGCTGTGGCTGATGGATGCAAATCTGTGATGTAATTTATTGATGTTTGCATAACAAAAATATGGCACATCTCAGTTCTTTGATGCATAACCTAATCTTATCTTTTAATGCAACGCTATAACTGATTTTGATCACGCAATATTGAGGTAAATCGCAATAAGCACAAGAGATTTGCGTATTGTTAGTACCTTCGGAAAAATATGTCGTGGTGCTTGATGCTCGGCCATTATCTGGTGCGAGGTTTTGTAATTGTTCAATTTGCAAGAAAAACTTATGAATTATGCTATATAATAATAAAAACGTGTACTTACGGTCCCATTTCTGAAAAACTAGCAACCAAGTAGGCAAATAATACCCGAAAAACTCTTTAAAACTCTTCTCATAATTTATTCCGGTATCGTAGCATCCTCAGGAGATGATAACTCTACAAGTGTTTTTTCTTTATGCCTTCTAGCGGTTTGATGGGCAATTCATAGCACATGCTACACATATTGGCATGTACATCTACTTATTTTAGCGGATTATATCAAAATAAGCCTTGTACATCTAGAAAGTTAACAATTTTATCCAACATATTTTATAGTTGGTGGTTGGTTCGTAACATCTCAGTCACTTTATGGAAGCAGCAATTCTTCATCAAGAAGACCAGCGCCGTACCCACCCCGGCCGCCTTCACGACCTCGGACCTTGTCGCCACCATGTAAGAAAAATTTCTGTCAAATTGAAGTTTAAGGAACAGTGGTCAGCTGAATTTTCACACATTTGAGAGCATTGTGAAGAACAGCTCTCAGGCATGCAGGCTTCCTCGTGATGTTTTCTTTCATTGTTAAAGATATTTAATTGCAATAATAATATTGGTATGAACTAGTGGTAGATTCACTTCACGATTCGAAAGCACTTTTTAGAAGTTTATTTGCCTAGATAACTATTCTATACTATGATTCCGAGAAGTTAGTTGCATAGTTAGTCCAGTCAAAAAACCTCAAAAAATGGCCCAACCTCTGGAAAATTGCGAAAGTTTTGAAACTTTGCACATCGAATTATGGGTCCCTAGGGATGAATATACCAAAAGTCCTCATGCGTACGAGGCGAGCTCTAGCGGCAATTAGCGGAAACAGGACCCTTTTTTTGGTTTTTTGTTAATATCTCGAGAACCTTTGGTCAGAGGTAAAAGTTTACTACTACATAATTAAAGCTTATTAAATTTGCAACAATAATGATTATATACATTTTTCTTGAATTCCTAATAATTACTGAGTTTTAGGCCACTAAAAGATAGCTTTTTCGAAAAATCACGCTAGCGGCGCCCGGTACAATATGGCATTTGTAATAATATTTGACAATCATGGTTTATCATTTTTTTTTTGGTACCAAGGGTGATTCAGAAAATAAACTTCACAGTTATGTACAAAAAAAGACATATTGTTTATTAAACAACTAGCTTTTGCCCTCGGCTTCGCTCACGTTAAGTTAAATTTTTCAAACCCCTATTTTACCCGTTGTACCCCCTTAGGGGTCAAATTTTCAAAAATCCTTTCGTAAAGGATGCCTACGGCCTAATAGCTACCTGTATGCCAAATTTCAGCCTGATCCGTCCAGTGGTTTAAGCTGTGCGTGGATAGATCAGTCAGTAAGTCTGTCACCTTTGCGTTTTAAATATTTAGATGAAATACAGAAACAATAAAAAATGCTATCAACGCACAGCTTAAACCACTGGACGGATCAGGCTGAAATTTGGCATACAGGTAGCAATTAGGCCGTAGGCATCCTCTACGAAAGAATTTTTGAAAATTCAACCCCTAAGGGGGTACAACGGGTAAAATAGGGGTTTGAAAAATTTAACTTAACGTAAGCGAAGCCGAGGGCAAAAGCTAGTTGTTTAATAAACAATATGTCTTTTTTTTGTACATAACTGTGAAGTTTATTTTCTGAATCACCCTTGGTACCAAAAAAAAAATGATAAACCATGATTGTCAAATATTATTACAAATGCCATATTGTACCGGGCGCCGCTAGCGTGATTTTTCGAAAAAGCTATCTTTTAGTGGCCTAAAACTCAGTAATTATTAGGAATTCAAGAAAAATGTATATAATCATTATTGTTGCAAATTTAATAAGCTTTAATTATGTAGTAGTAAACTTTTACCTCTGACCAAAGGTTCTCGAGATATTAACAAAAAACCAAAAAAAGGGTCCTGTTTCCGCTAATTGCCGCTAGAGCTCGCCTCGTACGCATGAGGACTTTTGGTATATTCATCCCTAGGGACCCATAATTCGATGTACAAAGTTTCAAAACTTTCGCAATTTTCCAGAGGTTAAACCTTGTTTTGACTGGACTAAGTATTCGAACGCCAGTTAATAAAAATAGAATATTTTCTACTGTCTTATTTACCTACATTACTTGCTTATACTTATACTTGTTTAATTTTATAGCAACGTACAGCAACACGGAGCGGTCTACAGCAGCGGTGGCTAATAGCGGTAGTTACACGTGGGCAGCAAGCAGCGGGTACTGGAGCTCAACGCAAGGAGGCAGCTCGCCCCAACCAAACGCGTCGCCGGCCCCGTACCGCACCCCGCCGCACGCGTACCCTGCGCCCATTGAATACGCACCCACACCTCCCACGAGCTCCTCTGCACCAGCTGCAGCACCTGCGCCGCTGTACCCCCTGCAGTACGAAGCCCCCACACAGCACCACTCGCCATACTACCAACATGCGTACGCGCCCTACGCTCACCACGCAATCGAAGATATCTCCTACTGGCCTAATGGGTAAATGTAACATTGTTCGTATTATCATCAAATCTGCACGATTGATAGGTGCACGTTGGATCCAGCAGATCGAACGTGTGTATAAATCTTTACACATCACACAATAAAGTATGCCGTAGAGTTGTAGTGCTGCTGATATTTCAAACAAATTAGCATAAAATGCGGCACTATATCGTGCCAAGTAAAATCACTTTTTGCTTATACTTAAGTGCATACTTGGTTCTGTGCTGTGGACATGACATTATATGTTTTTATATAAAAGCATCATAGTAAGCAAACTACGTATTTTCTTCAATGTATTTTTTGTTTGTAGTTTAAACAGTTACGGTTATCAGCCATCAGAGTACGTGGGTACTGGTGACGTGGCGTACAGCGCTGAGGGCATGCCTTTCGGTTCCAACGGTCCCCCACTTGAAGGAGCGTCGGCAAACCAAGACGACCGCAATACTCCATCGGGATCTGAACACCAATCTGGAGAAAGAGAATACAAGTTTAGTACTGAAGAAGATCGCCATTCTCCATGTGAAGAGACGAATCTCCCGCAGCGTTCACCAACCCAGTGACCAATAGATGTAATTACATTAATGAAACATTTAGAAAAATTTTTTAGGTCACGCAAGAAGAATGTAGAAATGAAGATTAAATTATACCTAATTATTAAATAACTAGCTGATATCCGTGACTTCGTACGCGATTGAGATTGAGGTTTTTTGGAGTCCCATGGGAACTTTAATTTTTTTCGGGATTAAAAGTAGTCTATGTTTTAATTCGAAGTATAGTCCATCTCCATTTTAAATTTCAGCCAAATCGGTCCCAGTACTTTTTGAGCCAATTCGTTACAAACATACTTACATACAAATCTTTCCTCTTTGTAATATTAGTATAGAATATGATCTATAAAATATCTACAAAAACATATTATGCCCTTTTAAATATTATTATTGTCCTATCATTTTATCTGAAACTTTTCCAATATTAATAAAATAGCAAATTCAAAGAGCCGTGTTTGCGTTGAAGTCTTTTTAAGCAATCTAGATGGAATACTATAGGAAAAGGTCATTTTACTTGTACTTTGTTACAAATAATATACAAAAATAATGAATTGCATAATTTATTTTTGTCTGCAGCACATTTCGAAATCTTAGAAATAAACCAAATACTTATGTATTTATGTTATTAATATTGTTCATTGAGAATTATAGACATGTTTTGAGCGTAAAATGCGCGTTCTAGGACTTTTAAATCCTAAAAAAAAGATTTGACACCAGCAAGATGGCAGACTAGACGGGCTTACTAAACCTCCGCTGTCAGTCGGTCCTTCCGTCTGTCAGCGGACTGTATCTCATGAAAAATATGTCTTTCTCTTGCTGCTATAACAACAAATTAAAAAACATAAAGTTTAATATTAAAGAATACCTCCAAACAATAAAATTTTATTTTACTCGATCGATAATAATAAGTGGTATCAAATCTTGTACGATGTGAGCGGGTTCAACTTGCACTTGGCCGTTTTTAAGTTTGCTTTGTATGATCTACATGTAAAAATACAAATTACAATTATTCTCCATAGTAGGTAATTACTATATTATTTAAAATGTTGATGAAGGTAATATTATACTTAATATTAAGGCACTGTAAATATATTATTATTATTACATGAAAAATGTTACTGTAACTATTCGTAATGAAAAGTATTTTTCATTTACACAATAAATCATGTTTTGTTACTCGATAAGTTTTTTATTGATACAGTATGAAATACCACTAATCCTAATAATAATTAGATTACGTTTCAGATTGTGCAAAAACGTACAAATCAATACAAAACAAAATAATTAATACAGCAAATGCGTTAAATTCTTGTTTTTCACACAAGAATATTAATTAAGAAATTTCACATAAGACGAGAATCAAACGAGAACAGAGTTGCAGACCTACACAAGTAGATATTTAGGCATGCCTATCTATAGGACCACTGGACTTCAACAAACATACAAGTAAACTGTAAACTACAATAGGGTGAATATTCAAAGTAATGAAAATTACGTATTCCAGTGAATAAAAAATTGAAACTTAAGTTTAGACTCCATTTAATATACGTTTATCATGCACACCTACATACTTTATCGTGCACATGGTGTGTTTATTGAAATTTCTATGTAAATCACTCAGATTTTTAGTGAAAATAACATTAAAATTCATTACCGGCACCTGTTTTATTACTAGATATTTTATATTTAATAATATTTAGTAAACCTAGCACAAAAATAATGTTAATTTGGCTACTGTGCCGAATAATTAAATAATTTTTTATTACTTCTTCATAATTTAAAATTAATTTTACAAAGAAATATATAGTCAAATATGTTTTTAAAGTTTTGTCACGATGCAAAGTTCATTACCGGAACCCTCCGGAATCATCACGGGAAACATGTTTTTACGTGACAAAATCTTGCCGCTACATAGTGAGCTCTCGGCGTCCCGCACCTCAGACCTCAGTCGACCGGAAAACGTAGCAGATAGAAGACGTACGCACGAACTCGCGCAAAAAATTACAACTGAAAGTGTATTATAATGTTTTGTCACAGTTTATGTTTCATTACCAGTCCGCTTATATTTTGATAAATATTTAAAATTGGAATTTTATTGCGATAACAATACATCAAGTTCTCGTCTAGTTTAATTTTTAAATGATTAGATAGCATATACTGCTTATAGAAAAATTAATAATAAATTAAAAGTGCATATTTGTCATTACCGTGTCCTTCATTACCGTCGTTTACCGTAACCTTTTTGAAGTTCATTTAATGATTTTTACTGAAACTACATTATATATAGGAATACTTTCGAAGGGAGATGATTCTACAATTTGGTAGTACATGGAAAAAAAGATCTGGAGCACCTGATGGTCGAAGTGCTCCAGGCACCCAGGTGGTGGGGGTGAAATTGCGTTGGATGGCGTGCGGTGCGGTTGTAGAAGTTAGAGGGCTCCCCGTTATATAGCCGATAGAGCACACAAAGCGAGCTTACATCTGCGGTGTTCCAAGCTTTCCAGCGAGTAGGTTAATTTGGGATTGTCCACAAGCCGAAGTGCCCTCTTTTGAATCCCAATGCTGTTGGTAGGAGTAAGGGAAGTGTTCTGAAAGAGAAGAGGCGTGGTAAAAGGGGCCTTTTTTGCGGTAAACGCACAAACTTGTGTTTTTGAAGGGTTAAATTGAACAAGATTTTGTGAAGCCCATACGGACACTTTCTAGAGAAAAGTCTCAATGTCCGACACAAGTTTGGCTCTATTCTCCTCCAGCACTGCGCGAGAGAACTGTGCATGGCCTTTGTAAAGGGCATCAGAAGTACTGTCATCCGCATAACAATATATGCTGCTGTTATGCAACATATCATTGACATGCAGAATGAACAAAGTAGGCGATAGCACTGAGCCCTGTGGAATGCCAGCATTGATGGGCTTAGGTTGAGAGCAAAAACCGTCGACAGCGACCTTGATGCTGCGCCCATGAAGAAAGCTAGCGACCCAATTGCACAGCTTCGCAGGAAGTCCGTAAGATAGCAGCTTCGATAGCCAAGCCCTATGCCAAACCCGATCAAAGGCTTTAGCGATGTCGAGGCTGACCGCTAGGGCTTCCCCCTTACTGTCAATATATCCCCAATGTACCCCGTATATCACGCAAGGAGTTTTGACACCGCGGGATGGTCAGCGGTGTTTTCCCACCATCATCAAGCGTAGAGTTGGCAGCAAAGAGAGTGCCCAGAATTTCGGCTTTCTCTTTGGCAGTGTAGGCCAGTGTATCATCCGGTTTGCGTAAAGGTGGAAACGAGGAATGACAGAAGTTGCCTTACATGGCTTTCAACAGAAATCAGAAAGCACGGGAACCAGAAGGCAGTGAGACTAGTTTCTGCCCAATTCTGTCGATGTGCTCAAATTTTGCCCTGGCAATGGCATTTTTGTAGGCTCTGGACGCAATGTTAAAGATTTTCTTAACATTTGCAGCATTGGGATCATTGGTGCAATGTGCAGAGAGCCAGGACTGGTAGGAGTTTTGTTTAAGTATAGCAGCCTTATTACAGATCCCGTTGAACCATTTCTGCGCGCGCTTCCCAAAAGGTATGAGGGAGTTTGGAATATAGCAGTCCATACCTTGGAGTATGGCATCAGCAACTGCTTCTGCACAGGTGTTAAGGTCGTTTGTTGAAAAACAAAGCTGTGCCCACGGATATGAGGCTACCGGTATTACGCGTGCGAACAGAGGATGGAAGTGGCACGGAAGTCTGTACTAGGCAGGGGTTAAATGTTCCTAGGGGAGCATCGACTGTTACCTGGTAGCCGGTAGGGTGAGTGGTAAGGAAGAGGTCCAATATAGAGGGAGTCTATTAAGTTATGGAAGAACTGCTTGATATTTTGTTATTTGAAACGATCTTACTCCAAGCAGTGACGGGCCCAACAAGGTTCTCGGTCGACGAGTGAATTACCAATTCCCTGTGCACGGCTGGGCACTTGCTTTTATTTGTACAAGTTTATTCAAATAGAGAATTCATAAGAAATTCTGCCAAAAGTATACATAAAAATTCATTACCGTATACAGGGTTCATTACCGTAGCTTGACATAAATTTCTAGTGGCAATAACTCTTTGAATATTTGAAATATATACGTGCCTTTCACTTGTGTATTTAATGAAATAGCACCAAACATTATAATACTAACAAATATTAGAAAAAATGAAATTATGCTTGTTCCTAAAAAAATGCGCAAATATCGTCCAAACTGAATATTCACCCAATAATTTTTGTAATTTGTAGTGGCGCTTGAAGTCGGCTATTAAAAAATTATATATTTTAAGATTTTTAGTAGGTTTTGCGACTAGTAATATCTAATCTACATATTAAAAAAAAATAACTGACTGACTGATCTATCAACGCACAGCTCAAACCATTGGACGAATCGGATTGAAAGGTAAACGCAGGGGGGTGAAACTTCCATACATTGAGGTGTTTAAAAAAAATGTATAGAAACTACTGTCATCTATGTGAATGGGTACAGAAACATGTATCATAATTTTACATTGGCGCCGTTAGGTGTCGCTTAGTGGATACAACAAAATTAAAATAATTATTATTAAATTATACATAGATAAACGTAACATTACTATTCATTCACTTTATTTTAATGCAATTTCAATCTATATTAAATGTACATTTATTACATTTTTTTTTTTACCGTTTTAAGCATAAGTTTTAAGCCAGTGAAACGAAACGTCAAAGTCCGGCAAATACTGACGTTTTGAAATTTTCCAATGAATTTTTTATCATATTTATTTTTATTATTTTTTTTTATTTTTTTATTTTTAATTTTTTATGTTCATGTGAAGGTGTTGTGTTCTTTTAAACTAATTCTCGTGATTTGATCTGCTCTTTTGACTAACGACTAAGCTTTTTCCTTGATATCTGCAATAAACGTTTGACCCTGCTTCTCCCTTGGACCTTGTGATAAAATATACTCCAAACGCTGTGAATACCGGACTTTTCTTTTGATTTTTGATTTGGATTCGACGAAACTTTCATTATGCCTAGAAAAACTGCCTTCAAGTGCTATTTTGGATGTACTCCCTATAAAGGTATGGTTTGTTTTAATTTACCGTCTTACAAAATGAATTGGGCGTTATAAAATGTCTGTTAACGAACCTGCTGGTAGCATTTTTTATAAAATTACATTGAATTATATTTCAGGAAGAGTTCATCACTTCCCACCATCGGAATACCCTTATGAGGAAAAATTTAGTCAATGGAAAATGGTGTTAAATGAAACAGACATAGAAAAGGGTGACAAATACATATACAACAACATACATATATGTGATCACCATTTTGAAGAGTTCTATATAACAGCTACTGGACGTCTTACTAAAAATGCTATTCCAACATTGAATATTGGTAAGTTTTATCTAGATTTGTCATAAGGATAAAAAATGACAATGATCAAATAATCTACAAAGTTCTACAAGCACAAAAGTATGGCCCCATACACCTGTTTTGCCCATAATTTGCCCCCATTTGAATATGCAGGGCATGTAGCAAACGCTACTCTTGCTTTGTGGTTAATCTGCCACTGAGTCTTGGCCATATTATTAACTAGCGGCCCGCTCCGGCTTCGCACGGGTATAAAATATATATTCATTCATTGAAAAAATGATTAAAATCGATCCAGTAGTTGCTCCCACCGCCCGGCCGGCCAGAACCGCCGCAAACGCTACGTCCCGCAATTTTTAAATCTGTAATATCTTCGAAAATATTCATTTAAATCATATGCTGTAATGGGCCATATAGATCTTTATTAAATCAACAATGTATTTAAGGTATTTAATTAGATAAGGATTAATGCTGTATTGGTTAAAATCGCTTTGAAAATTAGCCATTATTTGTCGTAAAAAGTAAATGACAAAAACATGTTATTGTGGGATATCCATAAAAGTTAGACATATACCATAGCGGAGTTTTCTGTAGACCTTTTCAATGTGTACAATAGTTAGTACATTATTTTGATAAATCTCGTAGGGATTAGCCTGCGTTTGCAATGTAAGCGGAAAAAATGTAATTATTTACGACATCACATTAGAAACCTCAAAAATAACAGTATGTCTCCACTATTTTATTCATGTCATTATACATATAAACCTTCCTCTTCAATCACTCTATCTATTAAAAAAACCGCATCAAAATCCGTTGCGTAATTTTAAAAATTTAAGCGTACATAGGGATATAGAGACAGAGAAAGCGACTTTGTTTTATACTATGTATGTATGTAGTATGTATGTGTATGTTATAGTGAAGTAGTGCAAAGGTGAAGACATTTTGTTACTCTTTGACACAAAAACTGCTGAAAAGATTTGGCTGAAATTTGGAATGGAGATAAATTATATCCTGGATTAACACATAGGCTATATTTTATCCTGGAAAAAAGGGTTAGGGTTTAGGTTTCCCGTGGGAATCAAATACCTTAATCCATGCGGACCAAGTCGCAGGCATAATCTAGTCTAGTAATATATAAAGTTAAGATTAAGTTTTAAAAAAAAATATGAAAAATTTAATCCTGATTTTCGTGTAGAAACACACCAAGCTGCCAATCATGGAATAGACCTGACTACATGTTCTACTGAGCATACCAAAATATCTGATATTGCAGATGCCAATTCTGGCCAAGGTAAACATATGAAGTTTTTTATTTACTGGCACCTGGGTATGCCAGACAAAAGAACCACTATGATGAAACAGTATATAATATACGTTAATTTCATAAGAGTAAATTTGAATGTTAGTCTAAATATATAAAAGGCAAAGGTGACTGACTGACTAACTGACTGACTGATCTATCAACGCACAACTCTAACCACTGGACCGATCGAGCTGAAATTTGGCATACAGGTAGCTATGATGATGTAATCATCCACTAAGAAAGGATTTTTCAAAATTCAACCCGAAGGAGGTAAAATAGGAGTTTAAAAAATCGAACTTAACGTGAGCGAAGCCGCGGGTTAAAGCTAGTCTAGCTATAAGCTTGTGCAGTGCAGTTTGATTCATATTATTAAGTACCTACTTATAAGCCAGTAAACCCACATTGGACCCCAAGTGTAGTTAAATTCTTAATTCTCCTGTTTTATGACAAAAGACACCTTTGCTAGGCATAGACACAGTGGGACATTAAAAGGTGAAGTGTGATTTTAAGAACCAAGAGGAAAATTGTATGAGAGTCATCGGGAGGGCTTCCATCCCTACATCGTTGATATACCATCCTCGGGGATGAAGCAGTTTAAGTCTTCATTTCTGATTCTTACTGCCAGGGTCTAGAATGCTCTTCCGAGATCTGTGTTTCCTAACACGTACAATTTGGGTATCACACCATCACTTTCCATCAGGTGTGATAGTGGTCAAGCGTGTGCCTATAATGTATATAAAAAAATGTTACCAAGTTGATTCATTTTAGCTGAGTTTATAAATCTGGATAAGATAGTATGTGTATTGTGATATTACCGTTTTTTAATATACTAAGTACATATTCCTTTCCTTTATTTAAGGGACTACATGTGAAATTGAGCCAGTGAGTGAGAATCCACCAGTAGTGATTTCTCAAAAACGTGTTTCTGTCAAAAAAGGTTAGTACCTACTTTTGATTTACTTAACCAAATTAGGTGTCTAAAATAGTATCTTTGAGAGCCCCCTAATTGCTAAGTATTTTGTTTTTTACACAAAAACATTTTTTTTTCGATTTATAGGCTACTTTTTATCCCGAAAATGCACAGTTCCTATGGGATGATGCGCTTACGTTTGTCCTTTAATCAAGTAACAGAGCAATGAATTGACGTTATTTTTTGCATATAGATAGTTGATGGGCTTTAGAGTTACATAGGCTTCTTTTTATTCCAAAAAAATGCACAGTTTGAAGTAAGGAGGGGTTAAATATGTAATAACTGTCCTAACACCCTATTACTTGGTGCGGTAACGTTACTTTCGTAATACGCAATGATTATAGTTTCCGTAATTGTGTACAACAAAAGTAACTTTATCAAGTAAAGGGGTGCTTTAGGAAAGTTATTAGATATTATTTAACTCATTAATGCAATTTTTGTATAAGTGACATTGTCTCACCGGGGGTGCGATATGTTCATTAACTCAGATTCTTGTCTCTGGCAAACATTAACATGATTATATGTGAGATACATTTATTTATTAACAATAAACAAGAAGGAAACAAAGAAAACAAGCATACTGTCTTGCTTTTGGTGGTTAAATTGGATTTTAATCATTTCTGTAACCTTACCTATACTGTCTTGCATGCAATCTGCCCTTAATCATTTGTAACAGTATTCTAAACAAGAATGTTGTGGTAGCAAGCAAGTTTGATGTACATGCTGACAAACTAATTTTTTTCTTATTTCAGGCACCAAATCCAGTAAGGTGAAATGTTCCAATGAATGTGCTCAGTTGAAAATTAAACTTTTAAAACTGAAAGAAAAATGCAAAACCTTGAATCAAAAAGTGAAGCAAGCTGCAAAACTATCCCAAAACAAGGCTTTTTTAAAAGCGGTTGAAAAACTATCTGAACCTGCTGCCATTTTCACTAATATGCAGCTAAAAAAATCTTCCATCAAATCTAGAGGAAGAAGATACACAAATAAGGAAAAAATATTGTGCCTTACCATATACAAACAAAGCCAAAAGGCTTACAAATTGATGCAACGACTTTTTGCCTTACCATCTACAAGGACAATCCAGAAGATTTTAAACAGGGTGACAATTAAGCCTGGCATCAATGAAGTTGTCATACAACACCTTAAAAAGGCTGTGCAAAAATTACCACAGGAAAAAAAATTGTGCACACTTATATTCGACGAAGTGGCATTAACACCTGGATTGTATTACCATAAATCTTGGGATATGATTATTGGTTTTGAAGATTTTGGGCTGCATAAAACGAATAAAATTGCTAACCATGCACTTGTTTTTATGGTAAAGAGTTTAAAGGGAAAATATAAGCAGCCAATTTCTTTTACATTCTGCCAGAGTACAACAAAAACTACAGAGTTGAAAAATATAGTTAAAGAAGTTTTAACAGCCGTACAAAGCACTGGCCTAAAAGTAGCTGCCACAGTTTGTGACCAGTCAACCAGTAATGTAAATGTTATAAACAGTCTAATCAATGACACTAAAAGAAAATATTTAGCTCAAGGCAAAGAATTTAAAAGCCTATCATTTGAAGTCAATGAAATTAAAATTTTTCCAATATTTGACACTCCACATCTCCTAAAAGGGGTGAGAAATAACCTCCTTACAAAGGATTTAAGATATATGCATAATGGGGAAGTGAAATATGCAAAATGGCAACATCTGCAAATGTTGCTTGATGCGGATCCTGGAGCAGATGATATTAGATTAATTAATAAATTGACTGTGAATCATGTTGTTAAGGAGAAAATACCTAAAATGAAAGTCAAGAATGCAGCCCAAGTATTCAGCCAGAGGGTGTCTGCTACAATGAGGTATTTGGCCAGTAAGTATCCTTAACTCTATTTCAAGCAGTCATATGGTCTCAAGTCATTAGCGTAGTTGTAGTCGTGTTTCGTAAGTCATCACGAATCGTCTCGCCCGTAGGTTGGATGACTTCCAGCCTCCTGAACAAGCCGGTTTCCGAAAGGGCTATAGTACGATAGACCACATTGATTGATGACCGCTGATATGGCAATGGGTGAGACACATAGCGCTGAGAACCGATGGATATTGGGATCTCAAGGTGCTGGAATGGTGACCCTGCACTCGTAAACACAGCTAGATCCCCAACTAGGTGGACAGATAACATAAAAAGACTCGCAGGGATCCCCTGGAGCTATCTGTGTGGTTAGTCCGTTAGTCTGTCATAGTTAACTATTACGATCAAACGAATCAAAACTCGGAATAACCACACTGTATGCCAAATCTCAGCTCAATCCGTTTAGTGATTTGAACTTTGCGTTGATAGATCAGTCAGTCAATCACTTTTTCCTTTTATATATTTAGATTTTATTGTATGTTTGTATGTTAGTGTATAAAGTAATTTGAACCTTAAAGATTATTTTCTTACATACTTTATCACTTTATTACATATAGTAATCACATAGTTAAAAATGCATAGGAGACATTAATATTTGCAAAGCTTTGTTAGTTCAATACTTAAAGTAATCATTTTTTTTTTCGTTTTATTTCAGATCACAATATTCTTCCTAGGGAGTGTCTAGGCACAGCAGATTTATTGCTCCTTTTCGATAAACTTTTCGACTCATTCAATGGTCATAATTACCAGGAATCTGAAAAAATGTTTAAGTGTGCATTGAAAAAAAATTCGCCACATTTCAAACTTTGGGATGAGTCGCTCCCAATACTAAGATCAATGGGCTTTAAAGTTGAAAAAAAATTAAGAGATGGAACTACGTCCACAAAATTTGAACAAGTTCCGTCTCTTAAACATTGGATTTCAAATATAAATGTTTTTAAAGAAATGTTTAGATATTTAAATGAAACATACCAAGTAAATAGTTTGTTGACAAGAAACGTTAACCAGGATCCATTGGAAAATTTTTTCTGTAACATCAGGAGTAATGGTCTCAGAAACACATCTCCTACTTGCTCGCAGTTTACCGGAGCTTTTAAAACATTATTAATAAATAATTTAACCTCACCACACTCAGTCGGGGCAAACTGCGAGCAAGATGACAACAAGGCACTAAAGCCACTGGCAACGTTATTAAATTATAAAAAAGTAGAAGAAAGGGAACAAGCCACAGATGTTAATGTGGGTTCTGTAATAGACGAATTTACACAAAATAGAGATACTGATTATTCTAATATATCAACCAGTAAGGAGGCAAAAAGATATGTTGCAGGCTATGTTATTAAAAAAACCATAAGTAAATTATGTAGTACATGCCTTTTTTGTCGAATGAATTTAGTCAGCACAATGCCTCCTAGGAACACTGACTACATATTAGAGAGAGACTACACGAAAAGGTCACTACACTATCCTTCGGAGGCATTGTGCGAGTTTATAGATGATGTTTGCATTGTCATTCAAACTCAATTAAATGAAACACCACAGCAACAGCATCTAAAGGCTACAATAAAGCAAATTGCAGATATATTTTGTAATTGGTTACAGTTCTCCTGTGTAGCTCATAAAGATATAGTACAGATTTTTTTAATGGATACAATAATAAATATAATAATCAATAGCTGGTGCACTAATGTCAACAGAATACTGAAAGGTAAAGCTAATGTTTGTAACAATAATGCGACAAAAATACAAGCTTTGAATTATTTTAACACACACAGAAGAAATAAATAAATTATTAAAAATATAATTACTACTGAATTTCATTGTTTCCATTTCCGTTTAAAATAGCTCCTGGAGATATCAACTTTTTTTTGTTATTTTACAAAAAAAATGTTAACATCTCAAACACTTGTTATTATATAAATATACCTTAACATCTACATATATATTTATTTTAAGGGATACTCGAACTATTTTTTCTCGCCATTTTTCAGTCTTAGTTATGTGGCAAAATTCAATTTTTGTTATATGTATTTCAATGGTTTTGTTTTTCACTAATTGTAGACCAATTAATTATACATTGTAGGTTTATCGCAATAGTAATCGCGATAAATCAGTATCATAATATGATATATTTTCTTGAAAACTTTGCTTCAAAATGTCTATCTAAGCTTATTATCTAACAAAACATTCGATTAAGTCAGGTAATAAGTTAAGATAGCCGTTTTTAATTAGTTATGATATAATTTAAAATTTGCGAATATGATACCTCAATTACTATTGCCTTATACCTACTATGTGGTCTATAATTTGCGATTAACCAAATTTTTGGATTTAGTACATCCCAACTGAAAATAAGCGCCACCTACCGGGAGCGGCATGCAATAAATAAAGCGCCATCTAGCGGTACATTAATTGTACATACAAGATATACAGGTAGCGTCATCTCTTCGCTTGGGTACATAAACTTCACAAATTTAAAACCTCAGTGGCACATCTATCTCTAGTATATAGTGTATTATCTATGGGTAAACGGGTAGGTAGCTGTTACGACGGACGTAGGCATCCGCTAAGAAAGGATTTGAAAAAAATTCAATCTCTAAGGGTAAAGCTAAAGGTACCTAGGTCGTAGACAGAGAGCGTCAAACGTCCAAATGGTATGTACTTACTTGATTTGATTGAAAATTGATTGACATTGACATTGTCCAAAAAAAAAATCTCAGCAGCAAGTCCAGTGTAAATCATAGATTAATTAGAGGTCAGTCACAGTAACCCACAGGATCTGTGGTCAAAATATGTCAAACCACAGAGTAGGTACCTACTTTGGTGCTATTTGGGTGCTATGAATATAGACTAAATATGACTATAGTAATCTGTGATATAATATTTTTTCTGGTCTGTGGATTAGGGATGGCGATTCTTTCCGAAAAAGATCGATTTTTAAATCGATTCGAATCGTAACTTGATGAATCGATTCATAAAAAAATCGAAGTCTTAAAGACCGATTTCTAAAAATCGATTTTTTTTTCAAGTTGCATTCACAATGTGAATATAAATCCATTTTATGAAAAACAAGATACCATAATAAACAATCACTTAGTAGTAAAATCAGGGACTTTTTTAGTTCAAAAAAATAAGTCAGTCAATCAAGGCCATGACCAAGGCATAAACCACAGATTAGTAATATGTAGCAATTAATGACGCAATATCAATAAACAGATACCACAGATACAAAAAATCAAAGGCTACAAACATAATTTTTTATTTATATTAATTTATTAACCCTTTCCCTGTCCCATGAATCACATATGAGCAAAGACCTTACACTCATATGAGCATGGTTATTGTGTAACTATTGTCTGTTGTCTGGACAGTTAACGTATCATAGTAATCTGTGGTTAACGTGTTAAAGAGAGGCGAAGTCAGAAAACTAGGCACACAGCCATCTCGTGACTAGAAAAAATTGAATTTCGATTGTCTAGGATGAAATATCGATTCACTAAATCGATTCAGTTGTGCATATTGATTTAAAAAATCGATTTATTTGGCCTGAATCGATTTTTCGATTAATCGATCTCGAATCGTCATCATCCCTAAACAGAATTAGAAAGAATCAAATTCAACAAATTTGAAATTGCAAAATAATTTAAAATTGATTGAAAATGGTTTGAATTTAATTACATTGAAAAGCAGAAAAGTTACTGTGGGGTGACTGTGATTATAATAGTAAAATTAGGTCCAGCCAGTGAGCCAAATTCGAATTATTCCCGGTTAACCCCATAAACTTTGGGTTATGTTTGGGCTTCTATTTACTATACTACAGTGTTGAAAAGTGTGGATTTAGGAATTAGTAGATCTTCACTGTTACAAATTCCATGCCTGGTCAATATAACATTATAATCCTGTTTATATCCTGTGTAACACAGTACCATTAAATTTAAATTGAGGGTTTAATATACATTTATTTAAAAAGGGATTCCATAATTTTGATATGGACGCTACAATATCAGTATCCAAGGTAAGTGAATTAAGTAGGTAATCATTTTATTAATTTAATTTTTAACTAGCACTAAAATGTTCTTAGAAGACTACCTTGGGGATCATATTTTTAGTACTGTCAATTTAGCTAATTATGCTTAAAAATTAGACCCAATAAACATGTTACTATGTGTTTTTTGCAGGGTGTGTTTTTGTTTCCAAATGGTTTTAAGAGAACAAAAAATTTGAAAAAGAAGCCTAAGCAATCCTTTTTTGAGTCAATATTTAATAAGGAACCTTGGTATGTCACATATAAGTACAATTGGAATATAATTGAAAATCAATTAAAAGTGAGTAAAAAGCTTTCATTCTAGTCTTTAGTGTTCCTTCTGTAGTGTTTAAAATGTTTATGGCGGTTGATAAATAATTAAGTAAAGGAAAACTTTATAGGGAATTCAGTTATCTGTATCTATTTTGATAAATTTCAAAACTTTTTAACATTATTATTGCTATTGTATAGCCAAAATTCTGTACTTATTGGTAAACAATATACCTTGAAGACCTCCCTGGGGCAGTGGTGAGCACTGTGATCTTATAACTGGGAGGTCTCTGTTTTGATTCCCGGCGGGGGCAATTTGGGTATTTATAATTTCTATAGTGTCTCTGATCAAGTGGGAGGCTTTAGCCGTGGCTAGTTACCACCCTACCGCCAAAGACGTGCCGGCAAGCAGTTTAGCATTCTGGCACTATGGCATTTAGAAACCAATTAGGGGATATGGATTGAAATTACACTGCCATACCCATTCCAAGTGAGACCGCTATCATCTTAGACTGCATCGTCACTTACCATCAGGTGAGATCGCAGTCAAGGACTATCTTGTAATTGAATAAAAAAAAATTAAGAAAAATTTAAAAAGTACTTACTGATTTTTATAAGAATTCAGCATGTTTGCTGTATCTAAGTCATATTGTACTATTTGAGGTCTCGGTTGACTTTCAATGGCAGAATTGAAATGACAGAAAAGGCAAAATTGTTTTCTTGTGACAAAAATTACCCCTATGTCTAGGTTGTATTCAAGTTTATAGCCATGAGACAAAGCATTAGCCTTTGTTAATTTGCAATTTATAATATCAGAATAGATTAGCATGGATTTCTTTTGTTCATGCCAAATTGTGATCAGTTGAAACTATCACATTTTGTTGCATAGTTTTTTTAATTAATTAAATTTTTATATTTGTAGGAGTTACATGAGAGAACATATAGTGTCCTATTGAATGACATAGTCAGTTATGTCAATTCATTTGAACTAGACCATCAGTATGATTCAATTGAAGGTATTATACCAAGTGCAACATTACTGACCGGAGTCAATCAACCTGATCATGTGAATCAATTTCTTGCATTAACACATAAGATAAGGTAAGTTTTTAAATATATTAAGTAAATGATTTTAGACGTTTTACGATGCATCTGCAATGGTAGTTAGGTTGGAACTTAAAATGCACGCTTACAGTTCATACTTGCTAAAGCAAACTCTATATTTATAATTTATATGTAACTAGTGGCCCGCTCTGGCTTCGCACGGGTATAAAATATATAGCCTATGTCATTCACTGTTAATGGATGTTATACATATAAACCTTCCTCTTCAATCACTCTACCTATTAAAAAAACCGCATCAAAATCCGTTGCGTAGTTTTAAAGATTTAAGCATACATAGGGACAGAGAAAGCGACTTTGTTTTATACTATGTAGTGATATATACCAGCTCATGCCCACGACTGTCCGTGTGGATTTAGTTTTTGAAATCCCGCGGGAAATCTTTGATTTTTCGGGATAAAAAGTAGCCTATGTTACTCTCCAGGTCCTCAGCTATACCCA
Organism: Hipparchia sbordonii; assembly: GCA_038048805.1. Taxonomy (NCBI): domain Eukaryota; kingdom Metazoa; phylum Arthropoda; class Insecta; order Lepidoptera; family Nymphalidae; genus Hipparchia; species Hipparchia sbordonii. The sequence continues at coordinate 8,620,563 of CM076102.1, forward strand.
TGCAAAAAATCACGAAGTAATAGAGTTCCAGCTGGAATTAAAAAAAACCTCAATCCACGCGTACGAAGTCGCTTACATTATCTAGTTACTAAATATATGTACCTATTACTTATCTTCAGAGAGGAGGTGACACCACATGTGGCTATGATAAGATCAGAAGATGCCCAAACAGTTAAACATATGGTAGAAAGTGCTGTCTCCCAATTGATACATGGTCAGGATTATCTGGTGAGTATGTATTCATTCACTAACTTCTTAACTTTCTGGAAATGATCAATTACTAAAACCGGTCAAGTGCGAGTCGGACCCGCACATGAAGGGTTCCGTACATCTTTAATTTTAACTTTTTTATTTATTTGTTATAGCAACAATAAAAATATACATTCTGTGAAATTCTATCTTAATAGATAGATTCATGAGCTAAAGCTCATTGACGGACGGTGGACTTACAGCGAAGGCTTAGTAATTGTGTATGGAACCCTAAAGAGTGTAACTTATTAAAAAAAAATGTTCTCTTTTACAGGATAGTTCTGTTGATGACAGCTTGAACGAGCAAACAATAAAATTAAAGAAAAACCAATGCACTATGAGATTGCTCCTTAGTTGGTATCAGTCTAAATATGTTGAGTCATCACCAAAGAAATCGAAGCAAGCGCCACCAAAGAAAACTTTAGTTGTAATAATGCCAGATTTTGAGAGTTTCAGTTGTAATGTTCTACAAGACTTTGTAATGATTCTAAGGTAAAGTTTTTCTCGGTAACACCTTCATGATTGTACAGAGCAATTACTCAAGATTAAAAATATGCTTTTACTTTATGTGTAAAGGGAAAAATCTGAAATATATATGTAACTAGCTTTTTCCCGCGGCTTCGCTCACGTTAAGTTTGATTTTTCAATTCCCTATTTTATCCCTTTAGGGATTGAATTTTTGAAAATCCTTTCTTAGCGGATACCTACGTTATAATAGCTATCTACATGCAAAATTTCAGCCTGATCCGTCCAATGGTTTGAGCTGTGCGTTGATAGATCAGTCAGTCAATCAGTCGGTCACCTTTGCCTTTTATATATTTAGATTAACTAGTTGATGCCCGCGGCTTCGCTCGCGTGGATTTAGTTTTTGAAAATTCCGCGGGATCTCTTTGATTTTCCGGGATAAAATGTAGCCTATGTGTTAATCCCGGTTATCGACTAGATTGAAAACTTAATAGACGGATGAAAAGGTTTTGAACCATTATGTACTTTGTACTGTACTATATCCATAGATTTATTTCAGTTCCTATATCACATCGCTGCCAATAGTCCTAATATTTGGAGTCGCGACATCGGTGTCGGCGCTACACAAGTCTTTCCCGTACCATGTCTCTTCAAAACTGCTGATAAAAGTGTTTCACTCTCATCCATCACATGTGTACATGAATCAGGTTAGTTTAATCATTTTTACAAGTGAACTGTAGCGTTAGTATAAAATTGAATTCGATTGATTGTATTCGTATATGATGATATTAGCGTCAAAGTAAAATAAATCTTAATTGGATTGATTTAAAGTCACAAATTCAGTACAACCGATTTTAGTTTGGAGCGTATCGGTATATGTAAAAGTATGAGAATGCATCTACGAAATTTAGCTCTAATTCGATGTAGTTATGGTTGATGTAGTCATCGAATACGCATACGATCAATCGAATTAAATCTTATACTAACCCTGCTTATACAGATTGTAGTGCAGAATAAAAATTATCTTACTAATCGATAGACGTCCCTTGCTGGACAAAGATCACTTGCATGGTCTTCCACAGGACTCGGGCTTGTGCCGCCTGTATCTAGCGACTCGCTATGACTCGTCTGATATCGGTCGGTCCACAAAATGGGAGGTCTACCAACACCACCACTTTCTAATAACGCGCTTTAATATGCATCAAAATTCATAATAATCGGTCCAGGGTTATTTAACTATTTAAGTAATAACTGTAAAAACAAATAAAGGAGAAGAAGATCGCAATAGAGATATTTCTTAGGGTTTAATTATCCGTCCTAATATAAATGTGAAAGTGTGTTTGTCTTTTTAAGCTATTGCATAGCTTCTATCGCGGGCCAGCGTGGAGACCGAATCCAGAAATTCCGTAACGAAAATAACCTGACACGGGACTCCTCTACGGTGAGCCGCAAGATGGCGTTGATAAAAAATGCAATAGCTTTACCGCGGCAGTCCCCGAGTGCCACACGTCTTTTTTGTTTGTCCTTCAGTCACTTGGCAACAGAACCATGGTTCAACTTGATTTTTTCATGAGTAGGTATAATTGAGACTTGAGAGTACTACTTGTTTTTTTTTTACGGTAAAACGGACAGTTCCCCCAGATTTTAAAAAAAGCCTAACTACGAGGATGTATTCGAGGCGAAAGCTAGTGCATAATAATTATTTGTATTTGTTTAAATGTTAATTTTGCTTTGGTCCATTAATTTGCAGGTTTTAGAGAACATATTCTTAACCCACACAAGCCCGTTCCACTTGTCTGGCAGAGCTTTCGAACTGTTAACGGATGTGTTTCTATTCTACGATTTCTCTGTTACAGGTCTTATTCAGAGTATCAAGGTAAAAACTTTTTTGTTCTACAAATTACCTTTTATTAATTGGACGCAGGTACGCAATAATGAGTCAACTCACACAACTTATCAATTGAAAAGTTAACTTTATTCTTTTGCATTATGTATGTATTTAATTTGACAAATGATTGTGGGTTGAATCGTTATTGCGTATCTGCGTCCAGTTATGTTTTATTATATCGCTCATACAATAGAACGAAGACTGTATCTAATTGCAAAAGAACTCGAAATTGACTTTTTGATGTTCTAAGTATTAAAAGTGGATGTTCTTGGATAAAACATCCACTTAGACTAAACCAATTGTGTTTTTATCCTTGAATACAACATCCACTCTTAATACTTATAACATCAAGAAGTCAATTTCGAGTTTTTTTCCCCACTTTTAAGATTAAATTGTTTTAATAATACAAACTTTACAGCGAGTTCCGAAACTGAAGTGGAAATGGCCCGAGCACATAGTTCGAAGATCTGATGGTCGATGGGGTCCCAAGATGTTGGAGTGGCGATCCCGCACTAGGTGGACCAACGACATCAAACGAGTTGCCGAAAACCGCTGGATTCAGGCGGCGCAAGACCGAGGCCTGTGGAGGTCCATGAAAGAGACCTATGTCCAGCCGTGGACGTCTATCGGTTGGTAAAGAAGTAGAAGAAGAATAATACAATTAATATAATCCTTTAACATGTTCCTTCACCATCATAACGGTATTCTATGTAAATTGTTTCTTTTAGTACTGCATGATGGAACATTATTATGGTGATAATATTAAAGCGCTTTGCTGTACTAGAGATAAAATAGATGAGACCATATCAAAACTAACACCAGATGACTTAGAGGATATAAGGCAACTGACATCATTCAGACCATTTCTAGAGGTACAAGATTGTGAAACGAAAATTGGTCTATTTGAAGACGATAATTTTTTCAGAGAAATCTTAAGTAAAGAAATGCATAAACTGCACGATTATTTACATAGCTTCTATTTATGTGTACGCGTGTTGGCGGCGCTCATTAAGGATTTGCCGAAGAATATACTCGGGAAAACTGTAAGTATTTAGACAAATTGATATTTTCGTCTTGGCATCCAGTTATTTACATAGCAATTAAAATACAGTCTGAAACGAAGAACTGTAATTTTTTAGTCACTACAAGCATATTCTGACGCGAAGCCTTCAAAACTCGCAGTTACTACTTTAGTACTAAGTTAAACTTTTATAATATTAATAAATACATCTCTATTATTATTAAAACAAATATTAACACATCTTGCTCAAATGAGAGAGTTTTTCTTCGAGTCATATTTCTCATTGCTTAGTACCAAAATTCCATCCAATAAAATAGTAGGGGTTTCTTCGGATAAATAATATGGTATAGTTCTTGCAATTCACGAGGGCGCGTGGCTCATGGTTGTGTGTGTCGTACCTATATAAGTGTGAGCGAGAGCTTGCTCGCGCCTCACCGCTTCCACCTAGGCTCCTGTTAGGCACGCATACTTACGCAATGGGCATGTACACGAAGTAACCACAAGTAAAGCTCACGCGTCCTCGTGAGTTGAAAGAACTTGTATGTTTTTAAATTGGACAAATCGTTTATTTGCGAAAAGGGTGACATAATTCAAACTCGACGATGAGAGAACTCTCTCGTTAGAAAGTAATTTTTTGTGGATGCTGCGGTCTCGAAACAACACAGCGGTCAACAAAGCGACAGAGCATTAAGTTACAATCTCTCTCGCTCTTATTTTTTTGTACTTAGCGTAGTGTTGTTTTTAAAGTAAAAAGTATAAATTTTCGACTCTAAAATTGGGTAATTTTGAATTATGTCACCCTTGTCGCAAATGAGTGAAATATAGAAAAACCTCTGTCTCAACTTATTTTTAGGCGAGAGAAATATATGCTAAATGCTCAATGGAACACATAACAGGTACTCAGCCATTTCGGGAATGCATGCAGCTGTTGAGTTTTCAATCGCAAGTCAAAATGGCTGACAGTATAAAGAATGCATTGAAAGAGATCAACGCGGTATTACAAACAGTGTCGCCAGTGAAGCCCTTACGTTCTACGCCATCGAAGACCAACATGAAGTTTACACTTAACAATAATCTTGGCGAAGATTTCGCCAAGTTAATCAGGGTACATTTCCTAACGTTCTTGAGGCAGATAGAAAATGCTAACATTGAATCGCTGGTGTTATCTAATGCGAATGTGAAAAATGATCACGATTTGGATACCGATGTTGTACCCGGAAATAGGTATAAGCTAAAAGAGGTAAGAATGTATATCTTCTATATCTACAGCAATATATTTTTTTTATTTGAAAATAATATTAGCTAAGCCGAACTTGACTTATATTCTCCTTTCCCCTCCAAATAAGTTAAAAGCTTGTGTTAGTGGGTACGACAATAATACAAGGGGTGGGGCTCGAACGTTTTAACAGTTTTAACGCTTTTTAACCGAGGCATTCCTTGGTTAAATTTAAGTGTTCTGACCGTTTTTGTATTGAAAATCTGTCAGAATATTAAAACACTCGGATAAGACTTATTTTACGTTGATTAAAATCTGCTTTTAATTAGTTATGGATACGCCGTCGGTTTGGGAGGAATAATAATAGCATTTTTGTAAAATTTTCTTTTTCCAATAAACATAATATTAGGACTCTAACAGTCGCGATTTATGCGAAGAGACCCTATGTATTTTTCAATTTATATAATTAATTAACAAACCAGAGGTTCTACATAAACACGATTGTGTCGGCGTCGGCGAATATCGGGGTAGTTGCTTTTACTAGGTCTTGTCTTTGTCACAATTATGTCAGTAAACCACGAATCAAGTCTAAAATCTTTAGGTCTTGTCTGTTCGTTTATAAAACAGAAAACTTTCGACTGCGGGAGGCACTCTTATTTTCCTTAGGATTTCGCAAACAATCAGAATTTGACCAGATCGTAACTTCATAAATCCCCTTCTAATGCACGAAATAGAAATTTTCTGGTAATTAACGACCAGTCAAAAGAATAAAAGAGTATTATTTTCCGTTAACTGCAGAAATTGCTTAAGGCGACAAGGCAAGATAGAATCCAATCAGAGTTTGAAATGGTTCGATCCAGATTTGTGAGTTACCTGGAGGAGGTGTTCGCGCGGGGCCTGCTGCCGCCGCACACGCAGAGTTTCCACGAGCTGCTGCTGTTCGGCGACGTGGCCGGAATCAAGAAGCAGATAGTGGGCTCGCCGCGCGGCGCCTTGCACTTGGCCTTGAACAACCCTGTGCACTACTTACAGGTATTGTATATATTTTTTTTTTTTATTCTATGACAAGATAGCCCTTGACTGCGATCTCACCTGATGGTAAGTGACGATGCAGTCTAAGATGGTAGCGGGCTAACTTGGAAGGGGTATAGCAGTGTAAATTCAACCCATACCCCTAATCGGTTTCTACACGCCATCGTGCCGGAACGCTAGATCGCTTGGCGGCACGTTTTTGACGGTAGGGTGGTAACTAGCCACGGCCAAAGCCTCCCACCAGGCCAGACCAGAGACAATTTAGAAATAATAAATTACTAAATTGCCCCATATCGCACATACGGTGCTATAACGTCGCTTATTGCTGCTATACGGTGCTATTACGTCGGCGTCAAGAAGCCTCAATAGCCCAACGGTTGAAGGTGTGAACTGAAAACTGTAAGGTCGCAGGTTCGAATCCCACCCGTTGCACTATTATCGCACCCACTCCTAACCCAAGCTTTCCGCTTATTTGGAGGGGACAGGAGAATATTAGTCAACTTCAGGTTGGCTAATATTCTTTTTAATAAAAAATTAAAAAAAAACTTATGCGAATGATGTAATATTTCAGGAGAAGCTTTTGAAAATTCAACATCCTACTACAACGTTTAGTTCTTCTCGACTAAACAAATAAAATGACAATAAGTTTAAACTACAACTAAACTTCTTTTTAAAGGTAAAGCAAACATCTCAGTGATTACTATTAAAAAAATATAAACGTTTAAAAAAACCCTCGTTACGTTATGGCAGAAGTGACGTTATGGCACTAGAAAACAATTGACCGAACAATTCTTGTGCGGGGAAGGGCGCGCGCAACTGACCAGTGAAACGTTGTTTCTCCAAGTGGCGTCCAGATTCACGCCAAAACCATAACGACACTAGTGACAATAACGCACCAAGTAAAGAGGTAGATTAGGCGTATTTTCTCATACTCAGTTCAGTTTTGACAAAAAATAAAATAAATAGACTAGATATCGCTCATTTGAGACAAGGCAAGACATAATTCAAAATTCGCCAATTTTAGTGTCCAAAATTTATACTTTTTGTTATAAAACAACATTATGCTAAGCACACAAAAATAAGAGCGAGAGAGATTGTGACTTAATGTTTTGTCGCTTTGTTGGCCGCTTGTGTTGTTTAGAGACCGCAGCATCCACAAAACATTACTCTCTAACGAGAGAATTCTCTCATCGTCGATTTTGAATTATGTCAGCCTTGTCGCAAATGAGCGATATATTCGGATTTATATCATTAAAGCACGAGTACTGCAATTTGATTGCAGTGCTCGTGCTGCCACCTGCCGTCGCCGGACAGCGTGACGGAGCGGCTGCCCGACGTGAGCGTGGCGTACAAGCTGCACCGCGAGTGCGGCAAGCACGTCAACCTGTACGACTGGCTGGAGGCCTTCGCGGCCGTGCTGCGCCCGCGCGAGTCCTCCGACGAGCGCCACCAGGACGCCGCCATTCAGTGAGTAACTTTATCAGCCTTAGACGTCCACTGCTGGACAAAGGTCCAGGAATAACTTTCCACAGCACCCTGATTACGTAAAAATTTTGCAACAGCAACAGTAATACCAACGCGACAGCAATCACTACGCGATCGGTCGCAAAATGTCACTAAAAATCGTATTACGTAATCGTATTAAGCCAATCGCACGTCTATTGCTCACCTGTCGATACTAGCGCCACTCGCGATAGGACGGCAATAGATGTAAACAAAATACACAGTTTTTATCGTCGTCTGTGGTGAATTGTTACATTTTTTATTTGTTTTGTGTTGTTGTCTGTGGTAAAACCCTCTCGAAGTATTTGGACTTCCTTTCTTCTCCATCAAGCATATCTAAAGAAGAAAAGTACATTTTGCGATAGGCGAGCAATAGACGTGCGATTGGCTTCCGTAATACGATTTTTAGTGACATTTTGCAACCGATCGCGTAGTGATTGTTGTCGCGTTGCTACTGCTGTTACTACTGCAAGTTTAACATAATCAGGTTAAGAAGTGACGTTTGACAGCAACGATCGTGCGATTTACGCCTGTCGCGAAATACGTAATAACCCCGCCGGTCTCGATAGACATGGGCGTTTTTGGTTTTGAACGCAAACTGATATTTATCCAATTTCAGATTTCAAAATCGCTTGCGTACTTCTTAGATTTCGTTTTATTAGCTAAGAATCAGTAATTTCGCAAATATAATATTTAATTACTTAATCGTAAGGATTAAATTTCAATGTGCATTGGATTTCCGTAACCGACAAACCAAAATCTAAATCGCAAAATTCGCGCCATCCTTTTTATTCAACTATGTTACGTTTGGTTAGAAAGAGAGAAAGCGAACTTCTACGTATCAGATTGCGTTCGGATATTCGCTTGGTGGTATAGATCGTTAGCGTTTGGTTCGGATTTTTTAAATTGGATTTTCTAGTTTGAGAAATCGATACAAACCGATTCGTGTTTGAAATCTAATTTTAGATTCGTTTCGATATATCAGTCTCATGTCTAGGTCTCGGTCTTGCGTTGTTTGTATCCAGCGGCTCCCTACATCATCGTCTGATGTCGACGGTCCATGTAGTGGGAAGTCTGCCATCACTGCTTTTCCCGATGTAACTTCAGCACTTTGGGATCACGACCATCAGCTCTTCGAACTGTGCCTCGCCCGTTTCCACTTCAGCTTCATGACTCGCTGATCTATGTTGGTAACTTTGGCTCTCCTACGGATCTCCTCGTTTCTGATTTGATCTCGCAAGGATATTCCGATCACAGTTGTGTTCATCGTCCGCTGAGTGTCCCTGGGTCTTATGAGTATACATTTAAATAATAATAATGACAACCGTTGACATTAACCGTTGTGCTATAAAACACACACATTTTAACACATACTTTTTTTTTTATAAAGGAACTGAAACCATGCTAAACTTTACTTATATTCTTCTTTCCTCTCCCCTCCAGTGCCGTAAATAGGGCGGTGCCACCGGTGCCCAGGCACAGGGCGTAGACTCTGGAGGGCGCAAGAATGGCCAGACCTGGCAGGACTTATTTTTTCGGTTTGCTCCTGATAAGTTCCTGCTGCGCCCCTAGTGCTCGTTTGCCCACATCAGTCTTTAAAAAAGTAGATGCTTTCAAAATATTAGATGATTTATCCATCAACACCCAAGGTCCTTGTGCTTTATTTTATCACCCTGAATGAAATAAAGTAGGCCTAAACATAGCATTGCTCTAGTTAGGGTACAAACAAACACATTATCGCATTTTTAATGACCGTTACGTACGGATTTGAATTTTTTTTTGAGAATCAGTCAATCCGTTCCCGTGACACAATCAAAAAAGCCATTCCATATTTTTGGTTAATTCTTTCGATGTTTAACAGTTATTCTGTTATTTGGGGCGAAGACAAAACCAACAAATCAAAAATCATTTAAAATCGGTCCAGCTGTTTTTAAGTTATAAAACGTGTAACTAACCCGATTTTCTTCGATATTTAGAGATATTATGTGTAAATACTAATTTTCTTTTTGCAGGATACGGTTCACACGGGCCGTGGCAGAGCTACAATTCCTTGGTTTTATAAAATCGTCCAAAAAGAAGACTGATCACGTAATGCGCCTCACTTGGTGATATTTCGTTAATAGATCGCGATCTCTCGTTTTATTTTTTATAACATTATTAAAATGAGTGTTGTAATAAAGTATTTTATTAATGGGTTGGGTTTTATTTGTTCTTATTAGAAAATTTAAATCTCATGAATTATGGAAAGCGTCGTGAAGGTCGTCAGTAATTTCTTTATTCGCGATACTGTAGATTCCCAATCGAGTAGAAACTTGTAACTGGCTTTGACCTTGAAGGTGTCACATATTTTAAGCTATTATTTAAAATACGTGTTCTATGAACGACAGGACTTTAACCCGAAGCAGTGTTTTAGAAGGACGAATTCAGTTTTATTAAAGGTCAAATCCAATATTAAGCGATAAGGTACTTATCTACCTACTCAAAATCGTGAATATCATAATTTTATTCATATTAGGTAATTACTTATAACTATGACTACGTTAACATTCCGCATTCTTTGATGGTTCCTGGGAAAGATGATAATAATATGGTGTAGGTGGGTAGTTACCTGAGAATAGAATGGAATAGAATATTTTTTCATTCAAATAAATTTTTACAAAGTGCTTTCGAATCTCTGCCTTTGATCTCTTCACGCAAAACACCTATGCTCAGAATTAGCTGTTGTAATAGCTTTAGGCATTTCTAGGATTTGGATGAGACGCTACGCGCTGTTACAAACGACATGACATCCAAATTCCAGTAGATACCTACTACCTACAATTACATACAATATGTTTCAATACATAGGTTTTCATTCTTAGCCACGTCTTACAAGGTCAGTTTGCAACACCGACGCAACTTTTCGCGTTGTCTCAATATGATATTTCTGGTTGCGTCGCCGTTAAAACTAGTTTTGGACTCCGTGTGAAACTCACCATTTAGTTAAATGTATCTATAGGTAAGCACATAGTGCGTTTAGGCATTGACTATTTAATCACTCCATTTAGGCAGGAAGATATGGGTTGACAGAATCAGTTGAGTCAGCATTGCAGACTATATATAATAGGTACTTACCTATTTTGGTTTCTTTGTATGATTACGGCCTTAATGGGTTACAAAAATATGAACATTATTGTTTCATGCATACTTGCCTACTCGTAGGTAGACACTAGACAGACATAGACAGGTTGCAAAATAATTATGTCGTCATGACAGAATAAGTAGGTATTCTTCGAAGTCGACATCACAAATCGACGGCGGGGACAATTTGGGAATTTATAATTTCTGAATTGTCTCTGGTCTGTTCTTGTGGGAGGCTTTGGCCGTGGCTAATTACCACTTAACGTCAAAGACGTGCCACCAAGCGATTAAGCGTTCCGGCACGATGGCGTGTAGAAACCCATTATAGGGGTATGGCTTAAAGTACACTACCATACCCTTACCAAGTTAGCCCGCCACCATCTTAGACTGCATCGTCACTTACCATCAGGTGAGATCGCAGTTGAGGACTATCCTGTCATGAAATTAAAAAAAAACCAATCCTTGTTTTTACTTCATGTCCCACTGACAAACAATAAAAGCGGCCATACCTTCGTTACGTTACTAATTAAATATCTTGGTAGGTACAAGTGTAGTTAAATAAGAATTTTTGTACTGGATAATTGCTGATATATTGAAACAAATGTGCTTGTTACAGACATGGTAGGTACTAGGTACCTACATAATATTTTCCTGTAATTTTTAAAGTAAGTATAACTTCAATCAACCTCTCCTCTGTTGAAGAGTCTCCGATGTTAGAGTGCAGCGCAAGAGAGTACCTAATCATATTTTATCTAGGACCTAGGTACCTGAAATCACAGCGACTTACCCGTGGACCCATTAATGGGTCGACTCACTGGTGCCACGGATAAACTCACCTTTTTAAGTTATAAGGCATCATGGTCATTGGTGATCATCACCTTGTTCCATTCCTCGGAGATCATAAAAAGCGTTTGGTGCTGCGCTCGCATGATCTTTACGTACCTTGGTACGTTACTTACGTATAATTTTTCTTACGCAGAAGCATAGTCGCAACTACTGGCAGGCATTTACCTACTGGTCTCCAATAATAATCAATAATTTATCACCCATCTTACCTTGCATATTTCATGACAAAATTGGTAGTTTGGCAATCATATATACGAGTAAATAAATAGGAATCATCTAGGTCAAGCTTCTCTACACGGTCTACACTTCCAATAAAAATAGATACCTACCTATGTATCTACTTATCTTCCCAACTTGCGATAAATTTTTTATAAATAATAATATAATAATCCTCTTGTTTTACTATTGAGATAGGTAGCTATTTAGTTAAAAACCGAAGATTTACACACGTTTGAAAAAACATGACGACCTTGAATTATAATTTCACGATATAAAGTGCAAGTCACACCGCAAACTAAACTTAGCGTTGTTTAGCTTAAATTAAGCACTTTTTACATACTCACGTTACGATAAGAGCTAAGCTAAGTAAGCTAACTGAAGTTCTGTAGGATAGCTCTACCTAACGATTCCAGCTGAAAACTTTTTCGCCCTTAGCTGTTAACGAGCTTACCTTTCTTTCCCCGCGTCGTGCGCTCTTCAGCTGACTGCCCGTCACTCCTCTATTACTTTTGTTTTCTTAGCTCTAATGGTTAATGGTAAACGGTAAGCTACGTGAGCTAAGCTAAGCTAAGTTACTTTAGTTCACGGTGTGACCTGAGCTTAAAGTTTGGGCCCGACCTCTGGAAAGGTTAAGAGCACATCACTTTTATTTGCGTCTTGCATAGCGACGATGATTGCGGGACAAGTTTTTCTAACGTCTTAAATTATGCATAGGTACGTATTAAAATATATTTTGTTAATGATAATTATAGTATTTTGTTTGGTTTTAGATATTTTTTGGCCGTTTGACCTTTACCTACCTAGTATTCTTATTGATTCTTTATTAAATTAACGAACAATTTATGTATCCCACATAACTAACTATTCACTTCGGTATTAGATACCTATTTCTGACCAGTCAATGTGGTTTCTAATTAAGATGCTTGTCTGGTAAAAAGTGAGTATGTTTTTACTTTTTATGAGACGTTTATGTAAATCATACGTATAATGCCCATTTAAACTGTCACATAAATATTATATGTAGCTAAATTCAATAACGAACTTTTAATAAAAAAAACTTTTTTAATAGCTATGAACTATTAATATTAATAATACCTAAATAATAATTTTGACTTCACGGGTAGTTTCGGAGCAACGAGAAAGTATGGTAATAAGACTGGGGTAATCTATGTTAGTAAGACTTTGATAGAGACAAAAAGATATAAGTAATATCATCCGTGAACTCCTGATAGTTACCTCTTAACTGTCTAAAGGAGAATTTTACAGTTTCCTACTGTAAAATTATGTTATTTTGTTTTATGAATTATTTTCACTAAGAATAGAAGAAGAAGAATACTTGATATAGTTATTAATAAGTCTTTTTGCCAATTTTGTAATGGCACCTACAAACCTACTTATTCGAGATTCCTACCCATAATCCTAGAAACAGACTATCTGATGTCCGCGACTTCGACCGCGTGGATGTTAATTCTAATAAAATATTTAAAACTTTAGCATCAGTGTTTAAGGGTTGAGTATCTGGATTTCAATAGACTTTATGTCTACAGTCTATACTGACTAAGTAGGTCCCTATAACATCAATTTACAATGGACAGTACCTATCCAAGTTCCCATGACGGGTTAAGAGTGCAGCCTGCAGTATTATGATTGAGGAGTCCTGGAATTCAACTATGTAGTCTTTACTTGGTACCTACAATAACTGTTCATAATCGACAGCTGGTAATACTAATAGTTTAGGTGGGCAGTATCCCTGCAGCATCAGGATTGAGGAGTAATTGAAACCCGAAATTTTTAAGACCATTTTGCAAAGTTATGTTTCGATTAAAAAGGATTCCACCAAAGATCCAACCGCTCTTTAGAGCCACCCAGCATGACTTTTAATTGAGTCGCCCGCCGGTGCGTTCTGCTGCTGCCCCCCTTTCTCGTGTCTTTGCAAATATTACACGCGTACGCGCGCAATCATTGTGACGTCCTGTCTTAAAATTGCTTTTGCGCAATGCCCTTATCCCGCGCAATCATCGCGCGTTGCGTGCGTTTCAGGCAGAGGTAGAGATTTGTATACCTGCATCACTTATTTTCAATCTGTACCCATTTGTATTCAGAACCTTATTTAAATACTTACTTACAACTGAAATTTTAATAGAAATCTTTTAATTAACTACCATTAACAAAGAATATACCTACTTAATGTCTGCATAATTATTAATTTAAAAATTCCACGGGAACTCTTTGATTTTTCAAAGTAGATGGTCCCGGTTTTCAATTATACCTATGCAAAAAATCGCGTCGATCCGTTGCTCTGTTGAAGCGCGATTGAAGGAAAAACCAATAAATTTGCATTTATAATTCCGAAAATGATTTCGGAAACAAATAAAATTAACAAAGGGGATTCAAGGCGGAATAACTAAGAACCCATTTCCAGGGAAAGCCTTATCATGATATCTATTTTACTTACAGACCCAGCACAGAAAATATAAAACATGATATTATAATAATATGAATAAATGATTAGGTGAACTATTGGGTAAATTAATTATTGTCATTAGGTGCCTAGATACCTATAATAATAATTATATTCTAGATTTCAAACCTCACTTGTAGATTGCCTAGCTGTTAGGAAATCGATGCTTAGTCAAACATTGATCAAGGCTGTTTAAAAATCTTTGATTAAACTTTATTTTGAAATTAAAGTTTAAACAAAAAAGCTCCACGGCATCACGACGCACCTTGGCCTAATGTACCTGTTGGAAAAGATAGGTATTTCATACTTAGTGACAAATTATTAAGTCAACAACCGTGGATGAATCCTTCAATACGTGAATGCGTGATATAAGCACACATTGCTACATAGCAAACGTCATCGTACCCACACATTGGTGACGATCGACGTCTCGGCAGCCGGAAAGTAGTTGCTACCTTTGACAGTCGTAAGGATTGAGGAAATGTATAAAAGATTATGTTCCTAGTACTGGGCATCAGTCGCTCATTTGGGATTCACATAACCAAACCTCATCAACAATGAAATCGGTCAGTGGAATACTTAATTTGGAATTATTTGAATTGGCTGCCAGGATTTTAAACTAATTTAGTTTTTGTGTTCCATCAGATCATTCTTGCTCTCGCTCTTGTGGCCATTGCTGCTGCTCTGCCAGTTGAAAAGGAGTCCGCTAAAATCCTGCGTTCAGAATCCGTTCAAGATCCAGAGGGCTCATATTCCTATAAGTACGTTTATTCATTAGGATAATTTAAATTTCGCATTTTATACTAGTCCCAGACTTTTACCTACAAACCCACAATGTTAAAATTCAAACAAAAACAATTACTTTATTTACTTTCCCGAAGTACATAATTAATTTTTAATTAATGTAAATAATTTTAATTTGATGTTCTGATGTTAGTTTCACCTTTATCTAATTAAGTGTTACAGTATGACTTGATTGATTGTGTCTAATACCGGTTTTTAGACCAACCATGCCTAAATCATACCCTAAAAAGGAGTCTCTTTATGTAGGCAGCCCATAAATATTATAATCGCTTATCTAATGTCTAAAGATGGAAATGAAAAAAAAGAAAAAGGAAAGCTTCACCTAACTTAGATCAGGTAGTCCGTAAAAATTAGGTAACGTTGATGAAAATCGGCATAAAACATCTTTATAATCTATAGATTTACTTAAATATAAATAAATATATATAAAAATGAATCCCTATTTCCTTGGTCATCGCATCACGCGTGAACGGCTGGACCGATTTCGCTAATTCTTTTTTTGTTGTGTTTGTTATTGTCAGGAGAAGGTTCTTATAAAAGAAAAAAATAAGAAAATTGCGCGAAAAATTAGAAAATTTAAGAAAACTTAACCACCATATCAAAATAGATTTATAAATACATATCAAAAATTCCGAGGCCGGCGGGATTCGAACCCACATCTCTCTGGGAATCGCGCCCGAGTGTGTTATCCGTTACACCACGGCGAACCACACGTCAGCCACGAAATTAGTGATATGTATCTACTTTTTCAATCAGTTTTATAGCAACTGTTAGCGACATCTAGTAGCGACACATTACAGTTGTCGATCTACTTTTTTCCAAGACACCATATTACAATGGAGCTCTTAAGAAATTATAGATGCCACATTGCTTGTTACAATTTTTAATTTTTTATTGAAGTGTTAACCTACACTTAAAGGAAATAACCTAATAGATTTATAAATACATATCAAAAATTCCGAGGCCGGCGGGATTCGAACCCACATCTCTCTGGGAATCGCGCCTGAGTGTGCGCCCGATGTGGGTTCGAATCCCGCCGGCTTCGGAATTTTTGATATGTATTTATAAATCTATTAGGTTATTTCCTTTAAGTGTAGGTTAACACTTCAATAAAAAATTAAACACCATATCAAATTATTTCTAATGTAACCGCTTTTACAATTCAAACTTTTTGATGTAACCTTATGGCGTTTGACATAACATTGACAGAATGCGTGCTGCCGATTTCGTCAAAGAGTTTCAATATTCATAGTTAAGACAGGACAACGTCTGTCGGGTCCGCTAGTATAAAATAATTAATTTTTCTTTTGAACTTTTTGCAATATACTCGTAATTATTATAGTTACTGTACTCCTCAAGTCCTTATTGCAACATAGGCTTACTTTTTTATAAAGCGATTCTTTGGTTTTCAATTCGGGCCTCCAACAGTTGAACTATTGAGGTTACAACTAATTGTTTTTTTTAAATGTTCTTTCTGAAATTTCCGTCGTTAATTCAATGAACTTGAATTTATTGCAGAATTTATGATAGGTCTTAGTAGTCCAACGAAGTTTTTCTGCCATCTATACAAATAAATAAAATTGAAGTGTCTGTTTGTAATATCAAAAGAACAGCTTTTTACTAACTCCATACGAAACTAAATAACAAGAAAACAATTTTTAAAATTTTTGTCTGTCTGTCTGTCTGTTGGTTGCTGCTAATCTCGGGAACAGCTGAACCGATTTTGACGGGACTTTCACTGGTAGATAGCTGATAATTTATCTTATACTAGATGATGCCCGCGACTTCGTCCGCGTGGATAAAGGTTTTCCGATTCCCACGGGAACTCTTTAATTTTCCGGGATAAAAAGTAGCCGATGTTTTAATCCTGGGAAGAAGCTATCTTCATTCCAAATTTCAGCCAAATCGGTTCATGCGTTGTGGCGTAAAGTAGTAACAAACATACACACACACACACACATACACATACAAACTTTCGCTTTTATAATATTAGTGTGATTATATTTATAATATAGGCTACTTTTTTAACCGACTTTCGAAAAAGGAGGAGAAGGAGTTGTGTGTTTCTCCTCTGTATATCGATATCTCCGTGACTTCTTAACCCATTTGCGTGAATCTTTTTTTAAAAAACTTTGCGAGTTGCTGCAGGGGTTCTGCCCAACTAAACTGTGGGGATTTAGGAACTGTCGATTGTGAATTTAAGAAACGGACGAAGTCGCGGGCGTCCGCTAGTTGTTCATAAAAGTATTATTATTTTCTATCATTGTCTTTGTAATACCAATTAATTTAATTAAATATTTTATATTTTATCTCAAAAAATCGAGGTTCCTAAATAGCAGTTGTCAGGATATTATCCTTACTAATGTTTTAATACGAAAGTGAGCTTGTTTATTGATTTGTCCTTCAATCACACAGCAATGGAGCAACGTAATTTTTTGCCAGATATAGATGAGGACTTGGAGAGTGACATAAGCTACCTGTTATCCTGAAAAAAAATAGGGATTTTTAAATAACTAACACCATACAGAGAAAGGCGCGAGCAAAAGCTAGTATTATTATAACCTCAAATGAACATTCCCCACAATATTTCTTTATTCAACATTTCTATAACAATGCCATTCTTGCAGTTTCGAATCTGATGACGGAATCGTTCGCAATGAGGAAGGTGAGGTGAAAGAGGTTCTCGACGAAGAGAATAAGCCACACAAGGTAGTATTCGTGAAGGGATTTTACTCTTTCTTCGACGACACGGGTAAACCTCAAAGTATTACATACTACGCCGACAACACCGGATTCCACGCAGAAGGAGACGCTATCCCCAAGCCCCCAGGCCCCGTCTCCAGACGATAGGATCATCAATGACTGAAATGGCGTCAATGAGTGATCGGTTACTTAGTGCCAATCTTACCAACGTCGAATAACGATTACTTAACCAAGGAATAAGTTGGGCTTTCTGACAGGTTTTGTATTGAAAATCTGCCAAATATGTGATCCCTCAGTAAGACGTTATTTGGCGATGGTGAAATTGATACTTAATACAGTTGATTACTCATTGATTAATTATAAGCTGAACATAATTGTGATAAGTCAATGATTTTAATGATTACATTGCGGCACAGCATACGTCCTACCCTTACGCTGGCCTAACAATTTGTCACCCACTGCCATATTTTTTGTACCTTCTTATTGTTTTGTTAAATAAAGTTCATTGACTGTATTGGACAATTATTATTTTCTTTTAAGGGCTCCGTACCAAAATGTTAGTAAATTAAAAGAACCCATAATATGTAGGTCTGTCTGTCACAACTGTTTATTATCCTCCAACGGAAAAAGAGGGGTGTTATAAGTTTGACATGTTTATCTGTGTATCTGTTTCTTCCCTAGTAGCTTTCTAACGAATGGACCGATTTTGATGCGACTTTCTCTGTTTGAAAGCTAACGTGACCCAGATGGATCTTAGCTATCTTAGCTATAGTTGATGAAGATAATAATGTGCTTAGGCATTCGAAGGTCATTAGCTCATTTCCTACTTGATTAAAGGGTTTTACAAACTTTCACTGGTGCGATTGATTTGAAAGTTTTGTCTTATTTCGAATTATTTCCAAGATATGCTAACTTTAAGCTAACGCTGCAGCATGTAGCAAGTAGTCTGCAGGATAATTTTGCGGGGTAATCAGCAACTTTGCTGTGAGTACATTGAGACCATTCTAATGAACCCACTTTGTGTGAGTCTAACTCACACTTGACCGGTTTTATTTCTCTAGTAGCAGTAGGTACTTAAGATTTCTGTATGAAGAATTATCCGAAGCATACATAAAACAAACTATGTACCTAGTAGGTAAACAATAGCCATAATTGTGTAAAATTATAGAAAAGATAATTTAAATACATCGAAATCATATTATCATAATGCTCTAAAGCGATATTCCCTACGAAAGTCGTATCAAGAACGCACTGAACTTTGCATAGAGGTCGTTTAAAAAAAAATTTTTTTACTGCGAATTCGTTTTTTTTTTTTTGCGAAA
Organism: Hipparchia sbordonii; assembly: GCA_038048805.1. Classification (NCBI taxonomy): domain Eukaryota; kingdom Metazoa; phylum Arthropoda; class Insecta; order Lepidoptera; family Nymphalidae; genus Hipparchia; species Hipparchia sbordonii. The sequence continues at coordinate 8,639,412 of CM076102.1, forward strand.
AGAGAGGTTTTTGATTCCCGTGGGAACTTTATGATTTTCCGGGATAAAATGTAGCCTATATAAATATGAGCTATCTCCATTTCCAGCCCAATGGATTCATTGTTTGTTGCGTGAAGGAGTAACAAACATCCGTCCATCCATCTATACATCCATCCTCACAAACTTTCGCATTTATAATATTACCTACTAGCTTTTGCCCCCGCGACTTCGTCCGCGTGGAATTAGATTCTAATTTTTCCTGAATTTTCTTTGCTATAAACCTCACGGAGCCCGAGACCTTTCCAACGAATGCAAAACCGTGGAAATCGGTTCGTGCGTTCTGGAGTTATAGCGTCAGGAAGGAAAACCCGACTTATTTTTATATAGTAGATATAGATACCTGGAAAAGAGTTTGACGTTTGATTATTAAATTTTCATTCTATCAATTGAATTAAATATGAAAACAAGAACACGTGTCTTTGGTAACCACTTCCACACAGGAAGCCCACTATACAATATTCCATTTCTCTGTCATCTTGCTCTCTTTAGCAGGCGTCCTATTTTTCCTCTTCCTTTTAAAAAATAGAATAAGAAGAAAAAGAATTTAAGAATAAGAAGAAAAAGAAAAGCCAAGCTAAACTTGACTAATTTTCTCCTCTCCCTCCGAATAAGCGGAGAGCTTGTGTTGTCATACCTACTGCTAACACAAGCTTATAATGATAATAGGTTAGGACTACATAGGGTGAGGATCGATCTATTGAGGTTTTAGCTGTAAAGAGAAGTATTATTTTTTATTTTATTTATTAGGGCCCAAACAGTTTACATTTTAGTCGAAGGGAGAAGGTTCCACAATTTGGTACCTAGTACGTAGAAAAAAAGATCTGGAGCAACGGATGGTCGAAGTGCTCCAGGCACCCAGGTAATAAGGGTGAAATTGCGTTCGGTGACGTGCGGTCGGTTGTAGAAGTTAGAGGGCGGAATAAGATCAAACAGCTCTTCAGAACACTCCTCGTTATATAGGTGACCGATAGAGGACGCAAAGAGAGCTTACGTCTCTGCGGTGTTCCAAGCTTTCCAGTGAGCGGGTTAATTTGGGATTGTCCACAAGCCCAACTGCCCTCTTTTGAATCCGGTCAAATGGAAGGAGTTGATACTGAGGTGCTCCGGCCCAAAGGTGAGAGTAATACTCCATATGGGGGCGGACTTGCGCTTAATGGTAGCCTGTGTTCAGGCGCAAAATACCGCTTTGCTCTGTTGAGCACCCCGAGCTTTCGCCTAGAAACGATTGATTTAGGACACAAAAACGCGTTATTATTTATAAATAAACTAACGAAAATTTCATTTTATTAATGGATAAGGATATAAAACTAAACTACTGCTATTCATCAGACATCATCAATCATCTTTCAGAATTATAAAAGTCCATGATGCACCGCGCTAACCAACAGCGGATTGGCAGACAGGATACAATATTAGATTTATATTATGTTAATAAAATAATTATTTTATTTGAAACACTTTTACAAATCAAAATGGATATTTTTTGTACTAGCACCTACGCTGCTGGTACTAGGTTGCAAACGTGTCTAATCAGTTGTAACGTCTAGATTCTAGATATTCATTCTAGAGATTCATTTGTAAGTATTCAGTAAGTATACGTTTTCTCTAATGTATGTTAAGTAAGTATATACTACCTATATATACATACATAAATACATTGATATGTTTATTCCTTTAATATGTAAAACGTTTTGTAGGTACAAACTATTTAAAGATATTCCCATCACAGGTACAACGGCTAAATATAACGCTTATGTAATGCGAATATTTTACCGAATACCTATTGTAGATAAATAAACTGGAGCCGTTCTTTGTTTGAAGATTACCAATTTGATGGCCTTCTGTGTCGTAACTTGTAATGCTTAGAGTACCCATCTTGATTTATTCCGGCTATTTTGGTACATGACACCGGTATAATTATAATAAATAAATAGCAGGCCCTGCTCTACTGCAATCGGATATTTGTCTTAGGTATATAATTGCTGCCTATAGACCTTAAATTAAATTATTATAAGTACTGTTAGTCGACAGATCAGCGTGCCGAGTAATATTGTTGACATCACTATAATTTCCAATGACGATAATTTTGAGAGTGTTTCTGTACAAGGAAAAATTTACAACATTTTTTGACCTTATTTAGTTTTCCGCCAAGTGGTTTGTTTATTCAACAGTTATTGTTCCGATATTATATAATAATAGTGAAAGTTTGTAGGTCATAACTGGGAGGTCTCGGGTTCGATTCCCGGCGGGGGCAATTTAGGAATTTATAATTTATGAATTGTCTCTGGTCTGGTCTAGTGGGAAGCTTTGGCCATGGCTAGTTAGTAGGTACTTAGTTACCACCCTACCGTCAAAGACCTGCCGCCAAGCGATTTAGCGTTCCGGCGCAATGACGTGTAGAAATTAATTAGGGGTATGGATTGAATTTACACAGCCATGTCCCTTTCAAGTTAGCCCGCTACTATCTTAGACTGCATCGTCACATTCCATCAGGTGAGATCGTAGTCAAGGACTATCTTGGTATCGAATAAAAAACAATAACTATATAACTGTACCTACCAGTAACTGTAACTGTACTCGTAATATGAAAACTCAAGTTTAATCGTGCTTGCAGCTTAGATAATAGGATCATCATCTAATATAATCATCTATAAGTAAGTCATCTATATAATTTGTATGCCCTTTGACAGCAAAGGGCATATATGACTTAAAGTTCTATTTTCGACTTGTATCCCAATTTGCTCGTTACTTCGCGCATTTCTGCAAGAAGAAACTTATCCTGCTTCCAAGGCCGTAGCTATAAGGAAAAATTGATTGTAAGTATAAAAATATTATTATTGTTATCTTACGAAAATAAAACCAAATTTTGACATACAAAATTTAATTTCCATTACATTACAATACTTATAAATAATTATATCTAATCATACACTTATAATTTTAAAAGCCTCAATATCCCAACGGTTAAAAGTGCGGATTGAAATAAATTGAAAGGTTGGAATTCCATCAAAATATTTTTGCTTTTGTAGGTAGGACGTTTGTAGGTCTTATACTAACTGGGAGGTCTCGGGTTCGACTCCCGGCGAAGGCAATTTCGGAATTTATAATTTCTGAATTGTCCCTGGTCTGGTCTGGAGGGAGACTTTGGCCGTGGCTATTTAAGCACCCTACCGTCAAACACGTGCCGCCAAGCGATTAAGCGTTCCAGCACGATGGCGTGTAGAAACTGATTAGGGGTACGGGTTGAATGTACACTGTCATAACCCTTCCAAGTTAGCCCGCTACTATCTTAGACTGCATCGCCACTTACCATCAGGTGAGATCGCAGTCAAGGACTATCTGTGTAATTAACACATGTAGAAACATTTAAGGTAAACTAATTAAAGGCAAACAGACCAAGTTCACCAACATATCTCAACGGGTTGTGAAGGTTGAGTGGCAGGACACAGTTCGAAAGACTACTGATACTGACAGATCCTGATGTGCTGAAATGACATGACATTGCAATGCAAAGTGTAAGCAGACCTCCCATGAGGTGAATGGAAAACATCGGACGAGTCGCAGAGAGAGTTGAATACAAGCGGCGCAAGACTGCGGCGTGTTGAAATCCCTACAAAAGATCTATGTCGAGTTGTGGACGTCTATACGTTAATGATTAAAATGGTGTATTGGAAAAACTTGACTTACAGCTTAGATTAATTTACATTAAAACATAATAACACATTAATAATAATTAATTTAGATTAATTTAGCGCTAATTACTAGTAGTCTATTTCCATGTTGGAAAATTTTAGGTATACCACGGTCTATGTCATTGTATCTGAAAAAGTGGGTACATAATTTACATAACCAAGGTTCATATATGTTATATACTTACCTCCTTACATTAATCAAAAAAATCTGATGTCTAATTAAAAATATTTTTAAACTTGCTTTGACAGTATTTTAGTACCTAGTCATACCTTAAATTAAATTAAAACAAAATCAATACGTAATGATACCTAAATGTAAGGTAGCTATCCTGTTATCTAAATGTGTATATCAAAGGAAAAGATGACTGACTAATCTATCAACGCACAACTCAAGTCAATTTACGGATCGGCCTACAGGTAACTAGTTTTTATGATGTAGGCATCTGCTAAGAAAGAATTTTTGAAAATTCAACCCCTAAGGGAATATAAATAGGGGTTTGAAAATCGAAAAGCTGGTCCACAATGTAATAAAAGCTTGTAAAAAGATAAATTAACTAAAATATTATAATGCCATATAGATATTAGGGATCAAATCTCGATTAAATAAAGTATTATTATCTTAAATACTTAATTAATTTCATTAACAGCTTTATTATAAAGATGCCAGGAGGCCTTATTTTTAGATTTTAGTGTTAACTAGCGGACCCGACAGACGTTGTCCTGTCTTAACTATGAATATTGAAACTCCCCTTTTTACCCCCTTGGGGAGAGAATTTTCAAAAAATGTAAAATACGTAATTCTTTATTTTTGATCAAGAGCCAAAATATCAAGTTTCATAAACATAACTTGAAAAATAACTTGAAGAACGAAGGACTATCATACAAACATTCAACCCCTATTTAATCCCTTAGGGGGTAGAATTTTTAAAAACTGTGAAACACCTACTTTTTTGTTTTCAATTTAAAGCCTAAGTACCGAATTTTATGGGTATAGCTTGAAAAATAACGGAGTTTCATACAAACTTTAACCCCCCTTTTTACCCCCTTGGGGGGAGAATTTTCGAAATATGTAAAATACGTAATTCTTTATTTTTGATCAAGAGCCAAAATATCAAGTTTCATAAACATAACTTGAAAAATAACTTGAAGAACGAAGGACTATCATACAAACATTCAACCCCTATTTAACCCCTTAGGGGGTAGAATTTTTTAAAAGTGTGAAACACTTACTTTTTTGTTTTCAATTTAAAGCCTAAATACCGAATTTTATGGGTATAGCTTGAAAAATGACGGAGTTTCATACAAACTTTAACCCCCCTTTTTACCCCCTTGGGGGGAGAATTTAAAAAAAATGTAAAATACGTAATTCTTTATTTTTAATCAAGAGCCAAAATATCAAGTTTCATAAACGTAACTTGAAAAATAACTTGAAGAACGAAGGACTATTATACAAACATTCAACCCCTATTTAACCCCTTAGGGGGTAGAATTTTTAAAAACTGTGAAACACGTACTTTTTTGTTTTCAATTTAAAGCCTAAATACCGAATTTCATGAGTATAACTCGAAAAATGACGGAGTTTCATACAAACTTTAACCCCCCTTTTTACCCCCTTGGGGGGCGAATTTCGAAAAATCCTTTCTTAGTGCTCGCCTACGTCATAAAAGGAACCTACTGTCAAAATTTCAAGTTTCTAACTTCAGTGGTTTAGGCTGTGCGTTGATCGTCAGTCAGTCAGTCAGTCAGTCAGTCAGTCAGGACAAGCCTTTTTATATAATTATAGATTAATGTATTTATTTATATTAAGTTAACTTGACTCAAATATATATAATAAAAGAACACTATATTTTTTCATCTTAAGTTATTCTCTTACCTTATATGATTAAATCCTAAATGTCAATTTTATTTAAGCTAACTGTAGAACACTCTTTCTGCAAATAGATGAAGTTTCCTATTTAACTTACTACAATTAAATACATACTTATTTACCTATTTCCTTTTTTTTCCACATATAAAACATCATAGCAAAAAGAACCTACACAGTCACATTATAAAAATAATATTACATATAAACTTTGAACTGGCTGGCAATTCAGTTTCGTACGACGCAAACAAGTGTGCGACATATGAGAACTCATCAATAAGAATGTTCGTCATTCACGCGTGCAAGCAGAGCCGGAATATCGACATCGCATCCAAAACATGTGGCATTTGACATTAGATTAGACCGTTGAAGCCGGGAGAAATGTATAAAAGAATTCGCTGCGGGCAGTTCAGCATCAGTCGCTCATTTGCCAGCAACGAAATCAAAACAACTAATCAACCATGAAAGTGGTACGTTGTAAGGGTAGTTTAAATAATCACATATTTTACTGTCCTGTTATAGTAATAACTCATAATACGGCTTAGTATTTTCTGTTAAAGAGTCCGACCGTGATCGATTTTAAAATATTACTAACTTGGCTTCATTTCTGCAATTGGTGACACTTTTCCCTGTCCCTCTCATGAAGGAGCCTCTTATTATTGAGTTGGAATATAAATAGCCTCATATTTGGCTTATTTCATTACAGTGTAGATAAATGATGTCTTTTTTCGTAGATCATTGTCGCCCTTGCCTTCGTGGCTGTCGCAGCCGCCGCCGCCATTGAGAGCGAGCCACCAAAGGTCCTCCGCTCCGATTATGACCAGAGCCCCGACGGTGCATACAAATTTGGGTATGTGACTTTTTTTAACAATATAAACTTCAAGTAAAATTGGAAGAGTTCAGCAAAGCAGAGCTTAGGTACTCTACTAAAACCAGTACTTTTCTCAGGGTAATCGGTACATTTTCGACTTGACTGAATATTTTTAGAATTTCAAAAGAACATGTGTGCTTTGAGTACTTAGGTATAATATGTTATTTGATAGTAGACTTTAAGTTTAATATAGGTATACATATAAGATGTAGGAATGCTGCTGGTATAAAAGTAATCGACATTGTGTGAATTTCAAAATAATAATTTCATAAACGAAACTATTATGTTGATACATATTATATGTTACTAATAAACGTTTTATGTTGCAGCTTCGAGACTGAAAATGGAATTGCTCGCGAAGAATCCGGCGCTGTTAAGACCGTTCAGAACGAAGACAACAAGCCTGTAGACGTAGTTGTTGTCAGGGGTCAAGTCTCTTGGACCGACAACGAGGGCAACCCTCAAACTTTCAGTTACGTCGCCGATGAGACCGGTTACCACGCTGAGGGCCCTGGCATCCCCAAGCCAGCCAGACGATAAGCAGTCAACATTTGGGTTAACTTCCACAAGTAATCGATTAAATAGTTAATTCAATTTAATCGATTCATTGTCGAAATTCACCTGAAAGATTAAATCGTACCTACCTTATTTTGAGAAATCAATGTTAGCCACGATAAGCATGTGAATTGACAACTGGCTGATACTCACATATTGCTAGTTGCAATCTCACCCGCACTGCCATATTTTTGTACATTTTGTTATGGTTCGTTACGTTTTTTTAATTCGTATAGCAAATAAAAATTATAAATAATTATATTTCGAATTTCTTTATTTATCCTATTAATTAATTATGATAATTATCCTGTGATCCTATTAATATTACAAATGCGAAAGTTTGTTTGCTTGTTACTGTATCACGCTGCAACGACTTAACCGATTTAGCTGAGATTTGTCACAGAGGTAGATTATATAGAGTGGAATAGCACATAGGCTACTTTTTATCCCGCAAAATAGGAGGATTCCCGCGGGAATCCAAAAAACCTCAATCCACGCGAATGAAGTCGCGGGCATCATCTAGTTAACATTATTTTATTAAAAAGCTTGCCTAAAATACAGGTAAAATGAAACTATTTTATTTACTCTAAAAACAAGTTAATGCTAAATGATCGATTGACCCTTAAATATGAATATTATGATCAGTTATTCTAAGCATGTTATCTAAGTTAATCAAATAAATATTATATAGTAATCAACTAACATAGCGCTCAAACTAAATGCCGATAGTAAAAAAACAGAGATTATGGGTATAAGGGTGAAAACTGAAAGGTCGCAGCTTTCCGCTTATTTGGAGGGGAGAGGAGAATATAAGTCAAGTTTAGCTTGGCTAATATTCTTTAAAAAAAAACAAAAATATTATAGAATCCCAACTATTGGCCAAATCGGTTTCAACATTATCCTAAATAACTACTAGTAAGTAAATACACTGTTTTACTTACACAAGAAAAAAAAAGAAAAAACCGCAATTCAGTATTTCGACCATGTAATGTGAGTTGGCACCTTCTTTTTGGAGCAAAATTCATCTTGATGATTTTGATCAGATCTTCGATCATAGAAATATAAGGGGATTCAGCACTTCATACTTCAACTATTATTCAAATGCATCATTGTTCCTTGACACTGAAATAACTGCTTCACGCCAATGTTCGATGATAGACTAGCTAGTGAAATGCTCTGCACTCATATTTAGTGGTTACACAAATCGGACTAACATGCGATATCCACTTATTTTTCTATGATCGAAGGATTAGATACATTTTCTTTTCACACAAGTATGATGTACGAAAGAGATGTTACAAATTTTATTGATCGCTCAAAAATATAGCCCTTTGCGAAAAAGCAATAGGTATAAATTATATTTATATCATGCATGGGGCTCATTGCTCTTCAAGCTGATTAATTTTATCGTTCTACACTATCGGTGTGCTCTAAAACAAAAAAGTGTGCAAGCAAAGCTGAACTGACACATGTTATAGAGGCGCGATTATCCAAACAGCTTCAACATAACCCAGATGAACAAAAGTTTTTTTTTTCAGCTTTTACTCAGTTTGTCAATCTATATATATAAAATTCAAAGTCCTGACTGACTGACTGACTGACTGACTGAGATATCAACGCACAGCCTAAACTACTGAAGTTAAAAACTTGAAATTTTTACAGTTGGTTCCTTTTATGACGTAGGCGCACACTAAGAAAGGATTATTGGAAATTCCACCCCTAAGGGGTTTAAATAGGGGATGGAAGTTTATATGAAACTCCGTCATTTTTCTAGCTGTTTCCATCAAAATTGGTATTTGAGCTTTCAGTTAAAAATAAAGAAGTACGTGTGTCACAGTTTTTGAAAATTTCACCCCAAAATCTAATTCTACGTGGACGAAGTCGCGGGGGCAAAAGCTAGTAATATTATAGTTTGTCTGTCTGTCTGTCGTCTTAAAACAAAAAAAAGTGAGTCAAAGCAAATAGTTAAAAGCTTTGTGAATAAAAATGTTTACTAGCTACGGTCGAGGACAGAAAATGTTTACCACTTTTCAAATTAGATTCTTCGTAACCCTGCGTTCAGTAAGGTCAGCCAAATGGATACAGGCGCTACGGCATGATTTTGTAACAAACATCCATTTATATATCCAAACTTTTGCATTTATAACGTTATACTAGGATAGGATTATTTGGACGGCGCAAGACCTGGGCCTGTGGAAGTCCATGCGAGAGACCTTTGTCCAACAGTGGACGTCTATCGTTTGATAAAGAAAAAGAAGAAAACTGACTACTGAACGTAAAGCACTATTGTCTCTAAAATAAAAATTAAAAAAACGTTTCAAAACAAGATAATATTATGTTCGTTAAAAATGTAAATGAGATAGGCACATATAATTAAGAGCAAAAAGATGTTAGAGTAGAACTTAACTGACAAAATGATTGTTATCATTATTGTTATACCGAATTTAATGAATTATTGTAGCCTTCATCTAAGATAATAATTGAAATGATCTTCCTTGTTAGGCTTCCGAAAAAAAAAAACGGAACCATTATAGGATCACTTTGTTGTCTGTCTTTCTGTGTATCAAGGCTCTTTTTCTCAGAAACGGGTCGAGGTATGATACAAAGTTGAGATTTATACGGAATACAAATGTCTCTAAATTTTCTGAAAACTTCAAGTTTTCAGAGCATTTAGAAACACATACAGAAAGTCTCGACTTTTCAATTGGATTTTCATATAAAAGTTCCAGTGACGTCAAGTCTACAGTAATAATTTATATTACAAAATCTCACCACGAAGCTGGTACAGAACTCTCAATGCGCGAGTGTGATTCGCACTTGGCCGGTGTGAATACAATACGAGTAGGTATAGGTAGGTATACTGTATTGTACATTAAATACATTATATCTATACTTAATATTATAAAGCTGAAGAGTTTGTTTGTTCTCAATCTCAGGAACTACTTACTGGTTCGAATTGAATTTTTTTTGTGTGTTAAATAGTCCATTTATCGAGGAAGGCTTTAGGCTATACAACATTACACTGCGACCAATAGGAGCGAAGCATCAGTGAAAAATTTTGCAAAAACGGGGAAAATTATCCGTATTTAAAATATGTATATTCTTTTAAAAACTTCTTAATCGCGATCATAATAACAGAAATTGACGCGGTCGAAGTCGCAGGCAACAACTAGTATGTATACTATAGTAGGTAGTAAGTTCGTTATATATTTTACTAATGACATCTTTTTTATGGTTTTTCATCTTTCGACGAAAAAGATTGGTTTTATTAGTTTTAGCGTTTTGTCTGTCTGTATGAACATTTAGTTGATATTTGGTTAAAGTATTCCTTGTAAAAACTTATCTTTTGTTTGGAAATGCGACTTTATTTCTAAGGGGTTTATTGATTATTCTAAAAACCTGTGCTCATTACAGACGTCGTTTTATTTTACTGTAATATTTATATGAACAACTACTTCATTCAATCAGAGCTAAGTTTCTTATATTTTGCGCTTTGCATACTTCGAAGATAAGGAATGGAAACAATAATTCTTAGACATTGTTCATGATAAATAAAAAACTATATGACTTTCAAATCTTTTTTTGGTTTGCAATTTTTTTCATTATCAGATTATACTTAAAACTTGTAGGGCCCCAACTGTTTAAGAGGGAATTGTTTTTCCCCTTTCAGTTTTTATTTAGAATTCAATTTTTATTTTTTTTCGGATTTTGATTTTTTAAATTTAGTATTTTTATTCAATTATGAGGTATGGAACTCTAAAAATAGTCGAATAACTCGTGGAGAAGTAGGTACATCTGACATAATAAATTTATTTGTAGCGTAATTCGAATGGTTTTTATTACCTATCCGTTGAATGTTTTTGCGGTCATTTTAGAAGATTTTTTTTCAGGCAAGATCTTTTAAGATTTCAATTTTAAAGTATAAATTTTTAAATTATAATAGGGCGTGTGAAATAAATCATGTTTATTTCAGTCCCGCTACATAAAAAATGGTTATTTCAGTTCCCACAATATCAGTAACAAAGTGAGTACAAGTACAGTTGGATCTAACCACAACAACGAAGGTAATCTCTATTACAGAAACTTAAAAAAATATTGACGGCCAAATGTATGTAGTTTAAATAACTTCTTCGTAAATCTCATTTCTAGGTGGAAATGCAGTGATGGGGACAGCCAGGGGACTGTATTTTTAGAGGTTCTATCAAGTCTAGAAAAAAACTAAAATTAGTTTTGTTTCTAAAAACAAAGGGCCCGTAAAGTTTTAGAGTTAAAGTTTCATTAAGGAGTGATTTTTTTTAAATAATTTAATTACTTTTTGGAAAAAATCGGTCGGGACAGCCGATTACGAGGTTACAGAGAATCGCCCATAGTTTTGATCAATTTTCACTAGTTTGTTAAACTATTATAGTGTTAATAAATATTTTGATTTACAGATGAATCTTTTCCTTACGTCTTCGTTGGCGATATGGTGCTGCGTTGAAACTGCTCTAGGCGATGGGCCTGCAGCCACGGTTGGGTTAGCTTCTCCACTAAACCAATATTACGCAGGTCGTAATCTGCTTGCACCTGGATACAGCCCGTATTACAACCCAGCGAGTGCAACAGCCCCTATCTTGAGTTACTCTAACAATCATGGAATCGATGGAAGCTACTCTTATAGGTACTCTACTTAATCACCAAAGTATATACTACTAATACTAGGTACTCTACCCGACACATTTTGTTACTTAGAAAATATGTAGCGTCTGGCTGTTCTGGGATCTTGGATCATTACACTAGGTAATATTATAAAGGCGAAAGTTTCTATTTGTCTGTGTTTAGGTATGTTTGTTTCTCCTTCACGCCATAACAAATAAACTGATTTTGACTGTTGGAATGGAGATAGTTTATACCCAGCATTAATAAATAGGCTACACTTTATCCTGGAAAATTAAAGATTTGAATTTTAATACACGGGAACGAATTCGCGGGCATCATCTAGTAATAAATATGTTGTAGCGGATCGCATATATTCTCCGTTCATGGTCCTTATAAAACTATAGCATTATCTGTTTTAAAGCAATAAACATTTCAGTTTCACAACGGGTGACGGCAAGCGAGCTCAAGAAATTGGGTTCCTAAAAGATGCTTACATAGACAAATATGGACAGTCCCAAGGAACTCAGGTAGGTATCTACTAGAAGTAGACGTTATAGGTAGTCATTTGGTTGCAGTTCCTCATGATGAGTGTTTATCAATTTGGTTCAGACCCCACGAAATCTAGCCGCAATATGGATGTAAAAGAAAGTAGATCCTATCAAGGTGTACACACGCTTTATTATACCAACATAATTGTTATACATATTTTGTTGAAAAATAAAAAGGTTATTAAACGTGATTTATAGTCCCCTCTCCCCTCCAAATAAACTAACAAAGCTTGCTATGCGTGGATACAACAATAGTGCACGGGGTGGGGATTGAGACGTCCTTTCAGTTTTCAGTCCGCCCCTTTAATCGTTGGACTTTTGAAGCTTAATTTATTGTTTTAAACCATAAATAAATAACTGTAAGTTAATTGTATGTTATTACGTAGGTTAAAGAAGGTAGTTATGGCTACACGTCATCTGAGGGTATCCCGATCCAATTGAATTACGTCGCTGATGAAAATGGTATGACACTAATTTTACTACAGTAATATAATTATTAAAATTTAGGTTAAATTAGGTTTTTTAATTCCCTTGGAAACTGTCCCGGGATAAAAAAGGGAGTAGCTTATGTGTTAATCCTGGGTATAAGCTATCACCATTCTCAGCCAAAACGGTTGATTCGTTGAGGCGTGAAGGAGTAATATCCATGCATAGGTACATAAATTTTAGTAGGATTTATATTGAATGTGTATGTTTATTTTTGTTTAAAGCAGTGATAGTTTATTGGTTCAAACATCAGTCACCTTGATTTATGGGGGGTGTGGGATTCGAATCCTAGGCACACGCACCACTAACTTTTCAGAGTTATACGATTTAAGCCTGTAGGTTATAAGCAATTAAGTTCAAAATAAATTCAATATTTCGCTTTTAACAGCGAAGGTAAAGATCGTAAAGGATATCACTTTAGTTTGCCAGTAAATTCTCATTCAAACATGGCCAGTTTAGGGCCGGGAATCTACGAATAAATAATAAGCCGGGAATGGGTCCAGATAATGATGACGATGTGTGTTTTGCTTGATGCCAATAACATATTTAAACTTAACGTGCCATGCCAATGCAACGTCGTGGTTAGTAAGCTAGTAATAATAAACAATCGAATGGTGAAAACTTAATATAATCCAGTAAATTATTTTTTCAGGATTCAGACACTCTGGTGTTCACATACCGGCCGACGGTAAGAGTGTTGTTCCGTCACCTTTGTTAAACGGTCTAAATGGAGCTTACGACCCTCGGTACAACTCAAGAGCTTACGACCCTGGTTACAGCTCAAACGACCCGTACAGTACCTACCGCAATCGCTTCGGTCAGTTGGGCCAGTACAACCCATTGGCACCTATTGATGCGAGGTATCCTTTCGATCCGAGATACAACATTCACAACCCTTGGACAGCTCGTACGGCAATTGGGAAAGACAAAAATGTTTAAATACTTGAGGCTTCTTGTAATTGACAAATAAATTAATTCGATTGTAAATAATAAATTGAATAAATGATCGATATATAATAACAACTTGTTTAATTTTTATTGCTCACAATCTTTGTAACAACTTTCTAAAGTTTAAAGTTACTATGTATGTACTATGGTACGTACCTGAGCTTTATAAGCTCATCGATTTATATTCAAATACAGAATTTTCAGCAATCGACAGAGAGCATGTATAAAACTTAAATAATTTAGATGCTAACGGCTTTGAAATTTTACGCATTTTTCATGAACCCATACGGACCAGATGGTATCTATTTTGGCATAATCAGGTATCATAGAAGATTTATTTTTTAATTTATCCTTGCAATCAAAGAAATGAATATTATTATTAAATTATCTAGTACAATACCAACTTATTTTGAAAAATGTACGCAATAGCGCAGTTTAAAGATTAGATGATTTGCTTCTTAAACTATAATTGGCATTATAATTCGTTGAAATAGCAAGGCCTTATGCATAAAAATACGATATTTAATTAATTTGCAGTGCATAAAAAACTTTCAATGCTAATGAAGAAACATAAAAGTATACCAGAAATCGAGGCAATATTGTATCCAATGTCCATATTGTAGCTTACTACCGAAGAAGACAAAAAAATATGAATAAAAGTTAAAGGGCAATATTTTGATACTGTGTATGACAGGCTGATGAGGCAACATCAATAAATTTTAGTTTTAAAAAACCTTGTTGAAGTATGTCACACATTCTTGTAACTGGTTTCCGAGTAATGCATATTCTGATGCACCTATGGCTAAAAATATAGGCAGGGATATTTTTGTCGTAAATATAATTATTATATAAGCTATTGCATAGCTTCTATCGCGGGCCTTCAGCGTGGAGACCGAATCCAGAAATTCCTTAACGAAAATAACCTGACACGGGACTCCTCTCACCGCTAGATGGCGTTGATAAAAAATGCTTACCGCGGCAGTCCTCGAGTGCCACACGTCTTTTTTTTTAGTTTAATCATACTCTAGAATTTACTAGTCCACTGTAATTGGGCATGGACCTCTTTTATATGCCAAAGTTGGATGTCTTCAGCCTTTCGCATCCAATCGATGCTTGCCACTTTTCAGATGTCACATCCGCCCTATCACACCAATGGATGGCACCAAACATGCATAGGATTAGTAATGCGAATAAATTAGAACTCTTTTTACTATGGGGCTGATTTCGTGTCCATTTCTGTTATTTACCTAATATATGTACGGGACGATTTGGTAATATTCATACAGTTGTATAAACTACACGCGTGGTACGTGAGACGATGTAGATATGGCATCTCAACAAGGGACGTTCCGTACAGGGTTGCCAACTCATAAAAAAAATTAGCCCTAACATCAACATGAAATACCCCTAAATAACCCTAAATGCAATATTCAAAAGCCCCAAAAAAATCCCTGTATCTTGTTACCATTCAAGGCTAATGTTTAAATGAGTTTCCCGTTTTATTGAGGTAAATAAAAATAATATAACTTAACTAGCTTTTGCCCCCGCGACTTCGTCCGCGTGGAATTAGATTTTGGGGTAGAAATTTCAAAAACTGTGACACACGTACTTTTTTATTTTTAACTGAAAGCTCAAATACCAACTTTGATGGAAACAGCTTGAAAAATGACGGAGTTTCATATAAACTTCCATCCCCTATTTAAACCCCTTAGGGGTGGAATTTCCAATAATCCTTTCTTAGTGTGCGCCTACGTCATAAAAGGAACCAACTGTAAAACTTCAAGTTTCTAACTTCAATAGTTTAGGCTGTGCGTTGATATCTCAGTCAGTCAGTCAGGGCTTTGAATTTTATATAAGTATATAGATTTTAATTACATTATTCGGCAGAGGCGTAACTATACCGTTTGAGGCCCGTGGCAAATTCATCGGATGGGGCCCTCCTTCCCCCAATATAAAGAAGCTCAACCAATGAGATAACATTTTTTTATTTTATAATAAATCACTACGTGAAGTAGGTACATACAATTGCAACGTAAAAGCGACATTTTCCCGAGCGAAGTGAGCGCGAAATTTTTTATGATTGCATTACGGCACTTAGTAGTCCATACTTGGTACCTACAATAGAAATGTAAAAGTGATATTTTCGCGAGCGAAGCGAGCGCGAAATTTTTTATGATTGCATTACACGGCACTTAGTAGTCCATACTTGGCACCTACAATAGAAATGTAAAAGTGACATTTTCGCGAGCGAAGCGAGCGCGTAATTTTTTATAATTACATTACGGCACTTAGTAGTCCATTCTTGGCATCTACAATAGCAACGTAAAAGCGACATTTTCGCGAGCGAAGCGACCTCTAAAATTTTTATGATTACATTACGCCACTTAGTAGTCCATACTTGGCACCTACGAGTACAATCGAAACGTAAAAGAGACATTTTCGAGAGCGAAACGAGCTTGAAATTTTTTATGATTGCATTACGGCACTTAGTAGTCCATACTTGGCACCTACAATAGCAACGTTTTTTATTTTGCACTACGCCATACCTACTACATAGTACTTTTGGCGCTTGAGACCCTGCGCTTGTATGCGCCGCACACCCGGCATCGTAGGTAAAGTCGGCACTTCAATCTATTTAGCTATTGTTATTGGGGTACCTATATTCGGTAATTAATTAGATATTTTATAAAATTTTAAAATATGTGTTTATGGACCTAATGACATTTAGGTACCTATACAAATATGTATCTTTTTAATTTCTGTAAGACAAATAAAAATTTTGGCCCCAAATCTACCGCCCCTAAAATCTGCTGCCCTAGGCTCCAGTCAACTCAGCCTTTTGGTAAATCAATTTACTGTGCGTAACCTTTCTTGTCCCAAAGAATTTAGTTTATATCAATTTTAATTTTGAAAATGATCGCTCGGCACTAGTGCCGACTACGGCTAGCCGTAGCCACAGGAATGGCACCCTATAGTTACGCCTCTGTTATTCGGAATTCTTATAGTCATACAATATGTTTACATTATAAGTGTAACATTTTTTGGAGATGGAGTAAAAGTAACGCAAGATCCACCATCACGTTTTAAAATGAAAAGGGAAATCGGTTTCGTAATTTGTTTTTCACTATATTATATATCGAAAAAGCGTGTTTAACGCCAATGTATTGAAATATTTTCAAAACGCTTTATCTAAAACGATTTTAAGCATATTATTCCGAAATATCATAGACGTTTTGCTTTATTTACTCGGTTTGGTCAGTCAATTATGTGACGTTTGAAAATTTATTTATGACCTTTAGGGTCAGCCCTAAATTTTTTTGGGCCCTAAAAAAATCCCAACAAGCAAAATTCCGCCCTAAATTTGGGGCTAAAAGCCCTAAGTTGGGAACCCTGGTTCCGTACCTACGAGAACTTCTCCTTTGTCATACACCGCCGTAAAATATGAAATTTTAATCGGTGCCGGTGCGTAATACAAGAAAAAAATCATATAAATACCAGAAGTTAAATCACAGTGCATCACTCCTCTCTTTACCTTTTGTAAGCTTTCAACTTGCATCGGAAGTGGACCCAATATGAAGTGCACTGTAAGTTTAAAACAACTCTAAAAGTGTATTTTGTTGAAACTTGCAGATTATATATTTTTGTAAAAAGACTAGTGAAAAAAGTGCTACAAAATAAATGTTATAGTCCAGGGGTTCCCAACCTTTTTCAGTCCGCGGTGCACTTACAAGTTTAGGAATTGGTCATGGCGCCCTAACCTAGCTAGTCGATATAGATAGGTACGTCTTGTTAGTTAGGTAGATAGAGACACAAAAATAAAACATCCAGATTATGAAATTAGTTTTTATTTTATTTAGTAGGTATAATTAATTTTAACATTAGTGTGATGGCTGAGCTTGATGATCAGCACACAATTTTTCAAACCGTGGGGCAAACCTTGATACTGCTACTCTCATTTCTTTCAATTTTTTGTTGAATATTCCGGCGCCCCTCTGTACTTCCTACGGCGCCCCAGGGCGCCGCGGCGCACAGGTTGGGAAGCCCTGTTATAGTCTATTCTAAGTTTATATTAAAGATGACAGTTAGGCTTATAGACTCTGACGAACTTTACGAAGAAATAAAAGTCGAACAGTGTAGAAATGTGAAATAAATATGTGTTTGTCTATAACTTCTATGAAATTAAAGCTCATTTGATTCAAATGCATGATTAAAAAGACGGTTTTAAAACTGTGTTTTTCTTTCTCATGCCCGGGCTTCTTTGACACGGCTGAATCGATTTTAGAACTTTTACCGACATGTAAACAGGGAGTAATCTAGGCCACTTTTTATCTAATTTATTATTAATTAAGTTTACTAGTGCTGGCAGCTACTTTGGTCAAAGAATTGGTTTGACCTCCGAAGGGGCAATGTTGCCAGCATTTTGGGTAGATACTATGCTGCGCCGCGTTGACATCGATGAGAATATTACATTTATTTTACTTTTCATTTTAGGATTAATTCAATATTAATAAGCCGGACCAGTCCTCTATTCTGCTATTCCGTAATCTGAGCTTTGAAGAATGACCACACCTTTCTTAGTCTTAACGAATAAGTAAATGTAATAAATGACAAAAATGAAATTTGACCATTGCGAAATTGTAAATAAAACAAAACTTTAAAATGATAAAAATTTAATTAAACTGGAAATAATAATAAGCTTCACAAAATCCCTGATGAATAAAAAAAAATATTAATGTGTTATTTTGTTAAATGATTTATAATTAATGCTACATTAAATACATTTTCGCAAGCGCTGAACCGTTATTTTTCATAGGATAGGTACTTTTTATGCCGGAAATTCAAAGCACCAAGTTATGGGCACAAGTTGCCTCCTGTACCTACTCCTTAGTAGTTTCTTTTAAAACACTAATTACTTATTTTATAAGAACTGATTCGTATCTTATTTTATTAATCTCATGGGTAAATCAAAGGAACGTCTATGCAAATGGAAACACAGTTTTGTGAGTTGAATTTGAATACACATTCAAGGAAATAAATCGCGTACATTCAATTGTCCATACTATTTTAGCTACTAGTTTGTAAACTTATTTGGTACGAACTACAATAGTTACTGATCCTTTATCCATAGGTCTGTAATTCTTTTAAAGTTGTCCATGTGATGAATAATAAAGTATATTTTCATTTACCAGTTCTTGTTGGTGGTGGTTGCTGGAGCAGTAGCAGCGGATATCAGCAGCATACAGCCATATTTGTTTCAACAGCAAATTCACCAACAGCAACAATACACAACAGAGCCTATTCCCATCATCCAGCAAGAACAAATCATTAATCCTGATGGCTCATACAAGTGGAAGTAAGTAATTCTTCTAATTTCTCTATTATCTAAGTAATAAGACATGAATAATATTATTTCTAGCTTAGCTTCTAGTCTGTGATCTCGGAAATTGATTTAAAAACTTATCACGTTTAGGTATAACGAACTTGAGTATATAACCTGATATATTTCATTTTCATTTTTCATTTGTCATACCTATTTATAAGGAAATTCATCGTGCTTATAACAAAATTGATATCAAGGGATGGGAAA
Source organism: Hipparchia sbordonii (assembly GCA_038048805.1). Taxonomy (NCBI): domain Eukaryota; kingdom Metazoa; phylum Arthropoda; class Insecta; order Lepidoptera; family Nymphalidae; genus Hipparchia; species Hipparchia sbordonii. The sequence goes on from CM076102.1 coordinate 8,658,640, forward strand.
CGTCAATGCACTAATAATAACTTCTCATGATACAGGTTGAATATAACTCAAATTGGAATTCCTGATATGATTGATACCGGTATGATTGTAACAGACGATTATTTTATAAATAAACATTTCATTTCACGTGTTTTTTTAGAATTTACTGTTATTGAGTATTGACATGTCAAGGTAACTCATATTAAATTGAGATGAAACACTGATTGCGAAAAAATTTCATATTACTCCGAGTTACAAATTATTTACATTGTTTGTCAATCTGAAGTGAAGACATTATTTAATTGTTCTTCTAAAAAATCATGGTATGATTGAAGTAGATTAAAATTATAGGTAAAATTTATGCAGCCAGGGAAAGCTTTATTCGAAATTTTTAACTTATTAGCAGTAACTTATTTCAAAATACAAACAGATACTTCAATTTTATGTATTCGTATGTATAGCTTTCAGAGTGTTGTATAAGTTTTCGTGTTATTTTTTTAGTTACGAAACTGGTAACGGGATAAGTGCTGAAGAGGCAGGCTTCGTAAAGAACCTCGGTATACCGGAACAAGAAGCTCAAACGGCGCAAGGACAGTACAAGTACACGGCGCCGGACGGACAGGTAGTCTATTCAAATTGATAAAAAAAAAACAAAAAGTAGTCTTTGACCGTAACCAGATCCGGATTCGGTCAAAGAAGATTTATTAATAATAATTAGGTTCATAGGTCAAATATTATGAAACGCGATATTATGGCTTCCTGTCTGGACCGTACTGTCTGTTACTTTTTCGCAATTCAAACGCTTCTTCTTCGTTCTTGAGTTCTTAAAGAAGTTTGGCTCATAGACAGCTTTTAACCCTGGAAAACCATCCAACAAGTTTTCTAAATTGATATGGGCTCTAAGGGCCATAAGGTTTATTTATTTATTTATTTTCAATTTATTATATATACTTACAGCATGCCCAAAACGTAAAACAGTTGAGGTGAGGTTATCATTAATGTTAGACTTGAGCATCAGATATAAAGCAAAGTGGATTGAACTTGTCAATATTCTTACCTGACCTCCAAGGCACGAGTGCTTGACTTAAGTTATGGAGTTTGACTCTCAACGTCAAGAGTTAACGAATTCTGACTTTTGCAATATATTTTGTTTTTACAAGGAACACGTCATCTGTGCAAGGATGGCCCTAAAAGTATCAATCCATTATCTAAAAAAAATATAATACATAAATGTACTTACATCTCTTGTATTGATGAATTTTTTTAAGTATCTAATTACACTTGACAGCGTCTACGTAGGTCCTTTTCTCGAATTAAGCATTAATGGGAGTTCTAAAATGAACGGTTTTGAACGCAAGTCTTTACTGCCTTGTGGTAATATGTATTAAATTGAAATTGAAGTTCTTTGTACAGAGGTGGATGAATAAGCCAATGTTTGGTGGTCTCAGAAAAAAAAAGAGCTGGTATTTGATTGTTTGGTTTTTCTTCTTTTAAGAATTCCCAAGATATCGTGTTCTCAAGATTAACGTAAAAAACATTTTTAGTGCTTGTTATTTTTATTGTTTTGCAAGAAAAATAAAACCTACTAGTTTAATGTTGTTTTAAACTTGAATTCCTGATAGTAAAATTTATGGCATCAGTATACTATTTCGGTACCTTAGGCTAAAACTGGATTTTATTCTAACATGTTTTTCTAATGAGATAATAGTATCGTTGTTTTTATAATATTTCTTAATGTAGATCTTGTCGTCATTATACTATTTCAGGAGGTATTCTTTCCGGTTAAAGCTATTTACTCTTATGTTTATCTAATAAGATAAATATATCTTACACAATATTGTAAATTATTAGTTTTTGATTAATTTTGTTCTTACGTTTCGCCTAACTTAAAAGTAGTTTAAAACTCTAGTATAAAATTGTGAGACGATATTAATACCAGGCGCTTCGGTGCGTACTATTTTAGTTAATGCCTCAAAAGATTTGAAGTGTGAACTAAATCAATTAATAGGTTTTGCTTTAATTTTTGTATAATACACGTATCAATAAATTCGCAATAAAGGAATATACTTGTAAGTGGGTAAAATGCTATCCGGACTAGATCTGTAAATAAGTAAGCGATTACTTTTCTAAAGCTGAAGTGTTTTTTTTTTTAAGTCGGTTTCGCACCATGGTAAACTGTGAGGCTCATTTTCAAGGAGTACTCCCAAAAACCCAAGCTTGTGTAATTCAAATTATTTAACAAGAATTTGATATTATATTAAACATGGATACAAGTTATGTTAGGTTGAATTTCCTTTCATCCGTGACCTTTGTTTCAATATTATGATTGTGTAAAATTAAAAATATAATGTAGCCGATGTTTTTTTGTTTTGGTTCAGGCAAGAAGTCTTCCGTTACTGTGATAATAATTGATAGTTATGTTACAAACTTAAAGTAGTGATAGTCTAGTGGTTAGAACTGCGGTCTCCAAATTCGGAAGGCCACGTGTTCGATTCCAACCTCTGATTTGTCGGAGCTATGTGCGTTTAAGCAATTAAATAGTTGAGAGTTTTCCAGGTCTGTTCTAAAAGTTTACCGATTTGCATTGGGTTTCGTGGTGACCTATGACTGTTCTCACTACTGTGGGAGGAGACCTCAGTAGTGAGCTTTTGATGAGTTGATGAAGATGTTACGAACTTTAGTCAATTGAATGTTCCAGATTATTCAACTGCAGTATGTAGCGGATGAAAATGGTTTCCAACCCCAAGGTGCTCATTTGCCAACGTCTCCGCCCATTCCTGCAGACATCCAGAAGGCTCTGGATCATCTCGCCACCCTACCACCGCCAACCCCTGAGACTAACCAGTACAGACTAGTATGAAATATAACTAGTATAATGGACGTATAAAATTCTTTATTTATTGTGGCTACGAGAGGCTGTAAGACGAATATTAGAGAGGTAGACTAAAATATAGAGTAAGTGGGGTTTGTGATAAAAATATTATCTGTAATGATAAAATAGATTAAGTTAAATACATCTGTTTATGTTCGATAATTTTGTAATCTTGCAATGCGATCGATATAATTAAAGGTTTTGATATTCAAAAGTTTTTTTTTTTTTGTTAACAGGCAACAACATGAAAATTGGCCAGGAATTATTTTTAATGACGTTTATGCTGTGGGCAACAGTTTACAAAAATATTAGAAAATATGTACGTATTTTGTAGTAATTTCGTAAATTGTTACTGGAAATAAGGTATTCAAAGTAATAATTATTTTTTCAACACACTTGCTCATAAAGTGGCTCCAGGTTCACCGCAATTAGGCACACAATGACACCTTTAACTCAAACTGTGACTTTTGATTACTATTATTCACAATGTGAGTTATAGAATTTTTTTTTTTTTCAATTTTATTGGTTGAGTTGCTTTGTTCTTAAAAAAGTTTCTATTACAAAAAAGATCCTACCTATTGCCAAGATACCTATTGCCAAGATACCTATTGCTTGCTCATTTCATACAACTTCGTATTTAAATAGATAATTTCAACTTGTACGTGTTTAATAAATAAAACTGTCACTCAAATATAACTTTTGTTTTTTCTGTAATAAAGAAAACTGGAAATTCCTCATTTTGTACGTGGCTATAAGAGAAAAACCAAAAAAAAAAGAAACCTCATTCTCTTAGTCTATGGCCATTAAAGGTGCACGCGCATTCCGGAAAACTAATTAAATCAAATAAACACCTGAATAGGCTGTATGGTCGTCGATCTTTGCCTGCCCTCAAGAGCATCTCAAGAGGGCGAACAAAAAAACAACATTAGGTAATTTTTCCCGCCATTGCGCAAAAATTTTCACAACTCGTTTTCACTGTTTTGTGCTATAATGTACTATTTTAATATTATTTTCTTCACAAGTGTGTTGAAAAACGTCGTATGATACACGTGTACATTGATGATTACCGTCCTCGGCTACCTTAAGACCCTCACCTTACGGCTCGGGTCTCAATAACGCCTCAGCGGTAATCACCAACTTTGACACTTGTACCATAATGTACTATTGTCAAATAAAAACAATACATGTTACTGCCCAATCTAAGTACCATAAGAAATTAAACAAATCAATCCAATAACAAACCTTTATATGGCCGTTTCTTGATAGCAAATAACCGAATTTCGAATTCGAATCATTCGAATTCGAAATACGGTTCAGCGGTAGAACCATCATGTTTCTAACATCGATAACATTGAAACCTAGCAATGATTTTCAAATACCTTTCAATGATACCCCACTCAACATAGTTCATCGACTTTTATTTTTTCTTTTTCACATTACGGCGTTTTGTGGTCGCCATATAGAAATTTGATTACTGTCATGTCTTTAGTGACCGTTCAAAGATTAACACAAATCGATTGACGTAAGAGTCATCAAAATCAGCCCACGCGTTTGGACTCCAGTGCTCCACATACATACATAAAGATGTATATACAAATACTGATAAACACATTACCCTTTTTTGCGTCGCGCAGTTGGGCAAAAAATACGCGTCATACGGGGAACCTCCACCTTTTTTGAAGTCGGTTAACAAAGATCAAACAGCATAAACTTGAGATGAAAAGCGCTTCCCACGCGGTCACATCGTGCACACGCGAACACCGCCGGTGAATCTCCCAGCTGATGACGCTACGTTGCCCAACGACCCGTCTGTTCACTTTCCCTCCCGTGTCAAGGTCGCCAGCCATCGCCATAAACTTCACATACCCGACGCCTGTTAATCATGTGTCGTAAACATTTTACACGTTTTTTTTTTTTTGAAGAGCCCCGACTTATGACCCAAATACTAGTTAGTGCATGTGCCCACACTTTGTTCGCGTGGAGTTAGTTTCTTAAAATCTTTAATTTTCCTGAAAATATTAATTTCTTCAACATTGGAGCAAAGAGTTTGAATCCCGATCAAGCGAGGCGTTTTAAGTATTCCTGAGAGTAGTGAGGGATTCAGACGCAAAAGAACCAAATTAAATTGTTCTCGTGTGACGGGACAACTTAATAAAAATATATGTTTTTCTAGCAATCAGTATCAAGTCATTGCTTAAGAAATAAAATACATACTATATTGGAGTATACGGCGATATTTCTAAATTTTTCGTCTGCCGTTTAAATTTTAGAAATGCCACTTCACAGTATCCTAAATTCAAGATACTTTTCCTCATTGAGCAAGCAAAACAAACTTTTGCTCACTTGATTTAGGCAACAAAGGCGAGTATTTCGAGCGAGTAAGGTGAAAAAAATTACATCAATTCTAGCTGCACTATATCCATCTAAAAAATAAAATCAATCTGTTTCTCCGTTTCTTCGTCATTGAACAACAAACAAACAAACCACTCTCGCATTTATAGTAGAAATGTATGATTAGACACGCGTGATAGTGAGCGATTATGTTAGATTAATAACGCATAAACACATGGTTATTTATTGCAAATAAATGATATCTGAAGTAACAAGTGGCAGGAGATAAATTATATCATCATCTTTACAAACATAATATTCTTATAATTGCAATGATTTGTCTGTCTAGCAATATGTTTATTATGCGAAAGTAAGTTTACACTTCGTTGCTTCAATTAAAACTACCATAAATCAAAATAAATCAAAATTACACTTTTTTACAGAAGAGCGAATAAAATAAAAATATTTTTGTCTACTGCTTTCTAATTTTCTATCAAATATGTGCATATTATACATAATTAAAAACCTATTTATCAATGGGTGTATTTTTTAAATATAAAAATATGAAGAATTACAATTGTATTTTTGCAATAAAACATTCCTAAAATTTTTTTATTTGTGGTACTTTTGAATTGAAGTATCGACTTGTTGGGGTGATTCTTTCGTGGTTTGAGACTAGTGAACAGTAGGTACACACTTATTTTACTATTCATTGTACTTTGTATGCAAATGCAATGTTTCTGATGAAAAAAAAAAGAACAAGAAGCTACAGCGAAAATTCAAAATAAGTTATCTGTCTAATATTAATTGTATTAGACCGAGACCAAAAATAAAATATATTTTAAGATCGTTTTATAATGTGCATTGGTAGAATTTGTATACTCTGTTAGCTAATATTGATATAAGTTTATATGGTTTATTTATAAGTAATTTATATTTATTTATTCCAAGCACATCATCTGCTCGCTTCCTTTTTGCATTGTGTCAAAACTTAAGGTTGTCTGGCTATAGCTGTTTTGCTATTTATTACATACCTTAGGTTAGGTACCTATAATGTAGAACAATATTTTGAAAAGGAAGTCGGTTAATAAATTAACAACTTTACTTAATTTTCTTAAAATTTATAAGAGTTTAAGAACAAAACATCCTAATGCATCTTCACGTTAGTATCCTTCTTCATTACTACTAATAATAATTTTATTTAAATACATGTATGAATTATTATATCATTATATTTATTAGATAGATATTATTGGTACCTACCAGTATACAAAATAATTTGTCTTTTGAGCTAATATCGTAAGTTCAAGAGCATAATAGTTAATTTATTTAAATAAGTTTTAAAATTCCATATGAGTTCATCACATTATCATAAAATTACACGGCGCAATCAATTACCAATTCTAAGGCTGCCTTTCCACCGAGTCTGTGATGATTTTTGCTACGCGCTCAATATCTCCCTAGACACGTGTAAAATCCACCCAAAGAATGAAAAAAAATCGTTTTCATAATGGCAAATAATATAGCTCTTTCAGAAAAGGGTTCAATGTGTTGCTATGAAAATTAGGCGATCTATAGATGAGTTTTACTATCGCAAAGCTTAATCGCACATTCCTCGTAAAAAGACCAATCAAGTCGATGTGATGTGCAACTAAAAATTTGTTTGCAGTTATTCTTATACCACTTATTGTTCATTTTTGCGATTACATAATCGATATGAAAGGAAACCTTTTTGTCTGATATGCCTATTCAAATTTCAAACGAATGACTTTTGCGATTGGTACGACATATTCGTACCTACTGGGAGTATACTGTTGGGCTTGTATACAACATTTGACACTGTAGGCATGTGTGAACTATTCTGTCTGTTTAACAGAATGCTCCATTCCACATAAAAGGGTATTTAGGTAGGTATACAATATACATCTTCAACTTTTGATTTTTGTTAGCTACTGCTTACCTTGCCTACGATAGACGCTTCTCCTTCAATGTTAAGTAAAAGTAACCTTCAAGCAATGTCGGGACTAACTACTAGTTCTTAGAATAAAAATTGTGATGCAATATATTTTATTTTAGTTGATACAATGGAGTTACTAATTTGCAATGACAATGTTAGCTTTTTAGGAGAGCTCTCTATAGTACAATCGTTGCAAATCCTATTAAATTGAAGATTGTCTATTGTAATATTATGATGATGGTACTTGATAGATGACACGAAACGCAGAGGAGTCGTTGCAATACGTAATTGTGATCGTAGAATCAGGCCCACGTGGATTGCTACTGACTACATACCAAGGTACTGCATACTATACTTACCCCCGTGCATTTCCACGAACATGCGTTTCGTCTACTTGGAAGGTACATAACAACGAATGTGTTAAATTAAATTAAAATTATGCTTACCAAAATAGATATAAGCCGGCGAGGCTTAATTCGCGTTGGCAATAATAACGACTAACGCAAATTGTCTTTAAATTAGCAGAGCAAAAGCAATAAGTAATTTCGTGGCATCTTACGAAATTGAATGATGATGGACGGATACTCTAAAAACTTTGTGTAACTACTTACATACTAATGAATTGTGTGATCAAGGAATGCGAAGCGCTATGATTTTGTGGACGTAAACACGCTTGCGTTAAGGTCAATACTGAACAAATGAAAATCCGTTAGCTTTGTTGAAAGCCGTTACGTCGCCGGCCACCGCATAAGTTGACATATAACTACATCTCGAGGTAATGCATCCACTGTTTACTTATTTCATAGATTTTGCGACATCACTTAGGATTGCGAAACTAGGATTGCAGGGAGGTGGGTAACTTAAGCCTACTATAAATACTCAAATTATCAGGATACATAAGCATCACTCAATAACAGTATCTTGTATTGATACATCAAATTCACCAACAATACAAAATGAAATCTTTTGTAAGTGCTCTATGGTGATTTCGAATTCAGTTATTAGTGTCAGTGAAGTGATAAATCATATGTGCTCAATTGCAACACCAATAATAATTATCATGTGCTGTTCATACTGTAGTGTTCTATTGAGCATATAATGTCGTTAAATCCTTGATAGTTGTATGACGTGAAAGTGTGAGCATAAAATATAATAAGAGTTGTGGTTTTTTCAGGTTTTGGTAGCTCTTTTCGCCTCCGTGGCGCTGGCTGCTCCGCAAGCCCCGACTGAGCCCATTCCCATCGTCCGTCAGGATAGCCAAATCAATGGCGACGGTTCGTACCAATACTCATTCGAAACGGGAAACGGTATCAGCGCTGACCAGCAAGGTGATCTGAAGAAAGTTGGGGATGTTGATGCAATAGAAGTCAAAGGTCAATTCCAGTACCCGAGTGATGATGGCTCCAACATTCAGTTGACTTACGTAGCTGATGAGAATGGCTTCCAGCCTCAAGGTGCTCACCTCCCTACCGCTCCCCCAGTACCAGAAGCCATCCAGCGGGCTCTCGCGTACCTCGCCACCGCTCCTCCACAGCCAGAAAATTAACAGGCCTGAAGTGCACCAAAATAGATTGATGTCATTGTTAAGCCTCACTCCGATATAATTTGCGCCGTGTGTTGACTGTTGAACTCTGCATTATTTTTTCTGCAAGTAACAAAAGTTCGTTTAAAAAAACTGACGCATAATATAATAAGTGCTGGGACAAAATAATTTTTGCAGAACAAGATGCACAGGCGTGGACGCAGCCTAACTTTGACTAATCTCGTATAACAATATAAGATACTATATTAATATTATTTATGAAATCTTTTGTACTTTTGTAGACCAAATATAACATTCAATGCATTAGACCAAAATGTCACAACATCCTTTTATTTACTTTTACATTTACAGAGTTTATTATTACTCGATTACCTCACGTGTCACGCTGTTTGAAGGAATTCACTACATTTTATGAATCATTCAATAGTTTTATGTTCTAATCAGGTATTTTACAAAAATAATATGCTGAGCAAAAAATAGGCATTGACCTTTTAAACAAATGATCAGTTGAAGACAAGTGTAGCTTTGAATTTTATTTTGATGATATTGGTTAACCTTAGAAATAATTATTATTTATTAATGGTGTTTTTTTAATACACACTATATGTTTATATGAGTAAGGTCTATGGACCATAAAAATAGTGATCCTTAATGGAGTGATATCATAATAAGGGCTATTATTTACATACTCGATTTGATTTTGTGTTTAGTCTTTGGTCCTTTTTAGGGTTCCGTACCTAAAGTACCTTACGTAAAGGGTGCCAAACTCAGCCTCCACAAAATGTCCGTCATCTGTCACAAGAATCTAACTCCCACTAAACTGGTAGAGTCTCGTCGTGTCATAAGAGCCACGGGTTGGCCTACATGAAATAAATAATTTTAAATTTGAATTTGAGCTACATCAGCTATAATATAGGGAGGCATTGAAAAACACAAAATATGCATTCATTTATAGCCTTAATATGTGAATGAGAAAATCCATTGGAGAACTGACGAAGCATACTCCACGGAGTAGCTAAGCTAGATTGGCTATGGTTGCACATTTAGTTCTAAAAATGATGATTGTTGAAGTCCAAAGGGGCTGGCAACCCTCGCATTGGAAATTGCAATGTTGGCAGACCCTCACTAGGTTGACCGACGACAACGAACGAGGCGCAAGGAGCCGCTGGCCCTATGTCCAGACGTTTATTGGTTGATAAAGAAGGGGAAGACATGTTTTCTCACCTGTGGTCCCTCCAAGAAATACAAAGCTGCCAAATTACAATAGTAGTTCGTCCCGTAGTCCCTGGATTGTACCGTCCCTCCGAAATACATTACTACTGAATTGTACTAAGTCGAGTTGTAATACAGTTAAAGGTATTCCAGGGATCTTTGCTTCAACTACAGGAGGATCCACGGGTAAATAAATGGGAGAAGATAATATAAAACTCAATATGCCAATTAACAAATCATTGTGTCAAATAAATTTTAACATAGGTACCTATTTTAAAAATTTGTATATTTTAATTTATGAAATCAGAAGGTCAATCAAATAATTTCAATAGGTATTTGGTTGGTCTAGTGATGGTACTTATAAATCCGATTAGCACTTATCTGGTGTTACCAAATATTTGTTCTTGGTAAGCAACGTGTTTGCTTTTTGCAAACCATTTTTATTTGCGTTTATTAGAGGAGGAGAAAGGAAGTGCTGTCTCTTATTTATTAGTTATTTAGAATTGAGATAACTTTTAACTTTTAGGCAAAGTTGAAAAGTAAGTAACTTTTAAGTATAAAGAGTACTCGAGTACCTACCAGGTAAATGTTTGATCTCCTATGGTTTTAGTTCCTTTAGAGGTGTTATTATTGATAGATAATAGTGGGTAACATTAAAAACATAAAAAATCTAATAAAAGAAATATAAATTTTTACGCTGTGTGTAAATATCTTGCAAGCATAATTAGTTAGGTAGGCTCTCTCACAGTTTTATTGAATTATTTGGACGTGAGTATGGTGTAATACCTTAAAAGGTGGAGGCGGCACCTATATATATACCCAAACACTGATAGATCCACATTGTCCAGTGCATCAATCACTTTAAATCCAACATGAAGACCATTGTAAGTTTCCAAAATAGAGTTCTTAATGCAATTAAACTTTTAAAACCTATCAAACCTTTTAATACTCCTTTCATATTGCATAGTCGGCGATTAAAACTTATACCTTCCTAATGATCAAGGGTTTAGATATTTTTTTTAAAATTTTGCTCTCCCCTCGGAGACAGGTCAACAATAATGCAATGGGTGAGGATTAAACCGATGACCTTTCAGTATCAGTCCGCAGCTTTAATCGTTGGGCCACTGAGGCGTTAAACTAACTTAACTTTGTCTTCTTTCAGATTGTTCTTTCCCTAGTCGCCATCGCTTTGGCGCGCCCTCAGTCGTCTAAGGAGCCGATCCCGATTTTGCGCCAAGACAGCAATATCAACCCTGATGGCTCTTTTCAATACTCATACGAAACTGGCAACGGCATTTCAGCTTCAGCTACCGGAGCAGTCAGAAACATTGGTGCTGAGGAGCCAGCCCTTGAAATCCAAGGACAGTTCCAATACCGTAGTGATGACGGACAACCAATTTCCCTAACCTACGTGGCTAATGAGAACGGTTACAATGCCCAGGGAAGCGCTGTTCCTACTTCTCCCCCGATCCCCGAAGCAATACAGCGTGCTCTTAAATACCTCGCCACAGCACCGCCACAGAAAGAATAATAAATAATTAATCAATAGGCTGCACTCACAGAGCATAGTAACCAAATACGAAATACATTTAAAGTACCCATTTCATGTTTAAACTACAAGAGGAAATCAACAGTTTTAGACCGGAATCACATATCCATCAAATCAGATTTTTAGTTCAGGATTAAGAACTCTTAAAGAAATACTCCTAAGGGTAAGCCGAAATATACTTAAATCCAAAAAAGCCCCAAAAATGCATAACCTTGCGATTCTAATGCGAAGACCGTCGTCATATTCGAAATATAATGTCAAACTCATGTTTGAGATTACTTGACATTTCCTCTTCTTTTCACTAATTTTGCCCTAAATAAAGGGCTCTATAAACACATCTTGCTGTTTTTGATTTGGAGTTTAATTGGAAAATTCAGATTCCAAATCTGGATGAATGAATTTGGCCTTATTCAAGTTTACTCTTATTCAACAACTAGAGAATATGTTTTAAGGTTTGAAATGCATGCAGGTAACAATTTATTAAACATATCGGTCCATGACTGTTAAGTGGTATAATTAGGCTATGATAGTTAATAACTTATTTACCCTCCTGTGGTTTTAAGAAAGTTGACATCCATTTCTCAAGGAATTAGTAGAAAAAAAAATTGAATTTATGAATCACTGAGTGGCGTTCGTTATGTGTACACACGAATATAGCTATTACGTTTGACTTTTTAATCATTTTTGTATATACCTTTTATGATTTATTTAAATAGTTCTGTATTAAATGTTTGACTTTGATTTATTATTTGTTACATTGAGTTTAAAGAGGTTGTTTGTCCAATTTTTGGCGCTGCAATCATTGGTTTGGTACGCACAAATAATTCATAATACCTCATCATCTCAACTGATAGACGTCCACTGCTGGACATAGATCTCTTGAAATGATCACCACAGAGCAAGATCCTGCGCCACTGGCATCCAGAGGCTGCCAGCGAGCGAGAACGTCCGTTCATCTAAGTAGGGGTCTATCATTGTTTTACCTCCCGGTACAGGGTCGGTATAGCTCAAGTAGTATCTATTAAGATAAAAATAAATTATAATAATTATATAAAAAAAATTTTTTTTACATAATTATATTAATAATTATGTAAAAAAAAAAACAATTTATATAACCCGAGGTAATGTACCTATTATCTTGTCGAATGTAGAGCTCCGCATTTCGAAGTGATTCCAACTGCAGAAGTATTCTCAGTGACCCGCCCGACCTCTTGGGAGGCAGTACTAAGCTAATAATACCCATTGACATTAAAAACGAAACTAGTTTCAGAGGCCTGCGGGTGCGATCATCTTCACTCCGATATGACAGAGGTTTTATTGACTAGTTTCAAAGATTTATGTTTCATGTTTCTGAAGGTGAACAAGGATTCTGACATCCGTTTTAAATTATATAATAAGAGGTTTGCACGAAACTTTGTCCATTTCATTTACGGTTTGGCTTATGTCGAGTAGGTATACCAGAAAAACACGTACCAATTATGAAATCTATTGTATATAAAAATGAATCCCTATTTCCTTGGTCATCGCATCACGCGTGAACGGCTGGACCGATTTCGCTAATTCTTTTTTTGTCGTGTTTGTTATTGTCAGGAGAAGGTTCTTATAAAAGAAAAAATTAAGAAAATTGCGCGAAAAATTAGAAAATTTAAGAAAACTTAACCACCATATTAAATTATTTCTAATGTAACCGCTTTTACAATTCAAACTTTTTGATGTAACCTTATGGCGTTTGACATAACATTGACAGAATGCGTGCTGCCAATTTCGTCAAAGAGTTTCAATATTCATAGTTAAGACAGGACAACATCTGTCGGGTCCGCTAGTAGAAAATAAAATATTAGTTTTAATATTTCACGATTTGAAAACAAATAGCAGGTACAATCTAGTCTTAGGCACGGTTACTTCAGCAAATTTTAACGGACACGTAACCGTTAAACATTGCGTTACAGAACAAAATGTCAAAGAAAACCATTTTAACGAATATCTGTAATGATAACTAACGGTTTTAAACAATCGAGCCTAAGACTTGATCAAGCACTTGCAATTAAATAATTGATGCGAAACAGTTCACCTAAGACTTCTGTTACAGTTTTAACTGAACTGCAGTTACATGAATTTTTTCATCGAAAACTACTCCTTTATTTCTATTAAGCAAGCCTTAAACATCCGAATCAGACCTTGAATAAGGAACAAAATAGGTTAACAACTTTCAAAAAAAACCGAAGTATAAGATGAAAGCCCTACGTAAATCCAACAATAATTAAAATTCCCCAAAAAAAGCCAAACGTATACTTATTTAATTTTTAAATATTGTGTGGTCTAAATGTGAAGACTCGATGCCCATCGGCATCACCACGTTAAATATGTAGTCAAACTTACAACAGGGAGTACTTTATTATGTATCTCATTTTTTACTTAATTCTTTTGTATTTTAGGTTTCCTTTTTTCTCTCCTATAGTCTGGTTTTGTTTTGGAATTGTTCGTGTTTTTCTTTTCTAGATCTTTATTTATTTTAAAAAGCTTTTATACAATGTAAAGTTTATGATAGCCTCATCGTACTCGTATCATATATTCTTTAAAATTAAGAAGAGTTATTCTTAGTACAATTTTATAAAAAAATTAATTGCAATAATTATATTATGTTAATCATCTTGATTAAATTGGACAAAACTGGGTGCAAAATTTGTACTGACGGGAGAAAAATTAAAAACAAAAAACAATCAAGAGATAATTTGCAATCTCCGCCAGTTTTGAGCTATATATTTTTTTTTATTCTCATCATTTAAAATGGGACTTTTAAAGGTGACCTTTATGTCAGCCCCATCGGTACACACAAAATATTATAATTAACTATATACAAAATCAACTACCTATATATCTATACCAATTTGAGAGAATCACTAACAAATATATTGAAACTGTGTATCTGTGTATCTAATAAAAGGATTGCTAAAAGAGCTATATTTATATGACATTATGTAAGTATCAAAGTTAAGCTCATAGAGAAATTTAATTCTCATATAAAAACATATGCATGGCACAACTGTCACAATTACTGTTATAAATGTAATCTATAAACAAAACATTTCCTAAAAGCTCTAACAGAGTATTTTCTAGTACGTAGACATTAATTTAGTTCAATATTATATGGCGACAATCGAACTTGAGAGTTTGAAATCCATTTTACCTATGTATTTTAGCTCTACGCCAGTGAGTTCCAGTGAGTTCATCGGGAGGATATTTGTAATCATTTCTTAATTGCCTCAGGTCTGCTCTGGTAGTAGAATTCGGCCGAGACTAGTCACCATCCTAGCGGCTAAATCGTGTAGGTACTACAAATCAATTTAACGTTTCAGTACGAGACCAAACGATAAGCTAAACTAAAAATAACTATTTACTCGATCTTTTCAGCAAAGTCAAACACGGTGGTAAAATACCCCCGAATTGGAAGGCACATGCAATAAAAATCCTGAAATGAAAATAAAGATATTATATTTGACATCATTTGAAAAACAAACACAAAAGACCTGTTATCGTTTTAAATAATCAAAATAGTTCTTGCATGAATAGATTAGAATATCGTTTATTCATTGACATTACATCATACACAAAATTAATACTTAAAATCTACCCTAACTAGTGTCTACTATGTCTCATGCCAATAAAATGGTTCCAGCTTAATTCAATGCTGTGGATGTACCGATGTAACCACAATGCAGCAAGAATGCCAGAAACTCAGCCAATCCAGAGGTTATTGATATCTAAAATGATTGCATCAGTGTGACGACACACTGATGTAATCATTTTAGATAATCCCACAACAGAAAATAAACACTTGCTTCATTCCCGTTACCTAAATAAATAAAGCTGAGCTTGAATTTTATCAAAAAAAAAAAAGGCTGAGTATGTGTTTATGTGCTGCAGAGTGGAACCGAGAAGCACCGCCCTATTCCGTAGCAGTAGCAGTACTCCGTAGCGCAGAAATTGCTCCTAATATAGTAATAGATTTGTACGTATCTAAGTAATTAAAATATCTGTTTGTTTTCGTACACTATAATAATATAAAATTTGTTATCTTGAGCAGACAATTTTTTTTATTCGATGGCAAGATAGTCCTTGACTGTGATCTCACCTGATGGTAAGTGACGATGCAGTCTAAGATGGTAGCGGGCTAACTTATAACGGGCATACCCCTAATCGGTTTCTACAAGCCGTCGTACCGGAACGCTAAATCGCTTGGTGGCACGTCTTTGACAGTAAAGTGGTAACTAGCTACGGCCAAAGCCTCTCACCAGACCAGACCAGAGACAATTCAGACATCTTAACAACGAGATCGATTGATGCCATAAAATATGAAGCCAACAGTTTTGCGTTTTTAGTGGCTAACTAACTAATTAAAAATATACCACTAAATTTTTGCGCCTTCAACGCTATAAAGAGCAAAAAAGTTGTCATATGAAAATGCAGATACTTTTTTAGATGTGGCCGTTTGATTATTTAGTGAGTAGCTCGCAAAATAACTTTTGCTAATAAAATACGAGTATGCCAGTATCTCATGCGTGAGCATATATTTTAATAAATAAAATTATTATACCTATTCGAAAGCGCTTTTTTTTAGTCAAAAACGACCAATGTTTTTTTGTTTATTATTAGTTAGCGCAATGAACTAATAACAGCAAAATATTTTCACTAGTCACAAAACAATTTTATGTAAGGAAAAGACTGTTCAATAAGTCAGTTGAATTACATGGGTTACTTTTTTCCATTTATTCCACCTTTCCACATTAATGTGTGCATAGTTTATTTTTTAATTAAATTTATTTAGATTTATTTTATGTAAATTGTCAAACTGATTCATCAATGACTCTTTCACAATATTGCTAAAACTTATATTTCCATTCACCTATGTCAACTGATTAATTGAACAGACTCTACAGCAGAATTCAATTCGCAAGCCGTAGCGGAACGCTTTTGCTTGAAAAAACATGAAGGCGCTAAAATAAAACATAATAGATTAACTTTTCTTATTACCTCATTTTGATGGTCATCTCAACCTCTCACTACATCCACTATCTATCTACTGGAAATGGGTCTCTTACAAGGGTCACCATAGAACATAATCTTATGATGCTTTTATCCAGAGCCTCTAACTGCGTCGTTGGTCTAGTGGTTAGCAAGTTCGACTACGGATGACGAGATCCGGGGTTCGATTCCCAGGTTGGGCCAAAAATGTATTGGATTTTTTGTTAAGAAATTTTCAGTACTAACCCGGAGTTAGGAAGTCGGTGCCCCGTGCCTCGGAGAGCACGTAAAGCCGTCGGTCCTGTGCCTGATCTCTTTTCGCTCGTGTCGTATTTTCCGTCCCATCGGGCTATGAGAGTGAGGGAATAGAGAGTGCACCTGTGTTTGCGGGCCGTCTTGTGCACTATAATATCTTCCGCGCCGATGGCTAATCTCTGTGGAGATTATGTTCTATCCAGAGGTAGCCAGCGACAACCTTGAGATCGTCGGTCCACGTAATAAGAATCCTCTAACGATGCATTGACGCAACGCTGGGATGTGCGGGTTAACTACTATAGCTGCAGCGACACATGTGTGACACTAGTCTAGCCCTAAATTAAGGGCATATAGAGTAATGGTAGGGCTATTACCATTAATATACCATTCTCGTAAAATTTTAATATTGAAAATAATAATGTATCTATATCTAGCTGTCATTGACCGAAGTCCGTATGTATAATAATTTACTTACTTTAAATGGAGGCTACTTTGCGCCAATTCTTAAGTGCCTAGTAAATGTCAAATAAAAAAAACTATACTTAAATGTAAACTAAAGGACTTTCCTTAAAAGGGGATACTTTGTGCCATTTTATAAAACCATCCTTAATATATAACTATATATATATTTTTGATGCGTTTGGCAGATAACGATACTTATTCAACTCTCAGATTAATGCGGATATTGATTTTGATCAGTTCAATATATTATTATGTAACTAGTTTAAATATATATTAGTGCTTAATTGCACGCATTAAAATGCATTAATGAATATTGATAATTTATTAATATGTAAAAACTTTTTTATGACTTATTTTTATTATTATAAAAATAAAATTTTAAAGGACTGTAAAGTATTATGGATAACCAGTTAATTTGATTGAAATGTAACCAATTATTTCTTGAAATTCAATAATGGACAAAAAATCGGTCTATGATAATGACAAATTATATAAGTATATTAGTAGTATCTAGATGCTATTTGTAAAATATTAATATTTTGCTTCATAATACAATCAAAAAAGTTCAGGCTAAAAGAGTTCAACGCGTACGTTTACGCGTTGAACTCTTTCAGCTGTTTTGAACGTTTTGTAATGTCATAATAATAATTTTAATTTATTCAATGACCGTCATACTTTGAGTTTATAACCAACCCGTCATTAGTACATTATGGTACAAGTGTCAAAGTTGGTGATTACCGCTGAGGCGTTATTGAGACCCGAGCCGTCAGGTGAGGGTCTTAAGGTAGCCGAGGACGGTAATCATCAATATACACGTGTATCATACGACGTTTTTTCAACACACTTGTGAAGAAAATAACACTAAAATAGTACATTATGGTACAAAACAGTGAAAACGAGTTGTGAAAATTTTTTCGCAATGGCGGGAAAAATTAATGTTGTTCTTTTGTTCGCCCTCTTGAGATGCTCTTGAGGGCAGGCAAAGATCGACGACCATACAGCCTATTCAGGTGTTTATTTGATTTAATCAGTTTTCCGGAATGCCTTTGATAATAGCCATACCTTTAATGGCCATAGACTAAAGAATGAGGTTTCTTTTTTTTTTGGCATTTCTCTTATAGCCACGTACAAAATGGGGATTTCGAGTTTTCTTTATTACAAAAAAAAAAAACAAAAGTTACTGACAGTTTTATTTATTAAACACGTGCATGTTGAAATTATCTATTTAAATACGGAGTTGTATGAAATGATTGCTTGCTCAGGTACATTAATTTAACACGATATTTTTATAAATTATTGAACAAGATCTTTTTTGTAATAGAAACTTTTTTAAGAACACAGCAACTCACCCAATAAAATTTAAAAAAAAACTTCTATAACTCACATTGTGAATAATAGTAATCAAAAGTCACAGTTTGAGTTAGAGGTGTCATTGTGTGCCTAGTTGCGGTGAACCGGGAGCCCCTTTATGAGCAAGTGTGTTGAAATAGTACATTATGGTACAAGTATGTAACATTGGTTATTACCGCTGAGGCGCTATTGAGACCCGAGCCGTTAGGCGAGGGTCTTAAGATAGCCGAGGACGGTAATCATCAATACACACGTGTATCATACGACGTTTTTCAACACACTTGTGAAGAAAATAATACTAAAATAGCACATTATGGTAAAAAACAGTGAAAACGAGTTGTGAAAATTTTTTCGCAATGACGGGAAAAATTAATTAGTTTTCCGGAATGCGCGCGCACCTTTAATGACCATAGACTAAAAGAATGAGGTTTCTTTTTTTTTTTGGCTTTTCTCGGATAGCCACGTACAAAATGGGGAATTTCAAGTTTTCTTTATTACAGAAAAAACAAAAGTTATATTTGAGTGACAGTTTTATTTATTAAACATGTACAAGTTGAAATTATCTATTTAAATACGAAGTTGTATGAAAAAATATCTTAGCAATAGGTAGGATTTTTTTTTGTAATAGAAACTTTTTTAAGAACAAAGCAACTCAACCAATAATATTTAAAAAAAAAATTCTATAACTCACATTGTGAATAATAGTAATAAAAAGTCACAGTTTGAGTTATAGGTGTCATTGTGTGCCGAGTTGTGGTGAACCGGGAGCCATTTTATGAGCAAGTGTGTTGAAAAATATATTATATGAAAATTTTGGTACTTGCCCAAGTGAATAAAATAATATAATCTATAATTATATAAAAAGGCTTGTCCTGACTGACTGACTGACGATCAACGCACAGCCTAAACCACTGAAGTTAGAAACTTGAAATTTTGACAGTAGGTTCCTTTTATGACGTAGGCGAGCACTAAGAAAGGATTTTTCGAAATTCGCCCCCCAAGGGGGTAAAAAGGGGGGTTAAAGTTTGTATGAAACTCCGTCATTTTTCGAGTTATACTCATGAAATTCGGTATTTAGGCTTTAAATTGAAAACAAAAAAGTACGTGTTTCACAGTTTTTAAAAATTCTACCCCCTAAGGGGTTAAATAGGGGTTGAATGTTTGTATAATAGTCCTTCGTTCTTCAAGTTATTTTTCAAGTTACGTTTATGAAACTTGATATTTTGGCTCTTGATTAAAAATAAAGAATTACGTATTTTACATTTTTTTTAAATTCTCCCCCCAAGGGGGTAAAAAGGGGGGTTAAAGTTTGTATGAAACTCCGTCATTTTTCAAGCTATACCCATAAAATTCGGTATTTAGGCTTTAAATTGAAAACAAAAAAGTAAGTGTTTCACACTTTTAAAAAATTCTACCCCCTAAGGGGTTAAATAGGGGTTGAATATTTGTATGATAGTCCTTCGTTCTTCAAGTTATTTTTCAAGTTATGTTTATGAAACTTGATATTTTGGCTCTTGATCAAAAATAAAGAATTACGTATTTTACATTTTTCGAAAATGCTCCCCCCAAGGGGGTAAAAAGGGGGGTTAAAGTTTGTATGAAAGTCCGTCATTTTTCAAGTTATACCCATGAAATTCGGTATTTGGGCTTTCAGTTAAAAATAAAAAAGGACGTGTTTCACGGTTTTCAAAAATTCTACTCCCAAAGGGGTTGAATGGGGGTTGAATGTTTGTATGAAAATCCATAATTTTTCAAGTTAATATCGAGCAACGGATCTACGTGATTCTTTGATGGGTATGGTTGCAGACAGTGTGTTATAGGTTACTTTTATTCGGACAAAATCAGGAGTCCGCACGGGATTTTCAAAGAACCTAATTCCACGCGGACGAAGTCGCGAGGGGACAGCTAGTAATAATAATAATAACGTTTATTTCAGTACGTATCTGTTGATCAATACGTATCTGTTGATCATTTTGCCAACTATGACGTTTATGAACGTTTAGAATTAAAATTCCAGCCACATAGTACATAATAATTAATTTCTCATCGTGAGAAAAGTTTAAAAAAAAAAGTAGATTGTGTTCTAATTATTTGGAAAATAGTTTTCTGATTATTTAAATAATTTAATTATCTATGTTCTGCTTTGATGCTCACATATTGACAGTGTAAAGGAATACCCGGATTCATATCTCAAATTAACATAGTTAATTATTAAACTATTTAAATTACTGCTAAAATTTTAGTTTTCAATGTCATTTTATTTATAGACATTATACTTTTAAAACCTGTAAAACCTTACTTTTGGATATCTTCTATATTAAGACAATAATTTCCTGAGCACATTAAATGCTTCTATAGAATTGAAAACAATCTTGTATCAATATCAATATCACAAAATGATATATTTGAAATTTTACAATTCAAAATACACATACTGTAATAGACCTGGAAGTATATAATGTACTTTAAAGACGAGTAAAGTTTAATTGATTCTGGGAATGCGACCTATGTATACACCAAACATTGTTTCAAAAGATTGACCCACAAAGTTACATGGCAACGGAATGTAAAATAATAAAATTCATGATAAACGTCGCTCTGGTCGTGCACCGATAGACCCATACTTGTTTAAAGCCTCAATAGCCTCAACGGTTAAAGGTGCGAACTGAAAACTGAGAGGTTGCAGGTTCGAACTCCATTCGTTGTACTATTGCCGTACCTACTCCTAGCACAAGCTTTCTGCTTATTTGGGAGGGTTAGGAGGATATTAGTTAACTTCAGCTTGGCTACTATAGTTAAAAAGAATACATTTTGTACAAGAAATTTGAAAGCAGTATAAAATTATTTTTACACGCTTTTTGCAAGCGATTATTCCTGCGTGGTATATATTACTAGGTTTTTAAAAATCCCTTTGTTCTCCCGAGATAAAAAAGTAAAAAAATATTCTCCATTAAGTAAAAATATATTATCCATACTAAAAACCGATTTGATTGATTTCTTTATTTTAAGGCTGAAATCTATAAAGCGCACTCTCACTCTGCTGAGAATCAAGACAGAGGTAAAACAAGACTTAATGTCAGAACATATTTATATTTCGTTTTAACTCTACCTTAAATCTGAGCACGCTCTATAGATCTCAGCATTAGTGTTTCTTGGATATAAAGTAGAATCTGAATCACTAAATCACTGTAAAAGTTCTGCAAAAATCTAAATTGAGCCTTTGGGGTTAGTAAAAAATTTGAAATACAATAAACCGTAATATTATTTATTCAAAATCACGGATAAACACGTCAATTTAATTTTGTATTAAAATTTCAGTATAATGTCAATGAGTTTACAATTTTACTGCAATTGTATCGACCTCCAAAACTTGTTTTTGCGAAGGTAGAGGGTGAGATTTTAGGAGCAGTCCTTTGTTTTTTGAGCGGGATTTGTTTTTAAGTCCGAGTATATAAAAAAGGCACCTAAGTAATTCAAATTTCTTGAAACAAGTTTCAGGAAAATCTTCGAATATTAAAAAAAATTAACAACCAACCAAATAACAACCCAAAATACTAAAAAAAATTTTTTTTTATCATTGCAGAAATGTAAAATACAATTTTCATTTTCATACTGGTTTTAAGTTATTAGGTTTCTCGTAATTCGTTCTCTCGTAACTTCGCAACGAATGGACGAATTATGCAGTTTGGTTCTGTATATCTGAGCGTTTGTCTGTTCCCTTTTAGTTTCGCAACCGATATCGTTTTTGTCTTATTAAAAACTAACGTGATTGAGACTGTAAGATTTGCTTAGGAGTTTGAAGATCATAATCTCATTTCTTAGTTGATTTTCAAAGGTGCGATTGATTTGAAATATTGTGTACTATATCCGTGTAGATGTTCATTCACAAGTCGGTTTTAAATTTTTAATTTACACTTGTTAGATATATTCGTTATAGTTCCAGTTTTTGTACCACTGACCGTTCCCAGAATGTTACCCTACACTCGTTGCTGTTATTTTTTGATTGATGTCTTATATTGATCTACTTTTTTGTTATAAATTTGTCTCTGTCAATTTTTAGCCTTTGAACTTTGCAGCTAATTAACCTCTTCAGATAGAATACGTCAATATTTGAATTTTATTATGTGTAGTAGGTTATTTATTAATAAATTAATAATATTATATTGCTTTATTAAACTCGTTTTATAAGTTGGGTTTGACAATAAGGAAAACAGAATAAGAAGGGGGTTAAAAAAACTCCATCCACTTGGATGAAGTCGAAAGCAACGGATATTCCAATGTAGTTTATGATAATGTAACGCCTATCTCATTTATATACGGCCTATAACCTAGATTCGTGTACTTGACCAATCTTTACTTACTTTACTTACTTTGTAGCATCAATTGAATTTGCATAGGTACGGATGATTACGAACTTTTATCGCTCAATCATTTATTTTTATGGTTAATATAAGAGCATACGAGTTGCTTCGACCCTCACAACCACCCGGTGTCTATAAGAAGAACATAACGCTAAAAATTGAAAAATTATACTACTTAGTTTTATTTTCATTTAAAGAGGTTTAATTATGTACTTATAACCATATTCTGATTAAAATGAGAGTGTGCTATGTTATTACCGCATCACTATTTCAAGTAGGTATTAATTATTATTTTTGACGAAAACGCTTATCTAGGATATCAAAATGGCGGCATTATTTTCAGAATTTTTTATTATTCAAAAACTCTCTTTTTTACCAAGACCTAGAAAAATGAGTAATGTATATATGTATCCCCAAATATTTATAACACATAAGTACCTCCTGTTATAAATATTTGAGGACTTTTAATTCGATCTGTCGTTATTTAAATCATATCGCACTAACTTGATATACTCACGGATGTTTTAATAATCTGAGTTATAGTCAATTCAAGCATATTTTGAATTATAATTAGCATGAAATCACCATTTTTTTTATACAGTAAAAGCTCTTTATTCGCGGGGGATACGTTCCGTAAATATGCCGCGAATACAGAAACCGTGAATATGGAATGGTAATTTGTATGGGATTATAGGGGATACGTTCCTAGGTGACAAAATAAAAAACAAATATACTTATATAAAAAAAAAATTAAATTTAAGTTTTTGACCATATTTTATTAATTATTATTTTCAGGTTTAGGCAATGGTTTAAAGATTTTGTAATTTTTTCTTGCTTGAAGCTTTTTATAAGCTCCTTCAATTCAGACTGATATTCAGCAGTGGCATTAGCAATTTGCCTCTTAAAAATAAGACTTTGTACTATAGACTGATCAGTTTTCATAAAAAAAAATCACTAAGCTCATTTGCTATTCTTAAACCTTCACTGAGATTTTTTAAATATAGTCCATTTGACGACGCGTTTACAAAGGATATTGGGCTTGATACCTATTGGAATCCTTTTTATGTATGTACCGATGTACCGATTAGATCCGCGAATAGAGAAATCTAGCCGCGAATATAGGAATTGGGTCACAATTTTTTAATCCGCGAATAGTGAAAACGCGAATGAAGGAAGCGCGAATAAGGAGCTTTTACTGTATATTATTCTACTCGTCATCGTTATAGGACTTCACGGTTGACATGTAGGCATAAACCTGGCAAGTGTTCGGAAGTTATCAATTCACTGAAACTTAATAAGTAATGTTCTCAAAGTTTTACAAACGCAGATGATAAAAAACTACATTAGCTAATTTTCAATTATTATTAAGTTGTACCTAAACATATCAATGTCGACGATGGTGTACGGAAAAACTAGAATGAGTTTATGTTTACACCAAGCTGTTATAACTAGTAAAAAAATTGTTGTTTTGAAATAAATAAATAAAAAAAACCTACGTCAAAAATATTTTTTCAAACAAACAATAAAAGTCAATTTTACGTACAATATTAATAAATTAAAGAGTAAAATCATTTATTTAAGTTACTAATACTAATACTAATTAAGGTTTTATTTATTCATCTCAGCCTACCGTCGCCGATTCGCTACTGGGCACAGATCACCTATCAATTGAGATTAACTCAGATAGTCCACCACTTTAGCCAAGTGCGGCTTGTTCTTACAAGCCTCCTACCTTTGAGAACATTAGAGAGATCTCTCAGGCATGCAGTTTTTCTAACAAGTTTCTTTCACCGATAAAGCAAGGGATATTTAAGTGTTAAAAACGCACATAACTGTGATGCGTACCTGAGATCGGATGTCAAAATGCGAACCTTGAATATTTTAAATTTTGTTAGATAATTGTGCCCACGATTTCATCCGCGTGTATTTATTGCAAATAACGTAGGAACTCTTCGATAAATCCCTGGAATAAAAAGTAAACTGTGTCCATTATTCATTTCTGAAATGTAAATTGTCTCTGTGTCGGATTTTGCCTAGATCGGATCGATACGATATGTATTAAAAGATTAAATATTAATAAAAAAGAAGCGCGGGCAGAACAGCGACGCTGTCAAACGTAATATGCATACCTACTTTCTTTTTGTATATCCAGAAGACTTAACACCAGCAATGCTTAACACAAATAAATATTTTTAGAAGTGCAGTAATTTAACTTCCTTTGACTCTAGTAATAACTTATAATGTATTCTTATCGTATTAAGCACCATGGTGAACCAGTATTTCATTTCGTTAATTTAAAGCGACCGATTAAAATTTTAAGAAAATAAATTATAATGACAATCCTTGAAAAGTAAATAACAATCGGATATGTACAATTTATACCTATTTGTTTTTTCTTAATAATAATTGAAAAGTTTCATATCCACTCAAGTAAAATATCAACAGTTTACTCGCTACCTATCCATTTATCTACTACCTATATTTGTAAGACGATGATTTTACTGACTGCAATGTACGCAGTTCTAACACAGTTTCCCAAAGTAATTTCATACATGCACCAAAAACAAAAAAATATAAATTGATTTAACACAAACGTATTATAAGTGCTTTTGACGCGCGTACACTGCATTTTAATTAGAAGACAGTCTAGAACTTGAACAGAAAGAGCGAATTTGGTGCGAATTATTTTGCGCGTATACGAACAAACATAGCATTCGCAACAAGCATGCGTGTGTTTAGAAACAGATTTTACTTCATACGTACACTCGTCAAAGTCAGCAATATTGTAGTCAACATTTGTAATTGATACTGAAACATTAAATCTACATAATACTTATCTATCAAAGAAATTAAAGTCTATATTACAACCAAATCATAAACAGGGACATTGTTTTATAAATATTTTAAAATGCAATTTTAAATAATATTTAGTCAATGCTTATTAATGTTAAGACATTGAAAATACGAATATGTAATCAATTAGTATAACTGAAATAATAAATTATATTAATTATGTGACAAAAATAATAGTAATAAATAATTAACAGGATATAATGTCGTATATTTTAGAGGAACTATAAACTTTTTAGCATAGCTATAAAATTTTTGCATATACATGATATGTATCTTAAAATAAAATAGTAATCAGTCTCTATGACATACTTTGAGAAGCTTTGCTAATGAATAGTTAATTTCATACACATTATAAATGTGACGAACTGGCCAGGAGCATCATCTTATAAAATTAGATGAAAAAAGGTATATAAAGCCATTGGTGTTAGTGTCACCAACATTCAAGTGATAAACCGTGTAGATAACAACGATGCGGGGGCTCCTGGTGCGTTATCGAATAAAATATACGTTTTAAATTTTCTATGCAACCAAAATAAAGACACACATGCTACTTAACTAATTTTGAATTTAAAAAGAACTTCTGAAAATAAATTACATTATATCAGTTTCGTCGTTTATCGTTTTAATATTAGTTATACGTTTGTACTTTTTCAGATCTTTTTATTGGCAGTAACAGCTGCCTTGGCCGCTGACACTGTGTAAGTACATAATAAGTAAAATAATTTATTAGATAACAAATTAATTTGAAAAAAAAAAAAAAAACACTTCAAGGAATGAAGACAGATGAATAAAAGGCTTGTAAATTTGATTTTCAGGCCAACCCCGACTGTTCTTCCAATCAGTCGCGCAACGGCCAGTGCATCAGTCGGTGCTTACGACCCTACTCGCTACTACTCTGGTAGAGTCACAAAGGCTCCGAGCTCGGGACGCTACAACCCTGGTCGTTACGACCCAGGCCGCTACGATGCAGGCCGCTACGACGCTGGCCGCTACAACCCTGGCAAATACGACAGCAGTGGTCGTTACGTTCCTGATGGCGCTGGTGCCTATGAGTAAGTTTAATTATTATTTTTTATCCAGCTTGTGCACAGTTTATTTACCAGATTTTATTTACTATGGTGATCAATTTGACGACTTTAAGTAAGTTTTATGATGAAAAGTAGAAAACTATAAAAGTTGACGTCATAAAGTAAAATACGTAGGGTAACGTAAACGTAACGGTAAAAAAAATTTTAAGCTATACGACATTTATTTGAATGAAATTGATTTGATTTTGAAGCCCATCCCATGCGCAACTAATATTAATTATAATGACCGAAAAATGTGTCTACAGCGGAATTCACAAACACTTACGCACTCTTAATTAAAATCATGATCATTGATTATTTCTGTTGCCGTAAGGCTCCGCCATTTTTGAACAATATTTATTTGTAATCCAAGTTTGACGTTTTGTGATCTCTAAAATACATGTTGATGATGATGATGAATGGAATTTGATGATTTATGATAGGTAGTTGTTACGAGCGTAGCGAGTATGCTAACATTTAACCATGATGATAAAATTGGTACACCTTTTTTCATTTGATGTGAAATATTACATCTCTTAATAAGTAATAGGTATAATATGTCAATGCATTATGGCTGAATTCTATAGATTAATAGAAAGCACTTTGACATTCTTGTTTGAAATCGAAATCAAAGTCTGAGCAAAGTAAAAGCACGCTGTATAGATCTCACTCTGAGACACAAACATGTTAAACCTGGAAGATGACTGTGTGTTTATGCGATTCACAACTAATTTAATTAGTTTCTGCATACATATTATGTTCATGGTCGTATTTAACTTGTAAATTAATTTATGAGCATGTGTAAATGCCTGACAAAACAAAAATTCGTTTGACATTAAAATTAACTTGAACTTTGACTCGGAAAAATACAAGTGTCATGACTGAGATAGTTCCTGAGCTGCACAGCGTGGTAGGGTTGGCAGACTAGCTTTTACTTCAACCAGTCACCTCTCTCGCCAGCCATCATAACCCAGCCATCAATTCTCTCTCAACTAATGCCGTGATTAAACTTGGTCGTTCGCCTGAATTGATTGCATCTTAAATTTGGGCCTAGAAGCAAGTGTAAATGAGCGGGGTTGAGTGCGCCCGTCTTCGGACAATCTCGTCCGGATTCATCGTTTCCACGTTTCAGTTTCATGGCCAGTGATATAAAGGCATCGGGTGCACGAATTTGAGTAAAGTCAAGAGCTAACGACCAAATATAATCGTATTGATTAGGTACATTTGGTAGTTAGCCCTCACGCAATGTACCATAATCTGAGCATGAGCAACCGTCTCAGATACAGCTGAAGTGATAAACTCAAATCTAGATATAAAATTTCATCCAGATTTTATACATGTTAGTACCGTAAAAAGCGTTTTAATAATAAAATAAAAAATCAGTCCACGTAATGAGTTGCGAGATTGCAATCTGTTTTAATGATTGGTAAAAACTTCTGGTGGGAGGCTTTGGCCGTGGCTAGTCACCCTACCGTCAAAGACGTGCCGCCAAGCGATTTAGCTTTCCGGCACGATGGCGTGTAGAAACCGATTAGGGGTATGGGTTGAATTTACTGCTATACCCTTTCCAAGTTAGCCCGCTACCATCTTAGACTGCATCGTCACTTACCATCAGGTGAGATCGCAGTCAAGGGCTATCTTGTCATCGAATAAAAATAAAATAAAAAACTTTACACTTTACTACTACACTTCTTCATTATACTATCGACCTTTAATTGATTACGATTTGGGATTAGTTAAGATATTAATTTCGGTTATTAAATCGTTGGCCCTAGGTATAATCATCTAGGTGTGTAACCTAGATGACACTGACTGACTTTTGCGTAGATATTTGTAAACAAGTTACACCTCGTTTATTAATATTGTTATGTCGCGTTTGTAACATAATAAACATATTTTATGAAACCGAACGCATCTTCAATGTAAGAACCTTGATTGTGTTTATGAAAATTAGAAGTGATTAGATAATTGATTTTATGCTCGATAATATTATGTATAACGTTATAATACTCTTCATGATATTAGTATAACCAGTTTAAAAATATGGACAGTAGCAATCTATACTAATATTATAAAGCTGAAGAGTTTGTTTGTTTGAACGCGCTAATCTCAGGAACTACTGGTGCGAACTGAAAAATTCTTTTTGTGTTGGATAGTCCATTTATCGAGGAAGGCTTTAGGCTATATAACATCAATAAGAGCGAAGTATCAGTGAAAAATGTTGCAAAAACGGGGAAAATTATCCATATTTAAAATATATTCTTTTAAAAACTTCTTAATCGCGATCATAATATCAGAAATTGACGCGGACGAAGTCGCAGGCAACAGCTAGTAATTATATTATTTGTGTAACACACCTAACGTCATGCGTCATTTACATGAAATTAAGCGGTTTATTTTAATCAACGTTGTACAATGTACATAGTTGTTCACTTATTACTTTTATCATTTGATTGTTATTATTTTTGACTAGCTGTGCCCGCGACTTCGTTCGCGTGGAATAGTGACTTTTCGGGGCGCGGCTCTCAGCGCGCTTTAAATAGCCACGGACGCTCAGGCGCGAGGCGTGTATTACATACTCTGTACGTTAAAAATGTTCGCCGTGATTCTTTAAATTGACATAACTTTTTTAGTTATGAACCGATTGACATGTAATAAACACTAAATGTTAAGTGAAGCTTACTACAATATATTAGTGAAAACCGTATCTAAATCGAATCAGCCGTTTCTGATATTAGAGTGCACAAACACACAGACAAACAGACAAAAAGAAAAAATTTAATTACAATTTCGGGTTCGGCATCGATATAATAACAACCCCTGCTACTTTTTTTTTATATATTTCCATTGTACAGACACCACTTTTCTACAATTTTATTATATGTATAGATTATATAGATAGGTAGGTTCATCCAGCTGTGATCTGAGAAGAGTCCGTAAAAAATACGGGTCAGATCAGGGCGTATTAGGAACTCTCGCTTCTAATATCCAACTGATGTCAACGTAGTGTAACGATTTGAAAAATAAATAAACCTAAAAAAATGTGCTGACCTAATTATCAAGTTGAGATAAAAAAATTCTAATGCACTTATTTTAATATTACGTTTAGTATGACGTCCCACTTTTTTATTCGCAGCGATATTTTTTTTGTACACTTATTTCTTTCTATATTATTATCTGTAATTGAACTATTGACGATAATGATGATGATTTTTTAAATATAGAAAAAATTATTTCC
The DNA here is from genome assembly GCA_038048805.1 of Hipparchia sbordonii. Taxonomy (NCBI): domain Eukaryota; kingdom Metazoa; phylum Arthropoda; class Insecta; order Lepidoptera; family Nymphalidae; genus Hipparchia; species Hipparchia sbordonii. The sequence goes on from CM076102.1 coordinate 8,688,691, forward strand.
AATACATTTCCAAGGCTTAGTTTCGAGGGCATGAATTGGGTATTTGACAATATTTTTTTTAAATACTCTAATAAAGGTTTTTGTTATAACAAGGTCATTTTTCTTTCATTAATAGCTCGACCAGTCTTGAAAATATTGAGCTTTTAAGTTTCCAGTTAGAAAAAGAGATCGCTATTGCAACATGACGTCACGATTCAATAGCTCTATACACTCTCCATATAAAAGAAAGAGACGAATACAGTCCCAGTAAAACTGCTAATAATTTATTTGTTTTTTGACCGATTTATTTTCTGTTTTTACAAATGTTATTCTTATATGTTACATTTTCGATTGTAATTAATGAAGGTTGTCTGGAAGAGATCGCTTTTTAGCGATAAGACCGTTTTGTACTGACATAATATATTCTGTTAAGTTTACTTTATTTTGTTTGTGGTGCAATAAAGAATAAATAAATAAATAAAGCCACATCTTGACAACAGTCAGATATAATTTCTTTAGCCGATGAATGATTTGACAACTAATTTTTTATAATCATTTGCTAATTTATAACTCGCGACGCTAGAAGAGCAACGCTCTTTTATATTAAAGTTTAACTAATTTAAATTATCCCTACTAATATTATAAATGCAAAAGTGTGTTTGTTTTTTGGTTTGTCCTTCTATAACGCTGCAACAGAGCTACGAATTGACGTGATTTTTTGCATGAGTATATTTGAAGACCTGGAGAGTGACATTTTATTTCGAAAAATCAAAGAGTTCCCGCGGAATTTTAAAAACTAAATCCACGCGGACGTCCAATTTTTCGTAGGTAATTTTTTTTAATTGGTGGGACGCTTTGGTTGTGGCTAGTTACCACCCTAACGCCAAGCGATTTAGCATTCCATCACGATTAGTGGAAACAGATAAGGGTTCAATGTACACTACCATACCCCTTCCAAGTTAGCCCGCCATCATCTTAAACTGCTTCGTCACTTACCATGAGGTGAGATCGCAGTTATGGACTATCTTGTCATCGAAGAAAAGCTGGGTTTAGTTTTTAAACTTTTTCTTTTCTTTACTTTACAGTGGTGACCGTGGAGACCGCGGTGGCGCAGGCGGTTTCTACACGGGCTCATCAGACAGGGGTGGTCCAGGAGGAGCATATGTTGGAAACAAGGACCAAGGCACCAGGGGCGGCGCTGGTGGCCAATATGTTCCTGACAAGTCAGTTTGTCTTTTTTAAGTTAAAGTAATAATTAATATGCGAATTGGTAGACTTCACACACCTTTGAAAACATTATGGAGAACTCTTAGGCGTTTAGGTTCTCAGGTGTGCAGGTTTCCTCACGATATTTTCCTTCACCGTTAAAGGCACATAACTCCGAAAAGTCAGATTAACTGATTGATTGAGTGACTGACTTACTGATCTATCAACGCACAGCTCAAATCACGACGGATCAGGCTGAAAGGCAAAGGCAAAGGCAAGATAGCTAGTATGACGTAGGCATCCACTAGGAAAGGATTTTTGAAAATTCAATCGCAAAGCGGATAAAATAGGGGTTTAAAAAATCGAATTTAACGTGCGCATTATCGCGAACAAAAGATATTGACCGTTATAAGAAGATGGTGCTAAAAATATTTTCTACATTTGCTGTACAGAAAATAAAAAAGCAAATAAAAGAAGAAATAGCAAAAGTTATTCACTAATTAAATACACTCTTAACCATGAAAAACTGCATTAGTCTGAAGCGTTGTTCGATTCGAGATACGTCATGACTATGGGCACAGAACAGCGGCACAGAATACCTATGGGCTACGACTTACTGAAACTTGGTGGGTTATACCGAACAAAATAATTTGTGAGAGGCAGGCATTTAAACTGTTACGATTAACAGACGATTCCTTCGAGCCACATCGAACATCAATACATGGGAATAATATTTGACGTCTAATAATGATCTATAGTCAATGTCCAATGAAGGTTGCAATAGGTTCACAAACGTAACAATCATAATACCTATTTATGATTTTTAAGCAATTGCATAGCTTCTATCGCGGGCCTTGAGCGTGGAGACCGAATCCAGAAATTCCGTAACGAAAAAAACTAAGGCTCGAACACGGACTCCTCTCACCGCTAGATGGCGTTGATAAAAAATGCTATGCAATAGCTTTACCGCGGCAGTCCCCGAGTGCCACACGTTTTTTTTACGTTTGTAACTTCAAGACGTTTTATCATTTTGACTTGATGTTAATATCCGTTTTGAATGATATTTCAGATCCGGTGACAAAGTAGGCACTGCAGGAGAACAAAAGAAACCCGAAAGTAAAACCGTGGAAGTAAAGCCTGTTGAAGTAAAACCTACTGTGTAAGTATTTTAATTAAATGAAGTGTAAAATTATATTACCGAATTACATAACACGATGATGCTAATTCGGTTGCACCAAACCTATAAATAATAACATTGAATAATAGGTATGTGTCATAATTTTCACAACGTTCTAGAAGAAAAAGGCTGTTAAGGCGCTACGTTAAGACGTGTCAATGTAGTTCAAAATCCATTTGAACCAAAACAAAATATTTGTGAAACTTTTCACGCCATGACGATCTTAATCGAGTCTGTGTGTCTAAAAGTTAATGCAAGAAACGTTTGCCCAACACTGGATATTGGTTGGGACGTATTTGTCAAACTGAATAATCCACGGAGGAAAAAAAAATTTTGTGTTTGGAATAATCATATTTTTTACTTTGACAATTAAAAAGTATATTTTAAGGCTCCTGTCATTTTTATATAAGCAATAACGTTCAAAGTTATATTTTGTTTAAAATTATAATATTTTCAGCGTTGAACCAGTGCCAGAAGTCGAAAAGGTTCCAGAAATTGTCGTGGTCAGCACTGCTGCTGCGACTCCTAACAAGCCCTTGTATGTGAGCAGCACTCCCTTATACGTTAGGCCCACACCAGCGTACGTTCAGCCTACAGGTATCCCCAAGGTATCTGGCAACTATGATTACAAATATGGTATCATCCGTCAAGAGACTGACATTCTGCCCGACGGGTACCATTATCTTTATGAGACTGAAAATAAAATCCTTGCTGAGGAGGCTGGTAAAATCGAGAAAATCGACAACGAGAGGGAAGGTATGAAAGTTAGAGGTTTCTATGAATTTGTAGCTCCCGACGGTATCACTTATAGAGTAGACTACACTGCAGACGAGAATGGCTTTGTGCCCAGCGGTGCCCACTTACCCTAGTCTAGTCTATTAAGTATTAGGGCTGATTTCACCAACGTAAAATAAGTCTTATCTTTGACAGTATTTTCAATACCTACATAAACTGTCAGAATGCCTAATTTATTCGTCGCATAAACGTCAGTCAACATTGGTGAAATGGGCACTTACCTATATAATTGTTCTAGTAATGCCACTCAATAGTTAAGTTTTTAAATGTTTATTTGAAAATTGTTATGTAAATAAAAGAACTGTACCCCATGGTTTGTTTTATTTAATTAAAAGGTTGCTGTTAATTGAAAATTTTGCAGAGACTATTTATAAGGGCTCTTCTTCACTGAACTTGAAAATAAAGGGCCAATTGTGTGTCAGGCCATGCGCAGTGTAGGGTTCCGTAGTTGCCTGTCACAATATATGCATACTTATTAGGGTGTACACTGTACAATGTACATAATATGTAATTTTTCATCACAAAATGTTTTATTACACTTTAAAATAACATCCCAAAGTAGTAATGGACCTAGTTATAAATTAATAGCAAAAACTCATGGTACAAATTGCCGTATATCGCCGCGTCTCCAAGAGTAAAACAAATGTAGTTTGTTCTTGATCATAGGATTTCGTAAAGTAACGCTGCTTCAATTCAGTAAGTATTAATGACTTTTAAGTCATTTAACATGAAATTTTTAACCGATTTAAAAATGAAGAGGTTCTCTATTCAAAGCGTATTTTTTTTGTCGATTTTACTCCATCACTCCGTCAAATCTGGACCAATTTCAATTTGTTTTAGGACGTATTGTAAGATTAGTCCCATTGGGTGAAAATCTGATGAGATCTGATGAACATCTTTGGAGATGGAGGTCGGAACTCCTCAACGAATAAGAGCAAATTGCTTGCGATCAGAGTATGTGTAGGCTTTTAACCATGCATAGTTTATAGCATATATCATACTTAAGCTAAAGTTTTTATATGAGCAAAACAAATGATCTAGTGAATTGCCCATACGAAGCTACACTAAAAGCTTACTAATATTATAAAGCTGAAGAGTGAAGAGTTTCTTTGTTTGAACGCGCTAATCTCAGGAACTACTGGTTCGAATTGAAAAATTATTTTTGTGTTTGATAGTCCATTTATCGAGGAAGGCTTTAGGCTATATAACATCACGCTGTGACCAATAGGAGCGTAGCATCAGTGAAAAATGTTGTATAAACGGGGAAAATTATCCATATTTAAAATATATTCTTTTAAAAATTTCTTAATCGCAATCATAATAACAAAAATTGACGCGGACGAAGTCGCGCGCAACAGCTAGTAATATATAAAATTCTTATTAAAAAGCCGACTTCAAACGCCACTACAAATAATAAAAAAAAAATTTAGTCATATGTTGAAGTCGACCTAGCATCGCGCATCGGTTTCGTCGTTTCTATTTAAATAAATATATAATAAATAGATAAATAAATAGAAATGATGAAGAATAAAATAATTTTAGTTTGTACACATATGTGTATAAAATAATTTTAGTTTGTACGCATATGTGTATAAACTAAAATTATTTTATTCTTTGTAGTTGGCATTTGAAGTCGGTTTTTATAAAGATTTTTTTAAATTATTAATTTTAAAATTTTGTCGACTATTACTATTAATTTGAAAAGTCTTCTTATCGGCGTAAAATTTTCCTTTTAAGTGCGTTAAATATTATATACTGCTATCGTTAATACTTTTCACATAACGTACCTCCAATACTTTTGAACGACCTTACCAACGATACCCCATAGAATGGTATAGATGTGTAAAAAAATATCATTCCTACTTTAGGTATAGAGGAGGTACCCAAAATACTAGGTGAAACGAAAGGAACTTGGAACGAGAGAAAGATCAACACTTCTGATTGGTTTAGTATGTGTTTATTACCTACTAGTTAACCAAAGAGGTCGGACGCTTAATTTATGCAGAAGCTGGTGGCCGGTTACGTTTTGGCGGCAATGTGCGGTGAAAATCAAAGTCATGTGCAATGTGCATTCATCTTTCTTTTTTCTCAGAAATTTTCACGCTGTTAGTAAGTTATTGCTAATAGTAATTTCTCATAGGTAGTGATGAAAAATAGTGTGCGTCACAAGGGGCCAAAATATTTTGTTTTTGGGCAGCGTATATTGAATTCCTCGCTACACTCAGGATTCTAAAGTAGTTGCGTATTGAACAATTTCACCCTCACCACCTGGGAGCCTGGAGCACTTCGACCATCCATTGTGCCAGACCTTTTTTCCACGTACTTTGAAACTGTGGAACCAACTTCCTGCGACGGTGTTCCCACTAAACTACAGCATGGGGTTATTCAAGGGGCGGATCTACAAATTCCTGAAAAGCCGGCAACGCATTGGTGGTGCCTCAGGTACTACAAATGCGGCGGTAATCACTTAACATCAGGTGACCCGCCTGTTACCACTGTTACTGTTGTGTTGTTGTTGTGGTCTCAGTTCAGGGCGAACCACTAGTATATGTAGAGAGGGGGAGGGACGCCCTACTCTAACAAAAATTTTCACTTTAAGGCTTAATATTTCGTAAACGGAACCCTCAATCGAAAAAATGTTCATAACGTACCTCCAATACTTTGAAAGACTTTTCCAACGATACCCCACACAATGGAACAGACGAATGAAAAAGATATCGTACCCCATTAAGTCTAGGGGAGATACCCAAAATAATAGATTTTGTCAAAATTTATTGTGCAACTGAATCGGCGTAATTAATATTTATAACCTTGCCGAATTACAGCTCTTTAGTAGTAAAATGTCTCTGCGCTAGACCGCGGACAGACGGACAGACGGACAGACGGACAGACGGGTGGACTTGGCGAAACTATAAGGGTCCCCTGTTATTTTACAACGACACCCTGAAGTCACCGAAACAAAATTAGTTACTTGTACAAGTACATACTTTAGGAACTAAGTTTTTAAAACTAAAAGGGTTTAGTTTAATTTTGTCTCCGTCAGGAGGTTCCGAAAAAGAAACAGAATAGAGGATCACTTTGTTGCCCGTCTGTTTGTAGGTCAAGTCTAGTCTTTTTTGTCAGAAATGGCTGGTGGTACTAAGTTAAAAATACTGAATACAAAGGTTAATATGGACTCTAAATGCTGTGAAAATTTCAAGTTTCTAGTTTATCTTAGTGAAAAATTACAGCTTTTCAAAGCGTATTTCCATGCAAAAATTCCAGTGACGTTTTTGTCATAAAACAAATCTAGGCGCATTGTAGTTTTGTTATGTAATTTTAAATTAAAAAAAATATATTTTATGACGAAAATTACATATTATGTACTCCCTTTTATATACGCATAATAATATAGTGACGGGCTTCCACAGAACCGTACACTTCGCGTGTCCTAACATGCAACTGGCCGTATCTATACAAATAAATAAAATTGAAGTGTCTGTTTGTAATATCAAAAGAACAGCTTTTTACTAACTGCATACGAAAGTAAATACGGTACTTATGACAAGAAAACAATTTTTAAAATTTTTGTCTGTCTGTCTGTTTGTTGCCGCTAATCTCGGGAACGACTGGACCGATTTTGACGGGACTTTCACTCGTAGATAGCTGATATGATCGGGCAAAATATGCCTATATTTTGCCCGATCATACTTTTTTAACCGACTTTCGAAAAAGGAGGAGTAGGAGTTGTGTTTTTCTACCTCTGTACATCGGTATCTCCGTGATTTCTTAACCGATTTGCGTGAATCTTTTTTTAATCGACACAAAAACTTTGCGAGACGCTCTCATAAAAAGTTCGGTTTCCAACTCCTCAATCCTGATGCTGCAGGTATACTGCCCATCTAAACGGGAAGGATTTAGGAACTGTTGATTATGAATAGTTATTGTAGGTACCAAGTAAAGACTACATCGTTGAATTGCAGGATCCATTTCCTCAATCCTGATGCTGCAGGGGTTCCGCCCACTTTAACTGTAGGGATTTAGAAACTGTGAATTGAAGACGCGGACGAAGTCGCGGGCGTCCGCTAGTTTATTATATTAATCGTGATCTTTCGCACGAAATGCGAAGATGCAATAAATTCCACAATCACGCAATATTATCTGATTTATAAACGTCCAGGCAATTTTTTTCGTGTTATTAATAACCTTTGACATCAATCCTATTGCTTTTTTGAGTTATAGCGTATTAATTCATATGTGGCGGAGTGATCTGTCTGACTGGCTGGAGACCGTAGGACTTTTAAAGGAGCATTACATTACGTTTAGCTTCACCGGAATGTCGTCTTCATTCCGATATTAGATATCAGATCACCTCCTGACTGTGACGCTCCTGCCAAACTGCCTACTTTAAAATACAAATTCAGCACACCTCGACATTATAAATACGAAATTAATGTGATACAGTTCTCTGTCTATATGAATCTTAAATCAGTGTGGTGTGTCTAATCAATTTTATTTGTATTTGGAGTGAACGATGATTTGACATCTCGAAGGATCATTGTTTTGTTTTTTATTTGTTTATTAAATTATTTTCACCAAAATGTCAAGCGGCCACCGGATGTGAAGACAACAATTAGGTAAATTGTAGTTTAAAGTGGATTATAATAATTGATAAATACCTTCATATATTCATTCCTATTACTGTAGATGCACTTCAGGGACCCTTGTCATTCTCTTTATTATAATAATTAGGCACATTACATTATGTCGTATGTATGTATGTAAATGCCTAATATAACGTCATCGGAATGCAGAACCTTATACCCAATTACGTTGCATTTTATGATGGGTCATTTTTGTTTTATGCAAATCGATGTTTGAAGCTGCTTCTCAAACATTCCAATTATGAGAATTTCGACGCTCTTGTAAGTCAGTCGTGTCGAAGCAATTTAAGAACTGCACTGTCATAGTTATTGTAGTTATTAAATAACTATTAAAGTAGGTATTAATTATCTACTTGGTGCAAAGTAAGGGAGTAATATTGTTGTCAAGCTCTCTATAAGCTGTTATAATGTCATGACTTCTTGAGCTATGCTAATTCTTTCTGTTTGACCTCGTCATACCTGATTGAGGATTCTGATCCACTTTTGGTATGTCTCGAATAAAATTTATTATACATCTAAATGTTAATGAAGGCAATGAGGAATAAAATATTTTTGACGAATATTGGCTGTTATCTAACTAAAATACTGCTTACTTATGACACATTATCTGATCTAGTTTCAGATCCAAAACATAACCTGTGGAGTAAACAACCTGTATCGATCGAGGTGCAATAAAGCTACTGTAAGAAAATATTAATATTAATATCATTGGATAAAATATAGACACTCCCTCTTCCGTTGAAAGAAAATGAAGCTAGTGGGAAAATTCGTAAGTTTGATATTTATTATTTATTGTTTTATAAAATTATTAAAGTGCCTTTTTAAATCTTTTAAATTATATTATTTACAAATGCATTAACATTTTTGCAAATGAGACTGCACGAACTTTTTTTATAATTTTCCAACGCGATATCCACACAGCAAACTTAAGATTTATTGATTTTAATGTGTTTATTGTAGTCAATCTTCCGATTCACTAAATTGATTTTAGCAAGTATTAGATATGTATAAGATATATCTAAGACAGAGGTCACAGGTCAAGTAATTTTGTATACAGGTTTACATTGAAAGTTCGAATAAGGATAATATGTATTGACTACCTACATTCTTTTAACAAGTTTGCTAACGAAGTTAAGGGTGCTTTATAAAGCTTTTTTTTTTAAATACTTTACGTCGTGCTTTTTATTCATTGCTACTGATTAGGGAAGATTTTTTTTAAAGCATATAGCCAAGTTGACCTTAACTAGAATTCTCCTCTCGCCTCCAAATAAGCGTAAAGATTGTGTTAGGAGTGGTTACCACAATGATGCAACAGGGGGATCGAAAGGTGGATATTTCAGTTTTCGGTCCGCACCTTTAACTATTAGGCTATTTAAGAATCAATTTTATGAATTTTCGTTTACATACGTATAGTGAGAACAAGATGATATTATTAAAATTTTAAGAATGCAAATTTTTTAATTATATTTTTCAAACCTTAAATATAGGTTCAGTAAACTTTGAAAACTAATATGGCGCAGCCCATCGAAAATGTGGCGCCATGAAGTCATTGCTCTCACTAAGAAATTGTAGTTCTACCAACATTGTGTAAATTGGTGAAACTGTTATACAATCTACTTAGCAGCTTTAACGCACTGCGAATCAGCCCTTTTGATTTTTATTCGTAACTAGCCCGTGATTTCATCAGTGTCGAATTAGGATTTTAAACCAGTTCAGAATTGCTGAGTATCTTTCTTGCTCTTCTCAAAAGAATCTGCTTTCTTAACCGGTGGTAGAGTTTTATAAGAGTATGAGTGTTATAAGAGGCACAGGTTTGAAATAAATAATTTTGAATTTGGATTTAGTTCAAAAATCTCTCGGAGACCCTCTGTTTTCCGGGGTTAAAAGGTAACCTAGGCCATTCACTGATCCCTTTCTGCGTTGTTGCATGATTGAAGGATAAACCAACAAACCAACGCACAAATACACTTCCGCACAATTTTTATACATATCAGGAAGGATTTTAATGATTTAATACGTAATTTAATTGAATATATCTTATTATTTTAGAATAATCTTTAATCTTTATATAAGTATTTGTTGTGGCAATGAATAGGTACAAATGTGTAAATCTTAATATTATAACAAGTAAATAGGTTTTAGATAAGTACGTTATGATAGAAAATCGTATTATCCCTTGTCGATGTTAGCTACACTATATTCTTGAAACTCTGAACCGATTTTTTCTTCTAATTTAATATTCAGTTTGATAGGGATCAGAAATGGGATACTAACACCACAAAGCATGATAGATTCTTCTTCTTTATTAACCCATAGACGTCTACAGCTGGATAAAGGTCTTTTGCATGGCATTCCACACTTGCGCTGCTCATTTCCACTTCACCTTCCTAACTCGTTCAGCCTATGTGTAACTTTGGTTTTCCTACGGATCTCCTCATTTCTGATTTGATTTCGTAGGGATAATCCGAGCATAGGTCTCTCCATCCTTTCTTGAGCACTGAGCCTTCTTATGAGGCCCATAGTTAGCGACCATGTTTTGGACTACATCGAATACTTTGGTCATCTGGCATTAAGGGATTTTAGTTAAGAAGACATCTCAAAGCTTCCGATAGATCCCGATGATAATAATTAATTAATCATTTACAATCAGTGCAATATTCATAAAAAGTCACCAGTTTAAAAAAGGAATAATAATTATATGTTGTTGTTTGTTTATAACTTAGATACAGTAGGTATTTATATAAGTATCTTAAGGATACATCTTCACCTTCTGTGTAGGTCGAGGCAAGTTACAATATATGCCATTTTCTTTGACATTTACATAATTTACAGCGTTTATGGCCTAAATTGATTTAATTCGATTAAGAAGGTAATAATAATGTTATATTATTAAATGCCATCTACTGTATATAGTTCTGGAAAGTTTTTAATTATTATTGACCTTATGCGTAAGTAGTAGGTAGTTATTGCAGGCTTTATCACTATTTGAACATTACTTATTATTACCGATTGTGTAAACTCATACACATTTCATATACGACCAATACGTAACTATTTAGTATCAGCCTTTTTATTTCTTCATCTGTATAATAGGTAATAGAAAGCAGGGCTAGAGGTGCTGCTGTAGATGTAAAGTCTTGAATGATTTGCTTTTGATTTTATACTCTTCTTCGACCTATATACGTCTATCTTACATGGATTGCCACATACTTGGTCTTGCGTCGCCAGTATCCAGCGGCTCCTTGCGATTCATCTGATGTCGTCGATCCACCTAGTGGGATCTACCAACACTGCGCATTCCACTCCAGAACCTTGGGACCCCAATGAGCATCAGTTTTTCGAACAATATGCCCCGCCCAGTTCCACGTCAAGCTTCGCGATTTGCTGAGATTCTCTATTATTTTTCGTGATTTTCTAATTATTTGGTAATTTTGGTTCTTCTATGGATCTTCTCATTTCTATTCTAAGTATAGCTCTCTACATCGCCCGTGGAGAGACCCTTAGCCTTCATATGAGGGTCATATTTAGCGACCAAGTTTCGTTTCATAAGTCATCATTGGTAATACAATATTTATTTCAATAAGCTTTAACTTTCATAATTCTTCATCGTGAAATAATAAGCATATTTCTAATTTCAGGTGTTGGCTGTTTCAATATGGGCGCTAGTTCAATGCTCACCTTACGACAACGGCAAATACAAACATAAAACATATGACTACTATGACGATGGAAAGTATTACAGGCCGCCAACTGAAGGAAAATATGTACCAACAGACGAGGGAAAATACACTTATATCTATCAACAAGGAGTTTATCCATTCGATGGTACCTATAAGCATTTAGAGAGAGGTGATTCCAACGACTACATAGGTTACCAAATATATGCTCCACGGTTCCCCTTCCTATACAGTGTAATAAAGGCGATAATAAGTAAATATGTGTCGCCGGATATATTGACTCTCGGTGATCCTTTCGTGGAAGATATAAGCGACGCTGACAAAATGAAGCCCGACGAAGAGGTCTCTATGAAATGTCAAGTTATAGACTCTGAAACCAAAAACTCTACGGAGGTTGTTACACAGTAAGTGATTTTTGTTGACATTATTTTAATTCGACATAAATTAACTTCAAGAAGATAACGTTCCATTATTATTGGCGTATACGCTTATAGGTAAATTCAATTTAAATTGGACGCACATATGCAATTAAATGTCAACCCACACAACTTACGAATTGAAAAGTTAACTTTATTCCTTTACATTAAGTATGTATCTAATTTGACAACGTTTTGTGGGTTGAAACGTTATTGCAGATGTGCGTCCAATTACATTCAAGAATATAACGTTCCATTATCATTGGCATATACGCTTATAGGTAAAATGCTTTTTCTTTTATGTTTGGAGCAAAATAATGCACTTTTAAGCATTAGAAAATAAAAGTACTATCCTTGACTAACTTTTGCCCGCGGCTCCGCTCTTAATTAACTTTAAGCCCTATTTTACTCCTTTAGGAGTATTCCTTTAGAAAAATAAATAAATAAATACAGTAAATTTTCAAAAATTCTTTCTTAGCGAATGCTTTCGTCATAATAACTAGCTACGAGTATCTGCCAACTGTATGCCAAACGGTCCATCCAGTGATTTCTGTGCGTTGATAGATTAGTCAGTCGGTCACTTTTCCTTTTGTATATTTACAAGAGAATATAAGATTTAGTTAGAAGGAAGCGCAGTGTTAGCAGACCCCTCACTAGATCGACCGACGACATCAAACGAGTCGCAGGGAGGGATTAAGGCGGTGCAAGACCGAGGTCTACGGAATTCCATGCAAAAGACCTTTGTCCAGCAGTGGACGTCTATTGGTTGATAAAGAAGAAGAAGATAAGATTTAGTAATTCAAATTAGACATTAAAGTTATATCTAGTATTAATTACCAAATCTTCCTCTCCAACCGTCTTATCGTTGATGTATATCTTGTAGTCCAAGTGTTCTTGAATTCGAATGGAATACTTGTTTCTACCTGGTAACCGGCTATGGTTTTCCTATTTTATATTAGCTACATTGGTTAGCTCGTATTTCGCCTCATCATCGATCTATCTATCTGGCAAAATTGATTGCGAAAGCCCGCTCACAAAGTATTTCTAATGAATAAATCTCACAACATCAGTAAAATGGCCACCCACAGAAGCCAGAAGAAACAATTAAAGCTTTGCTACTAAAGCTATTAATCTCATAGAACGTTAGGAAATACATACTATGTATCTGGCCTATAAGGTTGTCTGATTAACCTTAAAATCTTAATTATCTAATAGTGTTTTATGAACGCGTGGTATGCGAATCTGCCTATGTTGCTATCATGCGTTAGGTATTTGACCTTAAAGTGTTCCGGTTCAAGGTCACCGGTCGAGGATTTTCCGAAAATCAATGCTAAATAGAGCAATTTTTAATACTTTTCGGATATGATGTATTCGCATCAAGGCTATTTATTACGACCGGTTGTTTAAAATGTGATTTTAGGTCCGTGTCAAATAAAATTATAGCCATATTATAACATAAAACACATTTATACAAATTAATAAAATTGAAGTGTCGGTTTGTGATTTCGAAATAGCTGCCACTTATTAAGCTCAATTATGATTATTATAAAGACATCACAACACTCACATACATTTTTAAAATATTTTTCCTGTAATGCCTTAACCGATTTTGATGGGACTTAGGTGGGTGCCTGGTACTGCAAAGCATTGCAGTACTTAACCTGGAGATTGGAGTGGAGATTTAGAAACTGTTAATTCTAAATTAATATTATAGTAGCAGACACTAAGTCCCTATAGACTTCATTGAAGTTCAGTTCCTAATAGATACTCGTCGATCCTGATGCGAAAAAGTTACACGACGCTTGTCTGACCTGAACAAACGCGTGAAAAAATTAAACGCTGTTCGTAAAAGATATTTTTAAGGTAATTTTATACCCTTTTATAAGCATCAAAAAGTTTCCACGGGATTTAAAAAAAGTAAAATCCACGAGGACGAAGTCGCGGTCGTTATCTAGTAAATAGGTAATAATTAATTATCAGTCTTGTTTTAGTTATGTATGTATATATTTATACTGGCGCCTGAGTAGAAGTTGTCAGACAATCTTTATTCCAATAAAAGCAATTTTCATTAATTAATTAAAATTCTAAATGAGATATGTACCGGTTTTCTATTTCGAATGCATTTCGAACACATTCCATTATTAAGAGCTTAAAGATCCTGTTGAGATTATTAGAACTAAATAAATTATTAGCTTTTGGCGGTTTCTTCACGGAACTACCTAAATGTACTAAAATTGGTGTGGTATTCACAAATTTAACATCGGTATTTATTTATTTTATTTAGAAACTTCTGTTAAAATTACACACATTATAATGCCTCAGGTGCTAATATGCGAATCAATTTACAGCCAATTACATCGTGCAAGTTTTAAGATAACTTGTACAGAAGAAGTGCTAATAGGTTAAATACTACATATAGACTCAAGTTGAGTCAATGATGAATCACTTAAGCCCAGATACTGCTCTCAACTCTCACCCTGATGCTAAAAAGCTTTAACTAGGTACTTTATTAGAATAAAAATCAATGCAAACGAAGTCGCGGGCTTCATCTAGTCAAAACTATATAGAAAGCCGCAAACTAAATGCCCAATAACAAGTTGTGAAAATAACTATAATAAAATGTATCACTGAGAAAAACTATTGTAATTTATTTTTATAGAAATTAACAAAAATGGAATAAAAGAAAATCAAAGCAGGTACTGTAGAGGTCTATGAAATATTTTACCAATTTTCCTGCGTTTGCGTTGTCAAGTGTTAGAGAATAACTCTAGATCATTTTCAATTCCTTGATCTAGAATTTATTATTCTCTACATACAACCAAACTGTCGCATTTATAATATTAACAGGACTAGTTAGGTAGTTTTAGATGAGTGTTTAGGTAGACTGCCGATTATGGTCAATTTTGCTTTTTCTTTAACAATGTTTGATTATAATATTTAAAAAAAAAACTAAAACTAAGAAAAAAGTGTTAATCTGAAACTGTATACTTAACAATTTTACAGATTTCCAATACAAACACTCTCAATCGTCAAATGTATCATTAAAACTAGTACAAACGCTGTTATTTGCTAGATTTGTTGAACTATAATCGCTTGTAGAGTAAACTCTGATAAATGTTTGAATAAACTACATGTAAAATTAAAAAAAAACCTTTATATATACTAGTGAACTACCACGCAATGCGTACCACGCAATTTTTGTCTAAACTATCGTCTTCCATTATAAAATATTCATGTTAGTAGGCTTATTAATTACCGTCACCGATTTCAAATTTATTTATTTTTCATTATATATTATACTTCACTTTTTGTTAGTAATACCGATAAAATAGTCAAAAAGTTATTACATAATAAATAATAATAATGTCCTCCCGACCGAATACCGTCACGGTGGCCAATCTCTACAGAGATTAGCCATCTGCGCGGGAGATATTATAATGCACAACTGTGTGCGCAAACACAAGTGCACTTTCTATTCCCTTACTCTCACAGTCCGATGAGACGGAAATCCGTTACGACCGGAGAGAGATCATGCGCAGGACCGACAGCTTTACGTGCTTTCCGAGGCACGGGGTGACCAGATTACCAATATTTTAATTTTTAAGCACGCAATGTATCGCGAACAACGAACGCACGCAGTGTATTCCAAAAACTAAGCTCACGCATTTTTATGCACAGGGGAAAATATAAAATAGTCATTACAATTACTTTTTGCGCAAACTAGTTAATACTAGTGGTTCGCCCCGAACTGAGACCTCGCGGTATCCCATAATTCTGTTTTACCGATGGCAAATACAGCACCATCTATTAGCATTATTGTGAAGCTACAGAATCTATTAGCATTAAAAGTTAAATAATTTCGTTTCTTTATAATATTTATCTAATTTTAGTATTTGTTGTTCAATTACAGATTATAACTGAATTTACAAACAAGTTTCAGTTTCTAATATATTGTAGTTTTTGACATATGGCTCAAATTAAATCTCCACTTTGAAAGCCCCCCCATTTCGTAAATTTTAAGGTAAAAAATTAAAAAAAAAAAATTTTTTACTCTGTTCAAAACCATCTTTAAAAAAATATATCGCAAGTATATGTAACGCCACAAAAAATATTTTACTTCACATACACTTCTATGAGAACCCACCTGAAATAAAGATTTTTATAATTTTTTATGCAATATTCGGCTGAAGGCCATCAATTATATATTATACTTAAAGAAGTAATTACGTTCAGAAATTCAGAAGTTATAAGAGTCTGACAGACGGACGAACAACACTGGATGGACAAGTGCAAATTCACTCAAGTAGACTCAGAGAACTCGCTTCGCTCGTTCAAATATAAATAAAAGCTAAATATAACACTAATATTTCAATGAATACTGAAATGTATTCAAATACAATTGAGTCCAAACTTGATTGTCCTATATGCCTTCCACTTTTTTTTTAAATTCTCTTTTGTACTTATTCCAGATAACTAAGAAATGAGTTGTAACTCAAGAGTTCTAGGATATGCCATGATATGATTATGCCAACTGCTACCATCTAAGTTAAATGTCTAATGTCATAATCAGAATCTATCGCAACGCTGTCATTCTAACTGCTAGAGAAATTGAAGCTTAATTGAAAATGTCCAAACAATCCAAAGCCCAATGATCTAATGTCAAAATCCAAGAGCTGTCAGCTACTTTGGGTGACCAAATCAATCCTTTGGAGAAATACTGCCTGCATTATACTACTATGTCGGTACTATACCAAAAAAATATCATTAACAAAATTTTATTTTCTTTACTTTCAGGTACCCACCTCTACTAAATATAAAGGAGGGAGAGAAATTAGGAACCATTTACAACTTTAAAGGAAGTAAAACTTTAAGTACTGTAACGAATTCCTTAACAAATAAGATAAAATTAGAATATGAAGTTTTCGTGAGGATTGTTGAAGATGTTTCGGATGGACCTAGTGTATAAGTGAGATAGTGCTCTACTATGATAATATGATATGATCAAAATATGTGATGCAAGCAGACTTAAATTATAATAAAATCTTTTAAATACTAATTGTTTCATTCATAGTGGATTATGAAATACTAATGTAAAAATCAATGTTGTATTTATAAATAGGTATAGAAAACTTATACAAGAAATGGCACGATTCCACATGCCCATGATTCGTATAGTAAATATTTTATTTTTATTTTATTTAAAAAAAAAGACTACTAGCCAAGCTGAACTTGACTAATATCCTCCTGTCCCCTCCAAATAAGCAGAAATGCTAGGAGTGGGTACGACAGACACGACAGTATGACAGAAATTTAGAACTTTTTTGCGACATTACAGTTTTGAGTATCTTTAATCGTGAGTTGTAAGTTTTATCGTAACATAATAATAGTAAAAAAAGTTAGGCTCTTAATTTATATCTTGGTATATTGTTTACGTATCCAAAAGTCATTAAAAATAAAAATTAACTACCGTGTCACCACATACCTATACCAAAATAGAGGTTTTCGATAAACATAAAACAAAAGAGATCCGCCTGACGGAAGTCAATATAGAAATACTTTAAATTAATTTATTATGTTATGCGAACTCATCGTAGGTCTGCTTTTGGGCGCGCTTGATGGCGTAATTTACATCACATCTGCCCATATAAGCAACCCTCAATGCCACCTTAGCACATATAAAATTTAAATGACTTTTTCTACTTATTCGGTGCCCCGATCTAATTCTTGCAATAAAACGCCCATTTTAGATTTTTGATGATTGTATAAAATCGACCTACGGGATGACTAGCCCACCATTGTCTTTTTAGTTCTTAGTCTCAAGAGGTCTATGTAAAATGAAGGCGATAGTGGTGAGTACTGTGTTTTGTACTGTTTTTGTAGTTAAAGTGATAGTGAAAATGTAATGAATATAGAATTACCTAACGTGTGAGAAAAATGTGCTTTTTCGTAGCGCATGGTAGAGACTGGTAGTTCAAAAGACAATAGTCTTCCGATTCCAGAAAACATTGTGTGGAAAAATAATGAAATACCTACCGTCTTGGAAGTAATGTTAGGAAACGTGACATTCATTAGCTTAAAAAAACTTGGTGGTTGCAGTTAGAAGAAATACATAGAATTATGTTGTAAATACATAGAATTGTGTTTGGATATTTAACTTTAATATTTTTTTAATTAACTAGTAATTCATGCACACGATATTATGCTTGGGTAAGAATTATTTACCTAAGTAGAGTTTTTGCGAGCTAGGTGTATCGAAAACATAAAAACTACATTACACTTATAAAAAAATACAATTAAAGTGTATGTACATTCTCCTCTTTATTCATCATCATCAAGAACATTCCATTGCCAGCCTACAACTGAGCACGAGTTTAGGTCAAAGTTTATCACACAAGCTAGGTACGAATTGGCAGATTTCACAAGCCTTTGAGAACATTATGAAGAACTGTCAGGCATGCAGGTTTCCTCACGATGTTTTCCGTCACAGACAAAGGAAGTTATATATTTAACTAGCTGATGCGACTTCATTAGCGTGGATTTTGTTTTTAAAAATCCCGCGGAAACTCCTTGGTTTTTAGAGATAAAAATTAGCCTATATCACTCTTCAGGTCTTCAACTATACCTATGCAAAAAATCACGTCGATCCATAGCTGTGTTGCGGCGTGTTTCAAAGACAAACCACAAGACAAGACTTTTGCATCATCACTACATAGTATAAAACAAAGTCGCTTTCTCTGTCCCTATGTATGCTTAAATCTTTAAAACTACGCAACGGATTTTGATGCGGTTTTTTTTAATAGATAGAGTGATTGAAGAGAAAGGTTTATATGTATAATAACATCCAATAACAGTGAATGACATAGGCTATACATTTTATACCCGTGCGAAGCCGGAGCGGGCCGCTAGTTTATTATAAGGAATTATTTATTTGTAAGGATTGTTTAAGTGATGTATTTATTCTTAAAATGTACATAGTACTTAACTGAGAGAAGTTAGAAGTTCATGCATGGCATACGAACCGCAGATAACCTCAAAAGTTTGCTAAAGCTTTCAACGTTGCGACTGATTTTATTAAGCTCATATTATAATTATTTGATCAATAGCAGAGCACAAAATGAAGCCTTTAATATTTTTGTCTGTTATCCTTTTCTTGAGAGCGGCGGAACTGATTTTGAATAGACTTTCACAGGCAGGTAGATACAAATTATGCATGTGCATGGAATGATCAAGGCTTATTTTTATCCCGCAAAAATTTAGGGTTCCTGCGTTTAACAATAAAATTTGTTGACGATATAAACAATTATTATTACGGCTAATATTTTCACGACCTAACCGCTGAACCGATCCTAAGGCTATGGGACAAAAATACTCTCGAGATTTCGAAAAACCTAAATCCACCAAGTCATCGACGAATATGAATAACTAGATGACGCCCGCGACTTCGTCCGCGTGGAGTTAGGTTTTTGAATTTTCTGAATCTCGTAAAAAGTTAGCTTATACTCTGCAAGTCCGCAATTAGACATATCCAAAAAATCACATCGATCCGTTGCTCTGTTACTGCGTGATTGAAGGACAAACCAACAAACAAACACACTTTCGCATTTATTCTACTAATATTATAAATACGAAAGTTCGGATTTATGGATTTTATTTATTTTTTATAATATTTATTTATATATCCAAAAAACAAAATACAATTTTTCAATTTGGATGGATGGATGGATGGATGTTACTCAATCACGCTGCAACGACCGAATCGAATTGGCTGAAATTTGGCACAGAGATAGATTATAGTCTGAAATAAAACTTAGGCATATAATTATATTGTTATCCCGGAAAATAGGAGAGTTTCCTGGGAATTAAAAAAACAAGTTAAACAATTTCCAAGTAAAATAGTTTCCAATTGTGACTTATAAAAGTATTATTTTCAGTTCGCGTGTATAGCCATCGGTCTTTTAGACGCAGTAAGATCAGAGGACGATGGTAAATATCGGCCGGAGCTTTATGGCGATAAAAGTGGTAAATACGAAAGTAATTACGATGGAAGGTACAATAACTATAATACCTATGTAGGAAGAAATGGATTAAATAATCCCAACTACTACCAGCCCCAGTATTATTCACGTAATTCCTACAAGCCATACCAAGAGCTTGTTGCCCCGTACGTCGACGCAAAGGCTACCAAGTAAATATTTTTTATCTTATTTTATTTTGATAAATCCTTTTAAGATAGGTATAACATAATATGTGCCACATCTTGATTAGCCTTGATACTATTTTGAATCTATGGTCAATATCAGAGATCAGTCTTGCAGTAAACCAACGTTTGGTAACTTATGAAAATCGATTAGCAATATCTTTTATTGTATCATTGAATATAAACTAAGTTAAGGAGTATTCGAATCATCAAATGAATTTACCACTGGTTCGGAATGCCGTTCCGACCGAGAAGAACCATTAAAAAACTCGGCAGTTGCTCTTTAAAAAATAAAAGAATATAAAATAAAATATATATTAAAAATACTTTTTATCTGTACCAGCATTTATTATGTCGATGTGTAGTAGTAATAATTTATTATACATCATAGTTATTTTTCTAGTGTGGTCCCAGTGACTGTTACTACTGCTGCTCCGGTTCCAACAGCTCAATACGTTTACGCAAAAAATTACGGCAACGAAGGCTACGCTAGAATCATCGAACAAGACAACGACATCAACGACAACAGCTATCAGTACAAGTATCGGACAGAAAATGGTATAAGTGCAGCGGAAACTGGAGTTTTCGATACAGGCAATTCACAAGGAGGTACTAGGGTCCAAGGATTCTATGAATACGTTGGGGACGATGGTGTAACTTACAGAGTTGACTACGTGGCTGACGAAAATGGATACCGTGCGACTGGCGCCCACTTACCAAAAGCTTAGTTAGGTAGTACTAATAAATTACGAACCATAAAATAAAATCGATTTCGCAAATTAAACCTGGGTTTTAATATTACTACCTAAATAAATTTTAGGAGGTGCAATAAAGATTTTTTAATTTGTGGTGTTAAAAATATTTTTAAGAGTTTCCTTCGGGGAAGCTATTTGGGATTTTATTTTTAGTTACATTTTATGAAGACAGTGTAATAAAACCTAAATTTATGGGAGGTATCGTATTATCGTGCACGCGATTTGATGATAAACAAACAAAAATGGAAAAGTTTTAAAGATGCGTTCAATACACTAAATGTGTAAGGTGTTCAGGTTTTTTTGTAGAAGACCAATGTGAATAACCTTATGATTATTAACCTTTACAATTGGGCGTGCCACAAATTAGCTTTTTTTTATTTTTATCATGTCAATAATAACCAGCGAGATAATTAATTTAAACTTTTTGTTAAGAAATATGGACTTCAATTTAGTGCTCTAAGTATTTGTTCATTTTTCTCTTGGCTCTGAGACCCGTACTGTAATTTTTCAAGTAAAAATGAGCTTACTAAAGTACAAGAATAGTAAAAGGTAATTTTTACCTTACTTTATAAAAAATTCGTGACCGCTGAGGTCTTATAACTGGGAGGTTTAGGGTTCGATTCCCGGCGGGGAATTATAATTGGGGATTTATAATTTCTAAATTATCTCTGGTCTGGTGGGAGTCTTTGGCCTTGGCTAGTTACCTCCCTACTTTCCAGCGATTTGGCGTTACGACACGATGGCCCGTAGAAACCGATTAGTGGAATGGGTTGAATATACACTGCCATACTCTTTCCAAGTTAGCCCGCTACCGTCTTAGACTGTATCGTCACTTATCATCAGGTAAGATAGTAGTTAAGGACTTTCTTGGTATCAAATAAAAAAAATTATAAAGCAAACACACCGGGTCTATGGAGCGCGTTCTCTACATGCTACGGAAACTTGAGTTTATTACTATATGTAATACTAGAAGCCCGCGCCGACTTCGTTCGGGTTGAAAATTAAATATTTGTTCTTGTGAACTTCTTATAGGAGACTATTGTCAATAAGATCACCACAGGAACCACACAAATATCCCGCACCGATACCCGCCACCGTGCCCCGCCGCGCCAGCCGGCACCATTTTATTATTTTGTCGCGCGGAAATATTAATTTTTCGATAACTCCTGAGATATTTATTTAAATTGTATAGTGTAAAGGGCACATATGTTCTAAATTAAATACTTACGATAATAAACATGTTTATTTAGATATAGATTGACATCACATCGGTTAAAGAAGCTTCGAAAATAATTCATTATTTTTAATCAAAATTTGAAAGATAGAAATGGTTACTGTAAGTTATCCTTAGAATATAGACATATGCTATCACGGACTTTTTTTTAGAACTCTTTATGAGGAACAATTCACCCATACATCATTTTCATCCAATAACAGTATATGATCCAGCGCACGCCTTGAAAACGTTTAAGAGTCAAAAAAATTTCCGACTTCTTTAACAAATTTGCACATAATATCTAGCCATAATACATTTATTAACATAATTATAGCCTATAACCATCTGGAATAATGTACCTTTGAAATGGTAAAAGAATTATTGTAATAGGTGCGGTGGTTCCAAAGTTTGCTCCGGACATACATACAAACTCACAAAATTCGCGCTCTATCTTTATTATAATAGTATAGATTTAGGACACAGTCATTGTTAATGTAATAAGTAGTATATTTCTAACACTCTTTCTATTTCGTCTTTTGTTGAAATGACTAAGGTTTTTTGCGATAGGAATTAAGCGAGATTATAGGCAAATACGAACCTGTTATCAGAGAAAATTGAATTTATTAATAATACACCTGGTTTTTCTCTGTAATAGAATTCTCGTTCACATATACATGCTATTTGATTAATTACATAAAAAACTTAAGTGTAAAATTAATACACAAACATTTTGTTTCGTCTTGTGTCTATAAATAAATATTATTATTCCAAGATCATTTTTTACTTTAGATGAGAGTAAGTTAGGGCATCTATGATCTAGAGTCACGGTCAACTAATTAAAGATACTAGTAGGTACCAGATCAGAATGTCATTTTTCTAGATTGTGGAAATTGTACACAACAGCTGGGAGTCTGAAAATTTTGGTACAGTTCTTGCAATTCACGAGAGCACGTGAGCTTTACTTGTGGTTCCGTCGTGTACATGCACATTGCGTAAGTGTGCGTGCCTCTCAGTAGCTTAATAGGTGGGAGCGGTCAGGCGCGAGCAAGCTCTCGCTCACACTTATACAGATACGACACGCACACAACCATGAGCCACGCGCCCTCGTGAATTGTAAGAACTATAATGGCTAGCTAACTAGCAAAAAAGTAATATTTAGGAAATAGCTGCTTATTAAAATACCTATATTTCCCGAAAATATAAAACAAATCTATGGTTGCGCATACAATGTTTTATCTGGATAAGTGGACACTGCAAAAACACAGAATAACAGATGTTTAAATTATTATCATTAGTTTTGATCATTATATTAATAAATAGATACCACTTTTAATGATCACTTGTTCATCTGACTCACCGGTTTCTTGAAGATAATAGTATACTGCTTTTTATGACTCCCTGCTTGAAGTCATTCAACTTTTGATCAAGTCAATTTTTCACATTCTAATGTTTATAAAACAAGACAATTTATCAAAATTCAGATAAGAAAACGAGAAATTCCTGCGTACGAGTAAATTTTTTTAATGTATTTATTAATTTAAGTGGAATTATTTATAGCTTCTACCTGCGGAAATACATTTATTTCTAACTAGGTTCTGCCCGCGGCTTCGCTCACGTTAACTTCAATTTTTCAAACCCCTATTTTATATGCCCTGAGGGGTTAAATTTTCAAAAAACCTTTCTTAGTGGTTGCCTACGTCCTTAATAGCTATCCTTGTGTCAAACAGCATGATCCAACCAGTGGTTTGAGCTGTGCGTTGATATAGGTATGAGTCAGTCAGTCTGTTACCTTTTCTTTTTATATATTTATAGAAAATTTATTGATTAAATATTTGTTATTTAAGGTTAGATTGATATCAGCTTTTCGTTGGGTTTACTTAAATATTGCGTGGAAACTGTTTGCCTGCAATAAAAGTAATTCATGATCGTATTCAGGTAGAAAGCTACCTGGATACGAGCTAGTTAGAGGCTGGAGCTAGATATATCTGTACTAAACATGAAAAACAAAAAAGAATATACGTATATTCAAAACGGTCAAGCCGTTTTTGAGTTTTAGCCATACAAACGAACATCATTTGATTTTTATATAAAAATAGATTAGTATTGCACTGCTATGCTTTGTTTGCTCAGGAAGGCAGTGCCGACAATATTTTACTTATTGTTAGAAGTAATACTACGAGTAAACATTATGATTTTCTATATAATTTTCTTAATTTTCTATTTCGCGCTCTTTGGCAATCTTAAGTTGGTATCAAAGAGCGCTGATAAAACAGGTTAACGTCTTCAGACAACTTTATAATTATGGTGATTTTCAAACTTTATTAACTAAATAATTGATTTATATAGTCAAGTCTATATTATACAAACGTTATGAGAAAATGTTAGGATTTGTTTCGCGTGTTCATGGTTCTGTATTACCGAAGAGAAATAAAGATAGAGTTTCCTCCAGTGATCCGCCAGCTGTGCGATTCTCTAAAAATCGCCACCCCAACCGAATAAAGGCGTAATCGAAAAAAGTCAATTTTACAGGAGAGCCAAAAAACCGTAGAAATGATCTACCTTCTTTGCTATTTACACCTGATTAAAGTTATATATATAGAAAGGCGAGTAAAAAAATAACGCGTCTTTTACTCTATTTGCTAAATTTTTAGCCTTATTTGCAAAAGAGATATTCAAGAAAAATCATCTTAAATTTTTATTCGTCTATGAACTTCGGCATTTATTTTTTGTAAAAAACAGTACGCCTTTATTCGCCTACAAATGCTCTAGTGAGCGAAACGCATCATTTTTGTGCATAACTTATTGAGTCAAATTTTGTATCGTAATCTGGCGCGCAATTATTTGTAACGCCGTTATTCTTGTACTTTTTGAATGATGCTCGAATCGTATTATAGATTCACTTCTATATTCGTTAGTCAATGCGAAAAATATAGATTCGTAATAAATGTTAACGCTAAAAATGAAAAATAATTTTTAATTTAAAAAAAGTCGTTAAAAATAACAAAAACTTTAATATTTTTTTAAATTAACAAGGAAATAATACAAAAAAATTATGTAAAACTTCATTAGTCCTTAATTAATATGGCAGTCTCAAAATGGTAAGTACATTCTTACCACCATCGATATTATTCACAAATAATTGAGCCAATTACTTAGAATTTCTTTGGAGATCAAAAATCGGAAATATAATCATTTATATCTTAATTAAAACAAATATGACTGATTTATGATAATTCTTAATGACAAAGCTGAATAGAAAATGCCACTGTACCGGTTCTTTTTAGTTAATTTAATTATGAAATCTATCTTATACTTTGCGCTTAAAACCAAACATACGCGTTTGATGATGTTGGTATTTTATTAGGAACTTAAGTTCTAATACAATTAACAATAACATAAATATGACATTAGTTATTGTGTTAATAGTTTAAAATGCAGTTTTATGCAGTTTCTACTTCTGGCAAAAAAAAAAACAGAAAATAGTAAAATCTTCTCAAATGTTCATTAAAAAATAAAAAATCAAAAGATAATAATGTAATAAAGTATCAACTACTAATAAAACTCCTTTAGGAACAGGATTTCTTTTAAAAGCTTTTATTTAACTTGCAATGTATGTATGCAGCTATGTTTGTTCGGGTGGAATCTTGCAACTCAATTTTGAAGCAGATATCTTAACCGATTGAGCTGAAATTTTGTATACACGTTTAGTTTAGATGACAATGCATGGTTAGTTGTGTGACGTCATTCTAAATCCAATATGGCGGAACATCCAAGATGGCGGACTAGTTATTTTTAATGCACTCCTACAATATGGGTATCAAATGAAATGGCTTGCTAAGAATAACTTGAAAAATAAAGTGACATCACTCTAAATTCAATATGGCGGACTAAGTTTTTTATGCTTTCCTACAATATGGGTATCAAATGAAAGGACTTGCTAAGAATACGAATGCGAGTTAAATTCCGTTGCTCCAATCAGTTTGAAATTTTGGTGTACTGGGGGTTTTTAGTTATCATTCGAAATAAATTTGTAGACGAAAAAAGACGTAAACGTTATTCACTCCCGACAACAGATCTGGCAAATTTAGGTAAGATTTTATAACACCTTTCTTCTTCTAGAAAATGTGCAGTAAATTTCGATAGAATAAAGCCGCCTTCCTTCATATTTTTGTCATTTTCAGAGATAAAATTCTAAAAAAAAATTAGCCTATGTAACACGATTTCCATCATCAGATAATGAAATAAAAAAAAATTCGCGTAAATGATCTTACGCCTTTATTCGGTTGGGGTGGCGAAATGATTGTTTCAGGGTGACGATTGCAATCGCCTTTGTATTGGCCGATACATACACGTTATTGGCTAAAATCAAAAATGCATTGTTGCAGGAAGAACGCAATAAATTCACCCAACCAATCAGCACAGTTGAGCAATGAATGATACAGCTTTTACATTTACATCGGCCTGCAGTTCACTTGCACCGCTCGAAACATTTGCTATTTCTGTAATATTGAATATCGGTCTTATTACAATAGTCTTAACATTCATTCATCTCAATTTATCGCTGGCCTATTTCTGTCTCAGATCAACAACCTCTCCTCAATGGGCAAACTTCACTCACTTCAGAGAACATTATGGAAAACTCAGGCATGCAAGTTTCCTTACGATGTTTTCCTTCACCGCTTAAGCAAGTGCTAAGTATACAAGTTTAATTTAAAATAATTATTATTTAATCTGTCGATGCTTTATTTAGAGCTATCAGTACAATATTCAAAGTAGTCTGTGTAGAGCTTTATGTAACGAACCCAAAAAATCAAGATCGAAATGGTTTCCGTGCTCCGCGCCTTTTCAAATTATTATTATGAGAATCTAAATTTATGGCGGTCAATGTTTTTTTATTCATTCATTCCAATACCAAATAAGGATACAATTTAAATGATACAGTTTATAGCGTTTGTTTTATTTGAAATATTGGAGCATAGCATTCAATGTTATGATATGATTTTTCATAGAGGGTTGTCAAATAATATACATATTATAATAAATAGAGCTAAAATATGAAAACTGTTTCATGTCAATTTAATGTAATGTAGGTAATGAAATGGTTTATTATTATTTTAGGATGTGTTATTGTAGAGAGAGAGTAGAATTTATTTCAAATACACGTGATGAATACGAATCATCAATGTAAAGCATTAAAGCTTGAAATCCCCATGTCGATTGATGGATTTGAGTACAGGTAGGTTTTTTCAAGGGATATTTGCACTATGAATTTTTTTCTGTACTGGATCGTTTTTTCCTCGGAGAATTCTTGATTCGAAATTCCTTGATAGAAATAATACCTACTAACACTTTGGATTTCTTCCTGGATTTTTTGAATTTGATTCAAACTCAAACAGTCGGGACCCATTAAAAATCAAAGTTCAAAGCTTCCCAATAATGGGTCCCGACTATGAAGTCAATATTATTTATTAAAATTCTAGATTACTGAACTTTTTATTTCCTTTTTAGTTTTTATTTTGGATTTTTTAAATTTAATATTTTATTTACATACGCGTTTCGCAAAGCATAATAATTGATTGTAACTAGTTTATTTATATACAAATGTGGTGTCACACGAGTCACAACTGAAAATCAGAGTCCTGCTTTGCATTTTCATATATGTATGTTTTTGCAGTACGATGCAAGGCAGTAGATACACTAAGATGTACATTGTAAAATCATTTTGCACCCAAAATTCACAGACGATTGATGTTACATAAATATATATTACTAGCTTTTGCCCGCGACTTCGTCCGCGTGGAGTTAGGTTTTAAAAATGTCGCGGGAACCCTGTTTGTCTATCTTTTTCTCAAGTCGCCACACCACGTACGAAACCCATGAACATTTTGTATGGGAAAATCAAGGGAAAATGTTTTTTCTTTTATTTTATTTTTTTTCGTCAATTTTCCAATATTTTTAATAGTTATTCTGCTATTCGGGACGGAGACAAATACAACAAATCAAAAATCATAAAATCGGTCCAGCCGTTCTAGAGTTATAAGTGTTCGAACAAACCCCACTTTGTTTTATATGTATATCATGTAACACGGGAACGGGATAAAAAGAATTCTATGTCCGTCTCCTGGTTCTAAGCTACCTTCCCACCAAATTTCAGCCAAATTGGTTCAGCCGTTCCTGAATAATAAATAGTGTAACTAACACGACTTTACTATATAGATTTTTTTGCCTGTGACATTATTATCTACTAATATTAAAGTTTTTTTTCTTAATTTTTGCCCAATGAGCAAATTCTCTTGTTGAGCTTTACTTACGACTTAGACAAGTCATCAGGTCTAGATAGTTTTAGCTTAAAAAATATTTATTGGTCTGGAGGTTTAAGGTATGTAACGTGGTTTACGTCTCACTAAGAAAGGATTTTCAGTAATCCCACAAAAGCTGTGGTTTTTCCTGACAACCCTAACTCAACTAAATAATAAGACGCGTAAAAGAGCATTCTTATGCAAAAGAATGAGTCATTCTTAGAACTTATTAAATTATTAGGAATTAGGTCAGTTGATTGGGAATTAATTGACCTAATTCTACTTCCTATTAATCCTATTAATATTATAAATGCGAAAGTTTGGGTGTATGGATGTTTGTTACCCAATCATGCCGCAACTACTGAACCGATTTGGTTGTTTAGCATAGAGATAGATTAAAGTCTGGAATAATATATACTTTTTATACTAATACTTTTTATCCTGGAAAATAAGAAACCTCCCGCAGGAATTGAAAACCTTAATCCACGCGAATAAAATCGCGGGCATCAATTAGTTCCTAATACGATACATCACACTATCACACTATCTAATATTATAAAGGCGAAAGTTTGTATGTGTGTGTTTGTTACTCTTTCACGCTAAAACTACTGGACAGATTTGGCTGAAATTTAAATCACAGATAGATTACACCCTAGATTTACAAATAGGTTACTTTTAATCCCGGAAAATTAAAGAGTTCCCGCGGGAATCAAAAAACCTTAATCCACGCGGAAGAAGTCGTGGGCGTCATTTAATCTTAGACCTACCTAATCTAAATCTTAGACCCACGAAAGTACCTTTTCTTCCGTGAGTCTTTCTTTATCTCGGTACGTTCAGTATTGTTATTATTTTGACCTGTAATCATAGCATTGACATTCATACCTGAGAACATCACATCATCAATTAAAGTCTTCGCACCTAGCTCAGCACAGTCTAAAAAACAAGCTTAAAGAAATCGCTTTTTTTGTTTTATTCCATGGTTGACGAGCTCTGACCTCTAAATTAGATACTAAAATAAAGAAAATGAGGCAATGGAAACATAATACATGGGTGTGGTATAGATAAGGAGGCATTTTCTATATATGGTCACGTATTGTCTCATTAATACAGATATAGTTTTATTATGACTATAAATTTAATCAAATTGCTTGCATCGAAATAAATCTATAGGCTTTCATTAAAGATTGAATAAATGTTTACTTAATAAAAAAAAAAATGAAAAAAAAAAGTAGGTATAAAGTACCATGTTTATGCTTTAACGTCACCTACCTCATCATCATCATTTAACTCATCATCAGGTGAGATCGCAGTTATTAAGGGCTTTTTGTAATCGAAATAAAAATAAAAAAATTCCCAAAAAATAAAAAAATAAATTTTCATCATGATTGAGAAGCTATAAAATAGTTATCCTTCCAATCAAACAGAGCTGGAAATTAATCGGGTTGAATCATCATGAAGGAATTTAGGAGAAAAAATATTTTAAGACGTATATTTTTGTACGTGCTGCAATTTATTATCCTTTGCTAATCTATTTTGTTAAATCTACCCGTTAAATTAAAATTATTTTATATATTCCATTATTGTGTTAAATTTTGAAAGATGGATAAAAATTTGATGAATATAACATTATAATATAAAAACCTGTTTTGTTGTAAAACCTGTGGGCAGTATTAGGAGTTGGAATCTGTAGTTCACATTTTACTGTACCTACCTATTTCCCAGGAATCCAACGTAATTAATGTGCAAAGTTCCATTTGAATCAGTCCAGTAGAAATGATGAGAAAAGTTAAACCAAAAAATAACTATTGTAGAACACCTTAACATCAAAAAATAAGAACCTCTTCTAAGGTGTTATCTATGTAATTTAGAAAACCGCATCAAAATCAGACAAGTTACTTTATCAGGAAATAATGGTAAAAAAATTAAATAAAAAAACATGTATAGCAGCGCCGTCTTGTGACCTCACCGTATTTAAGAATCTATTCAGAATTAACGCGAAAACATTCTTACTGCAAAAAACTTTATGAAAATCGGCCCAGTAGTTTTCAGGAAAATGATAAGGAAAGAATGCATACAAAACCGCTCACGCTAGTCGCTTATATTATTATGCTTATAACCTATCCGCTTCCGTCGTGGGAAAAATCTTCAAAATGTTTACAGGTTGTCGGTATTATAATACCTTAAATGGAACTAGGTATTTGATAGAAGCAATATCAAATAAATTTTATTTATGCATAATAGTGAAAACCCATATCTGAATAATTTAGCGTAGCTGGCTCTAAATTATAACTGCCGAAAATAAAAATAAACTTGCAAAAAACAAAAATCATCTTAGATTTTATCAGTCTTATCTTTATGTAAAAGTTAAAACTACATAAACTGAAGTTACACATAAGTTGTACAAGTTGCAATGGGGGCACAGAGTGTGAAGAACCGATGGTAATTATGGTCCCAAGAGGACTTCGCACCGGAAAGTGAGGTATTGGTCTACCAACCTAACTGTTTGTCGACCAAGAGTCTACTCTTCTCGAGGTGAACCGACGACATCAGACGAGTCTCAGAAAGTGGCTGGATACAGCGCCGGCTGTATCCATCTACTTCTGCACTGACAGGGGATACAATTATATCTTTTCCCTAAGATGTCCTTTTTTGACTTTTGAAAGGATCAAATGAAAACAAAACCCACAGACAAAAACCAGCTACGAATCACCTTTTAACTGTCAAAATCACGAGTATAAATAAAAATAACTTGGAGTAAAAAAAAATTTGTGTTTGAAAAATAATGACTTTTTGACATCAACAAAATTTTTTTTACTCCGAGCTTTTTGAGATCGAATTGACATAAATTTTGAATTATTGTGGTATTTTTTTTTTTTTAATAAAGAATATTAGGCAACCTGAAGTTGACTAATATCCTCCTATCCCCTCCAAATAAGCGGAAAGCTTGTGTTAGGAGTGGGTACGACAATAGTGCAACGGGTGGGATTCGAACCTGCGACCTTACAGTTTTCAGTCCGCACCTTTAACCGTTGGGCTATTGAGGCTATAAATTTGTACCTCCTACTTCTATGATTTTCTTACAATGGCAATAATTGCGGGAATAATTTTTCTCCCGTTTTATCCACTGTCAATATTCTTTCCACCGCTGTGCCCATGCTCGACGGGTGGATAAAACTAAGCGAGGGGATAAACATTTTATCCTTTTCCCGGGGATAAAATTTCTCTCGCCCATGCTGGCTGGCTGGCAAGACCAAGTCACGTATAAATCCATATTAAAGACCTATGATCAGCAGTGGACGTCTATCGATTGATAAAAAAAAGATTACATAAACCTATTAACATTTTGAGACAGTTCGGTGTATTCTAAACTTAATTATAAAGCTAACGGCCGACCTTCTCCACTAATGTAGTCATACTACAAAACTTTGTGTTAATGATAAGTAGGGTTAGTATAAGATTTAATTCGATTGATCGTATCCGTATTCGAATACATTAGCATGAAAGTGTAATGCACCTTAACTGTATTGATTTAAGTTACAAATTCAGTACAATCGATTTTAATTTGGAGCATATTCATATACGTGAAAGTATGAGAATGCATACACGATTGAGCTCTAATTTAATGTTATTGTGGTTTTTACTTTGACGCTAATGTCATCGAATACGATCAATCGAATTAAATCTTATACTAACCCTAAAGACGTAACCGGAACTGAGTAATTATTTATTTTTTCTGAGCATAATTTTAAGAAAATAAACATTTTAAGAGCTTTTGCCCCCTATTTAATCTCCTTAGGTGTTGAATTTTCAAAAATCCTTTCTTAGTGGATGCATACATCATAATAGCTTTCTGTATGCCAATCGCCCAATCCGTCCATTGATTTGAGCAATACTTTGATAGATCCATCAGCCAGTCACCTTTTTCTTTTATGTATTCAGATAAATGTTTAATGTATGTTAGAATGCCAGCCGCCCTAGCCATATTACAATACAAACCTATCGTATATATTCTCTTTCTATGATCGCTAACGCTGTAAAGTAGGCGTTCCCCTGTTGTAGGGGGTGTAGAGGGGGGTAGATGTTTCCTCTGCTAATATTTTTGTTTAGAATCAAAATTAAGTGAACTTTTTAAATGAATAAAATAAGTAATAAGGTACACACCCATTTAATTTTCTAACTTTACATGAGAAAAACAAGAGAAAATGCAAATTAGGGCTTTCGCACGAATACCTATTTTGAAAATTGTTCTATAATAATTAGTTTTAATTAATAAATGGGAAAAATAAAAATATAATTAGTTGTCAATGTTGCGAAAAATATCGAGTTTTTATTATATTTAACACGCTACTAATTTGCGAATAAAAAAATTCTTTGGTTTGTAACTTGTAACACATAATTTGTATAAAATGTACAGCTCACACCCAGATCCGCCTGTATTGTTTAGAGATATTATCAACCTACACGGTTGTTATTTACACTGTACGGTTGTTATTTATAGTGTATTTTTATAGTACCATAGTTAAACAAGAAAATTTTATAGTTTCGTATATTCCACCTGTCTGTCTGTAGGTATATCAATCTATGGGTCATTCAGAAACTATTATAGCTTCTTTGAAAGTTATATCTACTAAATCTATACTAATATAATAAAGCTGAAGGGTTTGTCTGTTTGAACGTGCTAATCTCAGGAACTACTGGTTCGTATTGAAAAATTCTTTTTGTGTTGGATAGTCCATTTATCGAGGAAGGCTTTGGGCTATATAACATCACGCTGCGACTAACAGGAGCGAAGTATCAGTGAAAAATGTTGCAATTTCACCCTCACCACCTGGGTGCCTGGAGCACTTCGACCATCCGATGTTCCAGATCCTTTTTTCCACGTACTTTGAAACTGTGGAACCAACTTCCTGCGACGGTGTTTCCACTGAATTACAACATGGGGTTATTCAAGGGGCGGACCAACAAATTCCTGAAAGGCCGGCAACGCATTGGTGGTGCCTCTGGTGCTACAAGTGTTCATGGGCGGCGGTAATCACTTAACATCAGGTGACCCGCCTGCTCGTTTGCTCGCTAAAAATATAAAAAAAAAAAAAAACGGGGAAAATTATCCATATTTAAAATATATTCTTTTAAAAACTTCTTAATCGCGATTATAATAACAGAAATTGACGCGGACGAAGTTGCGCGCAACGACTAGTACTCAATATAGAGGTAGTAGGTACACTACTAAAATTATGAAAAATATTTTCATGTTGGTGTGAAAGGCTCGAATATAGAGCCGTGAAGCCAGTTAAAAATCCTCTTACGAGACACAGCTAATGGTAATCACAAAAACACGCCATTCCGTATGTATCATAAACATAGTATATAGATACCTTATTATTAATAACTTTATGGTTTGTTTTAAGATTTTGTATTTTTTTTGTTATACCTTTTGCAACATAGTGGTTCATATTTCACTTCAGTGAGTGGAATATGAACCACTATGGAACTATAACAGTATGGAATTAACTCCGGCCGTGCATGAACCGCAAATCGCAAAAATGCGTCTTTTGCCACCAAAATCAATACAGGTATGGCAGTTTTCCTTATGAAGTTTTTATACTAACGTGTTTAAAAATATTCATCAAAAACGTGAAGATGGTAAATTCTTATAAGAGTCAACTCATTTGCAACAAACCTACTTTCCGCTTTTGTATCACAATATTCTATTTATATATTAGGATTCTATTTATTACTTTTAAGGATCAATTTATTATTGGATAGAAGTACCTACCTACGTCTGTCTAATAATAAATTGGTCCTTAAAAATGTATGAATTTATAGAGGGGGTGTCCGCTATGGCCAGGCGGATGATCAGTAATTCTATTCCTAAGTTAAAACCTTATACATTCACAAAGGTTTTCAGGCAGCCTACTCGTAACCCTCGCTAACTATATCTTTCAAAAACCTCATTATTTTCTCTATAGAAAGGTTATTTACGTTTTCTTTTCAGATCTTTCCTCATCTTGCAGCTCCGATTGGTGCCATTAGCCAATGGTATAATATAAGGTATGGTAGGTTACAGAGTAGTCAGCTATCAAGGGTAAGCTGGTCTCTTCATCACTTTCTGGACAGAATGAGTCATCTTTAATTCTTATTACTACCAAATTGTATGCCTGCTACCAGTGCTATAGAAAGAAGGTGGGTTGATAAGGCCCAATTTCCGCCCCTCATACACTCGAAAAAAAAAGTTCCAGATTCCGACAAATTGTAAATGTATTTATATACTTGAAGATATAAACTTTATTTTAATATAAAGTTTAGGTGATAAAAAAAATAGTAAATTACAGAAAATATTACCCAAAAAGAGAGTGTTTCGGCTTTTTCATACATTTTAGTCGTTTTTTAAGCTTTGATTTAATATTTTAGAATGAAGCACTTCATGAACCATGGTAAACGTAACTGATAATGATGCTCCTTTTTGTAAGCTTTTATATGAGTACTAGCGGACCCGACAGACGTTGTCCTGTCTTAACTATGAATATTGAAACTCCCATTTTTACCCCCTTGGGGAGAGAATTTTCAAAAAATGTAAAATACGTAATTCTTTATTTTTGATCAAGAGCCAAAATATCAAGTTTCATAAACATAACTTGAAAAATAACTTGAAGAACGAAGGACTATCATACAAACATTCAACCCCTATTTAATCCCTTAGGGGGTAGAATTTTTAAAAACTGTGAAACACCTACTTTTTTGTTTTCAATTTAAAGCCTAAGTACCGAATTTTATGGGTATAGCTTGAAAAATAACGGAGTTTCATACAAACTTTAACCCCCCTTTTTACCCCCTTGGGGGGAGAATTTTCGAAATATGTAAAATACGTAATTCTTTATTTTTGATCAAGAGCCAAAATATCAAGTTTCATAAACATAACTTGAAAAATAACTTGAAGAACGAAGGACTATCATACAAACATTCAACCCCTATTTAACCCCTTAGGGGGTAGAATTTTTTAAAAGTGTGAAACACTTACTTTTTTGTTTTCAATTTAAAGCCTAAATACCGAATTTTATGGGTATAGCTTGAAAAATGACGGAGTTTCATACAAACTTTAACCCCCCTTTTTACCCCCTTGGGGGGAGAATTTAAAAAAAATGTAAAATACGTAATTCTTTATTTTTAATCAAGAGCCAAAATATCAAGTTTCATAAACGTAACTTGAAAAATAACTTGAAGAACGAAGGACTATTATACAAACATTCAACCCCTATTTAACCCCTTAGGGGGTAGAATTTTTAAAAACTGTGAAACACGTACTTTTTTGTTTTCAATTTAAAGCCTAAATACCGAATTTCATGAGTATAACTCGAAAAATGACGGAGTTTCATACAAACTTTAACCCCCCTTTTTACCCCCTTGGGGGGCGAATTTCGAAAAATCCTTTCTTAGTGCTCGCCTACGTCATAAAAGGAACCTACTGTCAAAATTTCAAGTTTCTAACTTCAGTGGTTTAGGCTGTGCGTTGATCGTCAGTCAGTCAGTCAGGACAAGCCTTTTTATATAATTATAGATTAATTTATTTTGGTTTCGTAGTATATAAATACATTTACAATTTGCCGGAATTTGGAACTTTTTTTTTCGAGTGTATGGGGGGCGAAAATTGGGCCTTATCAACCCACCTCCTTTTCTGTAGTTTCTGCTGTTTTGTCTTCTTCTTATCTAATGATTTAAGCAAATTCAATTGCCTTGAACATACCTATTGTGTCGTTCCATTCTGATTTTGATGAATAAGGAGTACAAAAATATTAGCATATTATTAATCAGATTTATGTTTTATTATACAAATTAAAATAAATTAGTCTAATTTACGTATTGGGTGTTCTAACTCTAGTCTTAAATGAACAATGATACTTGTTTTTAAGTCCTAGTGTCAAGTAAGTATGACAAAGTTATTGTTTTTTAGTATTTTGACTGCAAAGTGACCTTATGTAATTTAATGACTAATATGGATAGATCAAGTGCTATTTTAATAAAAACAATTCTTCACTCTCGTAGTAAATTATTTAAATGTTATTGCAATTCGCCGTCTAAAGTGGGTGGGTTCTATCGTTGATATAAAAGCCTGCGCGGATTTTTTTATCCGCATTCAAACTAGTTCAACGAAGCTAGGCAAATCTTAAAAAATTAAAATGAGATTCGCCGTAAGTAGATTGTTTTTGTTCGAAGTAAAATCACTTATCAAAAAAAAAAAAATCGTGAATATGGATAAATGAAATAAGATGTGTTTATAATTTTGGTGATACTAATATGAGCAATTTGTGAATTCAGGTGGTCATACTGGCTTGTGTGTTGGCGGTCGCCAGCGCCCAACTAAATACAGGAAGATACACTCCCAACGCCGGACAGTACCAATACAACAAATATAAGCCCGGCAACCAGTTCAACAGATACAACACCAACAACAACCAGTATAACCGCTTCAACAACAACCAGTACAACCCCAACCAGTACAACCCCTTCAATAACAACTACAACCGCAACCAGCAGCAGCAATATACCCCATTCAAGCCTTTCGTGTCCTCTACTACACCTTTCCCCCGTCCGGCCGTCACTGTGACCCCTGCTCCGGTAGTCATCCCTAAGGTGACCCCAGCCCCATTCATCCCTCCCTTCGTGCCCGCCGTCACTCCTACCCCCTTCGTTCCTGTTATCACCGCCGCCAGGGTCGCTGCAGATGCCCGCTCTGCCGAGACTGTCAAATACGGAAATGAAATCAACCCCGACGGTAGCTACAACTACTTGTAAGTAGAATTCAAATAAAATAATATGCCTTGTTAAAGAAGTGATTTAAACGTTTAATTAAACTTTTTTCTCTTTTATAGCTTCGAGACCAACAACGGCATTGCCGCTCAAGCCCAGGGCACACCCCGTAACTTCGGTGGCAACCCCCCAGTAATTCCTGATGTCGCTGATGGTTCCTTCTCCTGGATTTCTCCCGAGGGCCAGCTCGTTGCCATCAACTGGGTTGCTGATGAGAACGGCTACCGGGCAACTGTAAGTAAATTCTATGTGTATTAATATCTGTAAAAGAAACAAACCCCCAACTACAGATAATGTAAAGATAATTTTAAAATTAGCGCATTGCAAATGAAAACTTTTAATAAAATTCGTTATCTACTCTACCCTACTGCCAAGGGATTTAGCGTTCCGGTACGATGGCGCATACAAACCGATTAACAGTATGGTTTTAACTAAAACTGCCGTAACCTTCCAAGCTATGCCGCCGCCATCTAATGTTGCGTCGTTACTTTCCATCGGATGAGATCGCAGACAAGGGCTGTATAAAAAACCTGTTAAATTACAACTAATTTAATTGTTTCTCTTCCAGGGTGACGCTATCCCCCAGCCACCCCCACTACCTGACCAGATCGCCCGTGCCTTCGCGTACATCGCAAGAAACTCCCCAGTCCCAGCGGTCGCCAAAGTCAACAACAACTAAATAGTCACTTCTTTATAATTAATTATTATAATAGTTAAGGAACTTTACCACCACGATAATACATTTCAAAAAGCTACCTAGAAATAATAATAAATGTACAAAATACACAAAACAATTGTGATAAGACTAAAACATGAAATACGAAATGATGCATTTTGACTGTGAAATATGAAAATTTTAATAAAAAGATAGTTTATAATT
Organism: Hipparchia sbordonii; assembly: GCA_038048805.1. NCBI lineage: Eukaryota > Metazoa > Arthropoda > Insecta > Lepidoptera > Nymphalidae > Hipparchia > Hipparchia sbordonii. The sequence continues at coordinate 8,726,736 of CM076102.1, forward strand.
ATTTACTGGATGTATTGTTATTTCTTACCTAAATTAATATAATTTTTAAACGTTACTTATTAATATGATTTTTAACTATATTCAGCGACTTATATATATAAAAGTTGTTTCGCGCGAGTTTGTCTGCGTGGAATTAATTTATTTTATGCCGCCGAAATCATTTATTTTTTCGGGATAAAATGAAGCTTGCGTCACTCTCCAGGTTCTCACCAATAGTTATTCATTTCATAAGTCCTGTCGATCCATTGTCCCGTTACTATATGATTGAAAGACAAACCAAGGAACCGACTAACCAAAAAATAATCTGCATTGTGAATATTTAAAAGATGTAAATTAATTGAACTGAAGTTTAAATGACAATTACGTATTTTGACTTCAATGACATTCTAACAAGAACTATAATAACAAGAACTACTGCTATATTTTGAACTTTGACTTTGCCACAGTTTTTATTAAATTATACATTAAAATTGAATTTTAATGTAAAGATTGGTATATTTTGTGATATTTGATCCAATTATGTAAGCGCGACGCGACGACGTGGCATGTAAATCGATTCAAATATAGTCCATCGACAAAATCAAGTCTAAAAGATTCTCTCAAATTATATGAAAATCAGTTCAAAGTTTATTTAAAATCAAATATTAATATTGATTAAGAATAATTAATATGTAATAAATGGGACCACTATCTGCTTTATTATGAACTTCTTAAGTTAAACTTGAATATTATTAGGTTTTAGGTTCAAAAAAGACTGGACATTAAATAGGTATGTACAAAATATAATCTGAAAATATGGAATCATTATTAATGTTCTGAATCTGAAAAAAGAAGTTTTTAAGGCCGCTCTCCTACGTTCAAGCGAATTCTACGCGAATGCGATGCGGAGCGATGATTTCGCGAGTATAAACCATCTGCTTTTGGGCTGCACGCAGAATGTAAAATTGCAGTTTGGGTGCAGTTCTATGGCAGTTCATATAAATTATTGCACATCCGACGGATTATAAAAATCCACGTTAATTTCTCGAGAATTTTCAATATCATCATTTATACGATATTGAATAGTGTAAATGTATTTTTATTCTACGTAAGATCTAGCGAATTTCTCTCTCCTTTTTAACCCCCAATGCAAAAAGAGGGGTAATAAGTTTAACGTGCGTCTGTGTGTCTGTCTGTTCCTTCGTACCTTCCCAACGAATGAACCTAATAAATGGAAATAATGATAATGATGATCGGAAAAATTTGAGAAAATATAAATACTGAAAAATATTATTGAAAATAAATAGTTTTAAATTTTAAAATAAAACAGAATTAATTCAACGGCATGCAAGGTACTTGTACTTTATGTTCGCTAGGTTTGGTTCAGTGGTTAAGCTGGATCAAATTAATTAACATACAGACAGACAGGTATCTATAAACTATACCTATTATATTAATCAAAAAGTAAATAATATTTAATTATATTAATCATATTTTTAATAGAAACCATCGACATCTGACCTCAGTCTAGTATAGCAAGTTGGAGAACAACCTTTTTTGTAAACCTAGGTTCATTTACCCTACCCGATGATTACTTTGCAAGTAATTTTTTTAAACACGACTAGGTGTTAAATTAGAAGCACAAATCCTATGAGTGCTCGTTTCTGTTTTTGCAAAGCTTTTTTATGCAAAATCCATGAGTTCGATGTATCGTGCTGATTGTGGTTGAGCCACTACTTTGCCATACACAATGGATGTACAGCAACAACTAATGGTGAAGATACTACAATGAAATCAGGTAATAATAGCTTATTAGAAGTGTATTGAAATTTATAATTAAAAGAATTTTTTTCTCTGATGCTGAGCATCGAAACTTGTACTCAATAAAATTAATCAGTAATTTTAATTTAACCTAAACTTAGAAATTATTATGTTATATACACACACTACATAACATAATTGTAAAAAATATTTAATTAAACAGACCATCAAAATATGTATATTTATTTATTTTCTAGAATATAGGAATGCATAATTAATTTGCCAAAGATGTTGTGATACAGGATCTTGGTTTAAATAAGTGGGGGAGGTTTATGTGTCGGAGAAATATTAATTTAAGAAAAATTAATACTTTTTTTAATATAAAGGGGGGAATTAATTTATTTATATGATTCTAATAACATAATATGACACCAAATACTACTTAACAGAGTAGCTCAAACAGATCCTAAAAGGAGTTGGCATCTTTGCCCCTATGAAATTTTATTAATTTGTATAAAAATATCACCCCACCCCAATCTTAAGTCTTCACCTCATAAATGCTTCCTGCCTCTTGTATATTCGTAAAAAAAATTTAAGTACATAAAAGTCACTAAAATTAGGTAGTAGCTGTATAACTACTCTTATAATAATTTGCGTACAATACTAGATGACTTTGCTTTTACATATAGTCGCATTTACGTTAACACATAAAAGTCTACATGCGTACAAGGCGGGCGGGCGGACGGTCATCCGTTGAGATTTCATGAAATGTTATCTTTATAACTTTAAGGTTTCACCAGCCAGCTGCGTTACAGCAAGGTGCCCAAATATATTTACAAGTACTATATTACTATTATTATAGAACCTAAAATTCGATACGACCGTTCAGTTTGAGGTTCGGGTTTGAAAATATATTAACCTGGTTGATCGATTGTTAATATAGATCACTCCTTGTATACCTACTTGCCTGTGGAAGTCTTATCAAAATTCAATAAGCCGTTCTGAAAATTAGCCTGGAAACACAAAAATGATTAACGTAGTTGGGTTTTTCTATCGCTCAAATAAAATCAGGATCTTATTAATTAAAGGCAAAGAAAGGCCTTTAAAAGTAAAGGCATTTGTTATATATGTATTGTGTAGACATACATGAGTTGTGCTCAGACATAGATTTTAATTTTATTTATATGTCTAGATATCCAGAACCGTTGAAGTAAATTAACAAACAGTAACTTTCAAAACCTGCTTTTGTTTAATTTACCAAAAAACAAAACGGGTCAATGACTCTATTAAAAGAGTACGAACTCCGTGCTCTGCTCGGTTGGAGGTCGAAGATAGTGCAATAAAAACGTGTTAATAATTAATGTGAAATCAATGAAGCATAATACATAGTATTAGGTAAATAGACATTATTAGGTAAATGACATGTTTCCCACTTAATTATTGTGTTTTAAATCATAGTTTTATTTATGACTAGCTTCTGCCCGCGACTTCGTCCGCTTGAAGGGGTTTTTAAAACTCCTGTGGGAACCAGGCGATACCTAAGAGGTATCTTATGTTTCATTCCAAGTCCTCAACTATACTCATGCTGATCCAATGCTTTGCTGCGTCATTGAAGGTCCAACCAATAATAACCTAACGAGCCAACAAATACTTTACAATTTTAGTGGCTATTCAAGGGTTGATGTTCTCGAAAACAGTATTGTAGTACCTATGAAACCGTTATTGTTTCGTGATTTCACTGACGAACTGTCAAACTCGCGAAATTAAAATAATTCTTAAATTTTTTGAAATTATCCAATTTTCTGAGCAATTTTCTTAACCTTTCTTTCCGTAAGAACCTTCTCCTTACAATAGTAAACACAACAAAAAAAGAATTAGCGAAATGGGTTCAGCCTTTCATGCGTGATGACCAAGGGAAATACGGATTCATTTTTATATACTGTATATCAGTTATATAGTGTTATAGTCAGTAGTCGGATATCTTTAAATTTTTCGTAAAATAAATAGTAAATCATAAATGATAAACAAATGATTTATAAGAATTTTCAAAGTATCAAATAGTATATATGTAAGTATCAAATAACTGTACTCTGATACTTTATGTGTTTTTATAGACATTTACAAAGATACCTCACACCTAGAGGCCTAATTAACACCTAGTGAGAGGTATAACGCCTTATAAAAACATTTTAAGCCTCATAAAACTTAGATTTATGTTTGTACTTGCATTCTGGAAACGATTCCTAGATACTTTTTATCCAGTTTATTCATTTTATAATGATCTCCATATCGTTCCAGCAACTTGTAAATTATAAAACAAATATAATTCCAAAATTTAAGTCGATTCTTGGATCAATAAATCTAGGTATACGAATGAATAAAATTGAAGTGGCTGATTGTAATTTCAAAATAAATTAAAAGTAAAAAAACTTTTTTAGAAACAAGCTTTTATTTAAATAAAAAGAAGAAAAAGAATAAAATAAACTTTTCTTTTAAAACTTTTACTATCAACTTGTAACGTCATTACACAATTTATATGATATTAAAGCTTGTCGCGAGATATAAATAGGTACTCGTATTTAATTAGTTTAAAAATTTTAAAAATTAAAATCCAACAGATCAAGTTATTTAATTTACTTGTTCATCTACACAGGTCTTGGAGGATATAACTAACACACAGGTAAATCTCGCGAGGACTTGTCATAAGAGTCACAAGTTGGCCTACATGAAATAAATAAGTTTGAGTTTGAGTTTAAGAGGATACTTAATTAAAGGAGTATAATATTGTAAAGTGATGGGGTCATATTCAGACGAGGAAATACATCGGTATCCTAGTTTAGGGTGTCCTTGGATGTTATAGGTGTCACAGTGGTTCAAGGCAGAAGGCGTCTGAACCCACGCGACTAGCCAGTTTTCTTCAACATTCGAAGATTACGCAATCGTACAGAAATATAATATAACTGGTTTTAAAGAAGATTTATCTCTCCAGCGACCTTATAAATCGTACGAAATCAAAATTAATAGATGAACCTTGTCGCTATAGTTTGGATGAGAGATGACATTGAGGTTTGATACGATTTTGCTTTTAGAATAATCAATATTTCCATACCAATATGGATTGGATTGTGTAGAATTTAACTCTTAAATCTAAATATTAAAATTGGCCTATGAGTTATGCTTAATCAACTTCAAGATAACACTCATAATTTGTACTTTTGTGATATCTCGTACTTACATGTTTGTGAGTCGTTAACTGCCTCCTTTGTTTAGTGATTAGCAAGTTCTACTGCGGATGACGAGGTCGCGGGTTCGATTCCCGGGTCGGGTCAAAAATTTATTGGATTTTTCTCTCAAGAAATTCTCAGTAGGTACTAGCCCGGAGTTGGAAAGGCGCTGTGCCACGCCTGTGCCTCGGAGAGCACGTAAAGCCGTCAGTCTTGCGCATGACTTCTCTCCGATCGTGTTAGATTTTCCGCCCCATCGGACTATGAGCGTGAGGGAATAAAGAGCGCACCTGTGTTTGCGCACACACTTGTGCACTATAATATCTCCCGCGCAGATGGCTTATCTTTGTGGAGATTCGGTCGGGAAGACATTATGTGAGTCGTGATCGTAGACCGACAAAAATTTGTTCAATAGAACGAGACTGCTTTCAACATCATCATTTTAAATCATTGCTAGCCAACAGATAGGCATGAGTCTCCTCTCAGTCAGGTGCTAGACCGCCACGCTGGCCAAACGCGGATTGTCAAACTTCACACAGCTTTGGGGACGTTAGGGAGAATTCACAGACATGCAGATTTTCTCGCGATAATTTTCTTCAGCGTTGTGGCTAGTGATATTTAACTGCTTATTTCACCAACGTAAAATAATTAATATTATATTTTTAATATAGGTAGGCTAACCAATTCCATTACAAAGAGCGTAATAAACCGTTGGTAAAAACCTTTTGTTTGCTCAATACACTTCAATGTAAAAAAATTAGATACTCGTACGGGATGATTAGTTTATGTGCCTAGTTTAAGTTAGAAGTAATATTTTATTCTGTTTTTATTATATTTAAACTTTTGAATAGATATTGAATAGGTGTAAGGATTAAAGTAGTGATTTAGCGCACATTGTGCCACCATTTACTGGGTACTTAAAAGTTGCCACACATGAACCTCTGACATCAGAAGCTACCACTCATGCTTGCTTGTCTTGCGCCACTTCACGCCAACCGGCTTTCCTTATTCCGGTTTCCGTTTCCTCACTCATTATCTGGAAAAGTACGTGTAAAAGGTATAAATATCTGATAATAATAATAGTGTAATAGGTAGCATAGACTTTGTTTGATGTCTAACTAGACGATGCCCGCGATTTCGTCCGCGTGGATTTAAGGTTTTTTAATTCTCGTGGGAACTTTTTAGTTTTCCGAGATAAAATATAGCCTATGTATTAATCCTGGGTATCACTTATCGTCATTCTAAATTTCAGCCAAATCGGTTCATTTGTTGAGGCGTGAAGGAGTAACAAGTACATAGATACAAACTTTCGCTTTTAGGCATAATATAAGTGTGATTTTCATTTATAATTAAAACACCTTAAAATATTATATTATTTGTTATACTCTAATGCTTAATATAGAAACACTCGCTAAAACGAGGAATTTCCTTTTTAAGGAAACGTTTATTTTGAATAAAGACAATATTTTAAAACAACTTAGACGGCGATATCAGGTTTTGTTATCTTCTTGATATATTTTTGAGGTTGGTGTGCAGCTAAAGTAGGTAAAATGTGTAGATCGTACTCTACCGTACATACTGGATTATGGTATGAAGCTTGCGTGTATGTTGCAAAGCAAGCAGTACATATAACAATTAAGTATAACTTATTCCACAGGCGTTAAAGTATATTAGCTAAATATTTAATTTCGACAGGCTAGTTGATAGCAATTATGCAGGTCTTACGCGAAGTACTACCAGTGAACCTACTGGTGGTACTACGGGAGTTTTTTTTGTTCTAATGTGATTTTGGCTCGAAATTATAATTGTAGGCAATAGAGAATTGGGAATAAGGTAGCAAAGTCATGTGGCACTGTATTTTAAAAATATTTTGAAAATATGTACATTTGTATTATACGTGAATGATGAATTTTTAATGTCAAGTACATTACACCCATTACTTGGTTTATACTCCAAGTATAGATTAGATATAGCTAGATAGATTTTATTATTTTTGTAACCGTTCCTTGAGCACCTACTGATATTTTCTTCTAAAATAAAACGCTATTACGAAATATGAATGATCACACAACAGAACGTTATACAAATTATAATTTGGAGAATTTTATTATCAACTTGTAGAGCCAAAAAAGGTTTGTGATCGTCCTTGACTTAAATAAATGGTCTATTAAAGTTGGTGAACTTATATTTATAATAATTAAATAAATTAATACTGTTAAATTGAAGCAACCAATAAAAACTTCCGTGTATCTGTATAATATCTTTTAAAATCCGATTATAACGTGATAATATACTTACACACTGGTTTGTGACAGGTTAATGTCTATCAACACATAAAATATAATATCGGCCACGTGATTATAAATTGATCATCCTAAATCGATCATAATTTCAGTGATCTTGTCAGTTTGATTGTCAAATATACTCAGCTCGTTTAAATAAATTTAAGCAGAACAAAAAAGTATTCCTTAAATAAACGGTGTTAAAATAAGCTCAGTTAAGTTAGGACTGCGGTTCCGAGGTCGGTCCAACGATACCCCACACAATGGGATAGACGGGTAAAAAATATCATCCCCTTTTACATATAGAGGAGGTACCCAAAATAATAGTTTTTTTTTCCAATTTCGGCGTAATTAATATGCATGGCCTTGCCAAATTATAGTTCTTTAATACCAATAGTCTCTGTGCTATGCTGCGGACATGACGGACAGAAGGACGGACTTGGTAAAACTATAAGGGTTCCTTGTAGGTTTACTACGGAACCCTAAAAAGGATGAAACAAATTTAAGTAAGATACAGTATTGAAATGGAAGAATGAATAAATATAAAAAAAATTAAGGAGGGTTTGTTTAAAGTCCATACAAAATAAATTCTAACCACATGAATTTTATTGTTATTGGCAAAGGTTTTTGTGGGAATATGACATCAATTGTGTCCCCACACACATATTGCATAAGTATTTTAAAGTTCCTTTACAACACTTACCATAGCATATACAATAGCATAAATATTTCCAAGTGTCTTAGGTATTTATTCAACACGTCTACTACATTTTAGGTATATTGAAAAAACGGAACCCTTATAATTTACCTATCTCAGTTCTGTGTTTGAAGGCCTTTTTTTAACTGTTGTTTAATTATTTATTATTGTTAAAATAAATGGCCAATTGTGTATCAGACCACGCTCAATGTAGGGTTCCGTAGTTGCCTGACGTGAAGGGGAGGTGAGCTACCCAAAATAATAGATTTTTTCAAGATTTTTGATTTTGACTTTTTCAGCGTGAAAAATAATACATGTGGGGTATGCAGAAGTCGGGTTTCTTAGCTTTTTGCCAAAGACTCAACCTTATTATGCAGTGGTAGGTAGGTAGATGTGGTATATTATGTAGTATATGTTTCATTTTGATGTATAACTTTATTTTTAATTTTAACGCAATCAAATCAATTAACAACTGCTTGCGTAGTCATAACAGTATTCACACCAGTAAGGGAAAGAATTGGTTGCAATTCGTTCAAATGTTCAAATGCCTCGCTATAAGGTGTAAATCATTTCATCATAATGAATGAATTCCATCTGTCTAATGAAGTTAACAGAATTCTTATTTCCATAAAGGTAATACAAAGGTGTAATTGATACGGCGGATGCGCTCTTCATCACGAGCAGAAGCCATCGTGATGCTATGCGGTCGTCAGTCGCGACCTTAGCATTTTAGATGCGTTGCCGCTACATGTTACATCGTACACTCGCTCTATATGACTTATGTTTGCCTGGTACTTTATCTCAAGAAGTCAAAAGATATAAGAAGAAAAAATTGTTAATCTATAAGGAGGAGCTTGAAAACGTTACGTTATTTGGATTTTTATCTTTCATGAAATGTAAATTTCTGACTGTATTTCCAGGTATCCTTTCTGCATGTTTTTTATCATTATTTTTGTTATGTAAAACTTCTAAATATAGATTAGTTAGTAATATTGTTAAAAAACATAAACAAGTTTAACCATAACTAAGTTTAGCCAACGAATATATTCATTGGTTAAACTTGGTGAAATAGGCCCTAAGCTTTTCGAGAAACCCTAATTATACTGATTGTTAACTTAAAATTACTGATTAAAATGCATTGTTATCGTTAATTTCATGGCTATGATCTACAGATGGATAAGACTAGGGCTCTCTCCAATACAGAATTCCATAACCTTAAAAAATAACTTTTTTACACTATTTGCTGGAAAAGCTTGTGGAACTTTGAAAGGTAAATAAACACAAAATAAAAGTAGGTACTTACATAAATTAATTTTAAAAGCTCTTTATAACACGTCTACGAGGATATGTCTTAGTCATGATGTCAGACAGGATGTATTTTACTTGATTTAGTACGTTTTCAAATCTTTAAGTTGTTTTCACGCGATCCTTATCCGATCTTATTGCAATGTTAAATAATATTACCTGCATATAAAGTTTAAAATTTCTTTTTTGAGTTAAACTTGACCGCCAAAATAAAGAATGCTATTATGGGTGTTAGAAGTCAAGTTTTTAATTTTAACAATTGAAGTATATACCTACTGACTGAGAGGTGCATCTCTCGGTAATATCCAACAATTTGTCCACCACGTGCTACAGATGGTATGAGGTTCTTACCTGAGGAACTTCATATTTAAGCTGTTTTTGCAACAACGTAACTATATAATTAAAGTAACTAGCTGTGCATTATACTATTAGCTGTTTCTTATTGTACACTGAGGTATTCTCATTCAAAGCAAAAAAATATGTCGAATTTTATATTAATTATTATTATCAGTGCTATACATTAAATATACGATGTTATAACTCATGAATGGCATTCTATAGGTATCCGGGTTACATCACTTAATGGGTTCACACCAGCTATAAATGGCCCATATTTTTAATGTTAGTCATCGCTTAAATAAATAATTCACATCACAGGATAAGATGACGAAATACTGATATACGTGTTTTTATAAGGTGTTCTAACGGCTAAATTTATTTTAAAACTCTTTAAGAAAACTTTAAAAAGTAGTCGCGCAACTAAATTTTCAAGCGCATGATTCGCTTTTGATGTCATAAACAATTTACGATCTACGTCAGCTGATGATAGGTGATGCAGTCAAGAAGGTTTTAGATGCAGTCAATTTGGAACGCGCTACATGACAGCCGTTGTCTGATCCAGTTGAAACGTTTGTTCGACTACATGTTAATTATTGTATCTTTGTGTCTACCGCTACGCGAGGGCTAAGTATGTAGAGCGTTAAATTAACACCACCAAACCAAGTGTAAACAAGTTTTAGGCCGTATTAGGTCTCCTGCTCTTTGCTAGGCGATACTTCACACCACTTCGTCTAATGATTACAATAATATTATCTTAGATATTTAGTTACGACTACAATAAAATTAATTATTGTTAAAATAATTTTATTGATATTGCTTGAATTTTCATCTACATTGTTGCTTTAATACTCAAAGACATTGTATAATTAATTAATTTCAAATACTTATACTTAACTAATCATTTACATCAAGTATACATAATATCCATATTATTATTATGAAACAAATACATGAAACAAACAAATAAATCATTTGGATGTTGGTTAACTTTTACATATGCAATTTTATCTTATTTACACACTTCGACGCAAATCACAAACTTTTGGAATTTTTCGTGATTTCAATACTTTTACACGTAATCTAAAAATGTCATTAAAATGTTAGGCTACCTGTCTATCTCAGTTATATTTGAAATGTTTTCTTAGAGGTTCTTTACTGAAAATGATGGACTAATAGTAATCTAATAAAAACACAAGTCATTTCAAGTCAAATGCTGCCAAGAATGGTACTGCCTGCAAATTCACGCTAAAGAGCCAGGCTGATTCTTGGTGTAAAATTGAACCAGCCCTTTAAAAAAGCTCCCACTGAAGCAAGCACAGTCTGAGTTAAGTACGTTAAAGTAATTCAATAACACATATTCTTGAAAGCTCTAATAATGTTCTGGAATTTCTGAAAAGTCCGCCAATTCGTAATGGGTTAGCATAGTGGCCAATGGCCTATTCCTAATTAGCCTTCTCTGAGAGAAATCTTGCACTCAGTAGTGAACCGTTGATGGGTTGCTGATGATCATGATGATGATAAAATCCTCGAATAGCCACTGCCGAGCATGGAACGCGACCCACTTACGTATAAGTCCATAGCGCTCACCATTTCGCCAGGGAGGTCAAAAGTTGGAAAATCGGGTTAGGTAACCACTACCGATAATGACTACCTATATAATCACTTTGATATTTTGCCAACATTATAGTTCTTACCAGTCTGAAATTTGAGATGTCTAAATTCTTGAGCTTGAAAATAAGCAAATAATCATGGAAGCGACGACAGCGTCGCAATATCCGAAGTCAAAGTGCAGAGTTCAGTTAGTATTCTTTCGTTATACCTACTCATTAAATACGCAAAACCTACCTGTTTTTCTTGATAACAACTTAAATATTATATATCGACAATTACCTCAAAGGACGATTGGATGCGTAAAGAGGTTTTATGATTTACCTAACATACAATAGCTACCTACTGCCTGAATATAGATAAATAGTTGTATGCCACGATGATGTGACTTTGTAGTCAGATGGTACCTAGTCGAAATGTCAGCGTTTTGCTAAATAGCTAATAACGTATAGGAAGATCCTAGAGTAGGAAGATTCATTGGTTTTATTGACGGCGTATCCGTTAAAACTGGTTAGGTAGGTACATCAATAATAACAGTTTTTTTAGCATAAATCATATTACTAATTAATTCGATAGTACCTAGTTAAAACATAAAAATAAAAGCTTATCTTATTTTGTTTAAAAAAAGTATCATGTTTCAATATTACTACGTATTTTTTATGCTACTTAAAATATTTATTTATAAAATAAGAGTTATGCATGGGGGTGTGGGTACCCAAAAATCATTAAATGGAATTCTTAATACATATTTGTTACATAGGTACAGTCGCGGACAGAAAATGTTTACCACCTTAAGATTCATAATTGCATGCACACATCTGTGTCAGAAGGTCGATATGTGATTTGATTAGCCATAGATCATAGACTTTTTAACATGTAGCGGTGCTTAGACAGTCCTTTAGCGGTCTCTTTAGTAGGTGACTGCTAAATAGTTTAGATGTAGAAAACCTTTTTTGGAACAAAAAATCCTTACTAATGTTATAAAATAATGTGAGTGTTTGTTTGTTCGTTGTTGGTTTGTCCTTCCATCACACAGCTACGGAGCAATAGATCCACATGATTTTTTGCATGGATATAGTTCAGGATTTGGATAGCGACATTTATCCCGGAAAAATAGAGGGTTCCCATGGAAATTTTAGAATCCTAACTTCACGCGGACGAAGTCACGGGCAAAAGCTAGTACCTAATTTTAATAAATAGATATCATCTCATATAGACACGAGCACAGGACACGAGTTACCAAAATGAAAAAACGGAAGTAATAATCTAATGAAATTTCAAAGAATCTTTATTTCTTAATTTTATTATTGAGAAACTAAACAATATTAGTATAAATAAATAATTAGCTTAATTAGCTTCCATTCGCTGCTATGACAACACGTAGACTCTCTCGTATAGACGCGACAAGGCGATAAGTCAGTTCATATCATCCCATACCCCAGTGCAATGTGATCTAAGACTTCAAGGATTTCTTTGATTCTGACAGTCCCACCTTTGAATCACTAAGCTCCATAAATTTTCAGTTTCAAATCAGCAGATCAGACTGCTACGGTGCAGATTGAACCATGGAATAGTAGCTCAGCGCATTATCTTGAACTTAGGTTGTCGGAATTTTGCTGCAGAACATCAATGTAAAATGCTACAGAAACACCACGCATCACCATAGCTCATCCATCTCCTTTTGACTGTTTTTGACTGTGGATGCTATCAGCATCATTATGATTCAATGCACAATATGAACTTCACCATTAGAATTATGATTAAGCTTCCATTTTTTATTTATTTTGTATATTTAAATTTCAAATAACAAATCTAATATTTTGATAATTAATTGTCACTTTTACAAGTGCAATGATCTAATGTGTCAAACTTGAATTTAGGAAATGAGTTTTATTACTAATATTTGTATAGAAAAGTCATAAATACTTTTTTTGATAAAACGATGCATGAAATTTTTATAACGTAACAAATGCTTTGATATAGCATTATAGACCTTACTGAACGCAGGGTTACGAAGAATCTAATTTGAAAAGTGGTAAACATATTTAGTCCCCGACCGTACATAAATACATGAATTTTTTTAATTTAATATTGACTTATTAAAATATGTCTCAAACTAGCATGAATGAAAAATCATCCCTTGAGAATCATCGAACACACAATGAGGATTTTGGGGTACAAGTATTTTTGGGTGGTTATAAAAAAATAACTAACCTAACTAACAGTTTTTTATACATATACTATATCACAGGTTTCAACAATTTGGCTGTTTTTTGTTGTGTTCGTAATTTTCAGGGTAAGGTTTGTATGAAAGAAAATTTTTTAAACATCCACCGGGAAAAATCGGAAAGGATGGTATTTTTGTACGAATATCTCAATAAGCACTACTTAATTTTAGTAAATTACACCCGTGCGAAGTCGAGGCGAGTCGCTAGTTTACAATAAATTGAATAGTTTTAAACCCATTGATTTGTACTATTCTATAATAAAAAGTAATGAGTATTTTCTTGTATTAGTTTTATTCGTTTTTTTAACGTGTAAGTGAATGGATTGTTCGCAATGCGCATCCTTCTCATTAACTTAAGGTTGAAGCAACAACTATGAGCTTGTTTTTTGTTGCAAATACCTACTTGATGCCCTTTGCTTTGATGTTGTATTTTAATGAAGCCTAGGTTGAATAAAATTATAGTCACTGCATGCTAATGTGAACTAAAAACTAAATTTAATTTAATTTATGGCAAATAGCCATATAATATAATAAAAGATGATGCTTCCAAGAAATTAAGCATTCAGGTTAGATACCGTGCTGAAACCCAACATATCCTATTACCATTTTTCCTAAAACTTCTCAGAATACATAGGTCAACTACAAGTCTACTGCATAATATATTACTTCCACAAGTATGTCAGTCACACAGATACACACATACACAAAAAAAATGTTATCAATCATAGTAATAAGTTGGATGCAAATAAAAAGCGTGGAAATATAAAAACGGCAATTCAAATCATAATTGAACTCTTCAATTACAAAAATTGGAAATTGATGAATGTTGCAAAAATTGAGATCAATTAAATAATAATTTACAACAATGAACATGTTTTACACCTTGGTTAAGGCCTTGTGATTTGTATTGGTAATATTTCAACAAATCTGCGTGATAAATATTACAAAATAGGCATCTAAACTCGCCATTTTTGGTTATCTTCAAATAATCAATACTAGTATCAATTATCATTTTACACTTAAATATTTGTCAAAAGGAACTCTTTTACAGAATAGTAACATTTGTCAACCAACCAGTCACGTATTTTTGTTTTGAAATTTGTTTGTTTGGAATTATTGGATTTCCCATTGCACAGATTTAAACAATGCGTAAAGACACATTTGTTAAGTCGTGGTTATTACAAAGTTAGTGACTTTGTTAATGATAAGGTTGCATGGAATCAATCCAGCTACCCACAAGATAGTGTCTTCTCAACAGAATCTGCATTTCAAACCGGTGGTAGTGTCATGACGTGTCATAAGAACTACAAGTTTGCTTCAAGAAATAAATGATTTTGAATTTGAATTTGAACACCATAAATAGTATAGTAAGTGTCTACGGCTGTCTACGGCAATAATGAAAATGTTGAAATGCCTAAATAAATTCAATATTCCGATACTTCTAATGTGCGAGCTGCATTCGAGTGTCTTGACGGGAGTCTCAGTGTTGACCAAACAAAGTTCGTAACACGGCTTTATCAAAGGACAGGGAAGGCATATGTGTGATAGTATCTCATATGCATGCTTCATATCTCAAGAGTACGAACGGGTTTAGCCTCTACCGAGGAATTCGCATAAATGTTTAGTACAATTACCTTTTGTGTGCGAAAACAATACTTTAATAGGTTTATTGTTTTAAATTTTGGCCTGCTTAAAGTTACAAGATAACATCTTGGCACGGAGAGTTAACGGTTACGGTTAGAGTAAATAGGTTTTGTATACTAATACAACTTTACTATATTGCTATAAGGCATACATCATATTAAATTCAGTATTTTTATCACCCAATAGACTTCCACTGCTGGATATTCTCTCTTGTATGGACTTCCACATGCATCAGTCTTTTGCCGCCTGTATCCAGGACTCCATGCGACTCTGATGTCGTCGGTTCACCTATTGGGTCTATCAGCACTGCACTTTCCGATGCGAGGTCAATCCAACTTGTATCTGGTAATTATGGAGAATTGGATAATAGCTTTTTGTGTTTAAATTAGTGTAAGGCATGTTGTGATCCTTTCAATTTTAATTTGTATTTTCTAGTAAATAAGCTATAACTAGGTAACCTGTACCTATACCTATATCCATACCCAGTATATTATTGAAATCTGCTTCTTGAATCCGTTATTTTTTTATGTAGTTTAATTCTTAAATAGAAAACTATTAATAATTTGCATGTCATCTTTGAGGGAACATAATTGGACTTACTATAATTTTATGTCATCTACCTTGTAATTATTCACTTAAGTAGGTAACTAAAATTCTACAATGTTTCCTGCAAATAAATATTTTTTTTATTATTGTTATCGGTTCTTCAGGTGTTCTTCGAACTATGTGCTCAGCCAATTGTTTCTTCATACTACAGCTTCTTAAGGCGGTATTAAATTGATGAAGATATTGATGAAGTGATCGATGAAGATTCAGTTGCACTAACACTCCTGTGTTAGTCATGGGACCTATGTCCAGTTCTGGACACGGAGAGAATAAATGGGTGAAAGGTGAAGTAATCATGCACTGGTATCTGGGTTCTGGAACTGCATCGGAGCAAAGTCACACCCAGTAATCGATAAGTAACAAAAGTAACAAACATGAGTAAGTAGCATCTTCATTCCTGTCAAGGATATCTGCATACAACATTAATATATCACTTGTACACGTGTATAATATGGAAACAATAGTTAACAGCGAATAGATGATTTATTCACTGCAGGAGATGAATGATCCCTTCATTCCAGTAGCAAAACATAAAGAATTTATGAATCACATGGTGAAGTAGTAAGGTAAGGCATGGCATTATATCCTTTCCCGGTAATCCGTACCAATCATTACCTATTACTAATATCTAAATATATAAAAGGCAAAGGTGACTGACTGACTGACTGACTGATCTATCAAAGCACAGCTCTAACCACTGGACCGATCGAGCTGAAATTTGGTATACAGGTAGCTGTTAGGACGTAGACATCCGCTAAGAAAGGATTTTGGAAAATTTCAACCCCAAGAGGGTTAAATAGGGGGTTAAAAAATCGAACCTAACGTGAGCGAAGCCGCGGGTTAAAGCTAGTTGTATTATAAATGCGAAATTGTGTTTGTTTGTTGGTTTTCTGGTTGTCCTTCCATCACGTATCAAAGAAGCAACGGATTACCGTGATTTTTTGCATGGATGTAGTGGAAAATTTGAGAGTAACATAGGCTACCTTTTATCTCGGAAAAATAGAGGTTTCTCGTGTGATTTTTAAAAGACTTCCAAAAAGGGTTCTCAATTCGTCGGAATCTTTTTTTTTTATGTATGTTCCCCGATTACTCCAAGACGCCTTGACCGATTTGAAAAACTCTTTTTTTGGTTTGAAACTACTTCCCAGGTAGTCCCATTTTCATCATGTCAGGATCTGATGATGGAATCTTGGAGAAATCGAGGGTACTCTTCAAATTTTATAGGCACAATTGATATACTTTGTAGTGGCATTTGAAGTATTTTGTAAAAGGAATTTTTACGTTTATATTTTTAAAAATCTATCTTCCCTCAGACGAATTTATAAGCTAGCAGGACTAGTGATAGTATAATTATTATTAATGATATGAAGTGTTTTAGCCCATTAGTCAGAGCGAGGGACTGAAAAGCGAATTGTTGACGGTTCAAAGCTCATATTTTTCACTATTATCATATCTACTCTTAGCACCAGCTTTAAGCTTAAATTTTGGGACAGAAGTCAAGCTATTCTTTTAAAGGAAGGCTGTTTTGATCAGAGCAAAAATTTGTGGCAATGCATCATGATTAAGCTGGCTGCTACAAAAATACAAATCTTTACGTTAGTATAATAAGATGCAACATTCCGCAAAATTTTATTTATTTATTTTATTTTATTTATTTTGGAAAACCAACAGCTTATAATACTACATAAACTTAAAATTAAATGACTAATAGCTAATAATAGGTTTTCACAGATAGAAACTACATGAACATGGGTACCCGAGTGCACAGTAAAATTTCTAGGAAAATCTGTATGCTGAAAATTTAGGATGCACTTGGCTACTACTTAACTAATATCTTTGTAGATCTCGACGTAAACTATTCAAATTACCACAAAACAATTTGACATCACAAAATCTTCAGTTTTAAAAGATAGCACACGGCCGCAAAATACGCTATGCCCGCATGAAGCGCAGGAATAACTTCAGCCGCAAAAGCTGCTAGATGCGGATTTCTCAAGTTGGATAATTCAAGTTATTTTGCGACGACAGTAAAGGTCAAGTTGAAGTTGACCTCTGCTGACATGTATCCAAAGGCAAAGAAAAATGCATGCGGCATTTGTGGCTCTTCCACCTCGTTTCTTCCTTTCAAGGTATACGATTATCATCAGTTTAGATGCTGAGCTAGATGCATCGGCGCTAAAGCTCTATCAAATAGACTTTATTAAACCGTGCGTTTACTCAGTAATTTACTTTTAAATATCTAATACTAGATTATGCCCGCGACTTCGTCCGTGTGGATTAAGGTTTTTTAATTCCCGCGGGAACTCTTTCATTTTCCGGGACATAATGTAGTCTATGTGTTAATCCTGGGTATGAGCTATCTCCATTTCCAGCTAAACCAGTTCATTCGTTGCGGCGTGAAGGTGTAACAAACATACACATCCACATACAAACTTTCGCCTTTATAATATTAGTGAGATAGTGTGATATTAGTGTGATGAGGAATACGTATTCTATTATTCTAAGTACTTTAAGTACCAAACAACTAGTACTTACTTAAAGTGACACTTAATTATAATAATAATTACCTAAAGAAAAATACCAGAAGCTGTAACCAGAAGGTTATTATCTCAAAATTTTACAGTAGATCTGAAAAATTCAGGTGAAAAATGATGACAGATGTCAAATTGTTCTAAAGACAAATTAAAGCACTCGACAAGAAACTGCTAGAGTGCAGGTAAACAAAATTAAGTATGGATACATCGAGTATGTACAGACTTTAATCCTTCTTGTTAATATTACACTATACTTAAGTTAATAAGCCGTAGTCTCATTATTTGCATGCATAATAAATATTGATGTATTCTTGAAGACATGCACTAGAATTAAACAGATGCTGCCTATCGTGATAGATTACACTAAATACCTTTAAAAGGGTGTGGAATTAAAATAAGAAGTTAGGCATTCCTTTTTTTAGAATTATGACGTATTAGAGGTTTTATATACCTTCTCGTATGTCGCCTTAACACTGCCTAATTCTACTAATATTATAAATGCGAAAGTTTAGATGTATGGATGGATGGATGCATGGATCGATGGATGTTTGTTACTCAATCACGTCGCAACGACTGAACCGATTTGGCTGAAATTTGGCACATAGATAGGTTTTTTATTGGAAATAAGAGAATAATTGGAAAAATTAAATATTTGGAAATAAGAGAGTTCCGTCGGGCATTAAAAAATCTCAATCCGCGCATACGAAGTCACGAGCATCAGCTAGTAAATAAATAATTTTAGTTCCAATACAAATCATTTATTTGGACTTTGCAAACTTATAACTTGGTAATATTTAAGTTGGTAGTTGGAATAGTTTTGGCTATAACTTGATAATTAAATCAGAATTAATGAGTTTTTCAGAAAGGGTGCTCACCATTTTAAGTTTGATTTAGTTGTAAGAGAATTTTCATCTACTTAGTTATTCTATACAAAATATGTGATAGCGATATATAATTTACTATAGGGCCGAACTGTATTTATATTTTCAGAAAGATATATACCAAGGTTAACCTGAAGTTTCTTATTTCCTATTAGTGTTGCACCTTATATGAACTGTCTATCCTTGTCAAAGGATTACTGATCAACAGAGATACATTTGACGATTTAAAACTTGCATTCAAAAACTTAATTTATTATACTTAATTATAACAGAATATGAAATATACTTATAAAAAATTGCAGGTAACAGTTTAAGCTATAAACATAAATAATTCCCCATAATAATGAAAAAATCCCACAAAAAAAATACATGATTTATTGTTCTATCATCGAAGGTTCTAGGTTCGTCAAAACAGATAAGTACTTTTTTTTCTAGCTATTGTATTAATTATTGCACTTACATGAAAAATCTGTTACTTCGTTCATTAACAACAAATACAACAATATATACCTACGTAATTTTCTCTACAAAACAGTTTTGTTATTTTAACTGGTATTTCAGATGGTTACTTTTCACACTTAAAATTCGACGCACATAAATGCAATAAAGAGTCAACCCACACAACCTATCAATTGAAAAGTTAACTTTATTCCTTTACATTATGTATGATTTTAATTTGACAAAGGTTGAAGATTTTAGGTGGGTATAGAAATATTTTTTGAAAATTATTGAATAAACATTTGCCTTCGTGAAACAAGTTAACCGTCTTAAACAATAAGTTAAAATGAACGCGAGTTCAAGTACGGCCCTGCGTCTTGCAGTCGTTGCAGGCTCCCCCAGCTTGTATGCAATGGCTAGACAAACCTGCGTCTCTATAAAAGGGACAGGTGATTAGAGGCTAAGTACAATCCGGCGTAGGCCGCGCCACCACATGGGATATACCTTGCGCATCCTTACACGCGGATAATCACATTGAAAATGGTAAGTAGGCTTACGCATCAGTATGTTAATTGAGGACTTTTTTCTTTGATATATCTGTGTTAAACGGCATTAATGAGGTGACCTAGTTTATTTTCTGATGAATACATTGACACGTTTTCTTTTAATACTTTTTTATAAAAGAAATTCTTAAAAACTTTTCAATTGGTATTAAGCTAAATAAATACAAAATATAGTGCTAAAGTGCAATCGAAAGTCAACAGCATTTTTTTTAAAAACACACTTTACTTCACTATATTTAGACTTCACAATTGAAGGTAAAACGCAATTGAAGATGTATAAACAGAATTTGAGTGTAAAACCTGAAGCTGCCTGTAAGATTTTCATGTGATTTTTTATGTCAAGTATATAAGCCGTGAAATGAATAATGTTCCCCTTTTCCCTACAACTAAGGGTAAAGCTTGCGCTAGGAGTAAGAAGTACGACAATAGTAAAACGAGCGGGGTTTGAATCGTAACCATTCAGTATTCAGCCCGCTGCCCTAACCGTTGCGCTATTCAGGTATATTATGCCCGTTTTCAGCCAACTTCTCTAAATTTTACGGGCTTCCTAAGTTAAGTTAGGTGACACTTTCTGTTAATTTTGTTTTCATTAACCTTAGGAAACACTTAAATGTGAAAATTACATATGATTAGGTATTGTATGTAGGGGCTACCTACATAAAGAGACTCCTACTTAGGGATGATTTAGGTATTGTTGGTGAGAACAAGCTTTAGTTGCCTAGATAGTCTTAGTGTTAAACGCAGTATTTAGTCCTCACATATTTACTACTAATTTCCTGAGTGTACTCACAATAGATCAACTGTTCAAGTGCGCAGTGAGACCACGAAAAGGTCCATAGGTCAGATCTTACCCTACAAATACAACATAACTATATTTCCAATACTTATATTTGTGGTATTTATGATGAGAAAGGGGTTTACTCTTTACCTAGCACAATGTAGCACAAAGAAAATAATTTAACAACATATATTTTCTTGGAAAAGTAGAATTACTTTTTTTGTATTACCCATAAAATTTCCGTATTCACATATTCGTACTTCCTCAGTAGACGGAAGTAAATTTTTTTCAAGAACTGTTTCCTTTGATTCTTACTAATATTATAAATGCGAAAGTGTGTTTGTTTGTTAGTTCTTACTTTAATCACACCACAACAGAGCTACGGATTGACGTAATTTTATGGGTATAGTTGAGGGCCTAGAGGGTGACATAGGCTACTTTTTACCCCGGAAAATCAAAGACTTTCCATGGGAATTTTAAAAAACAAAATCCACGCGAACGAAGTCGCGGGCATTAGCTAGTCGACAATAAATTAACCAAGAATTGATTTTCATTTATCTCACAGGTCTCTAATTTCCTCTAGAATGAGAAGGGCTAAGTACTACGTTTAACAGACATATTTATCATTATTAGATTTCATCTTAAATGGCATTATTATTTTTGACATTAATATTTATGTGTTGTTGATATTTACTCGTACCTTTACATAAACTTGCGCATGCGTTTATAATAATATAAATATAAAATAACGTTTATTTACATATTTTTCATATTCATGCACTATATCGTAAAATAATATGTGAGGTTTACCTTAGGGCAGCTTACACATCTTAGATTTTATGTGAACTACAAATCTGTCTTGAGTCGTTTGGTCATTGTTCGAGTTACTGACAATCGTGATAGGTAATATCACGACAAGCAATCTTGTGTTACATGATTTTCTTTTATAGGTATTTGTGTTTTTGTAAAGAGAATACTTTCATAACAAGTTCACATAATGTTATAGTCATATTTTGCTCATTTTGACACATTTAAAAGAAAGTATTTCTTTAAAGATACAATAAACCAAACTCAGGATAAATAAAATAAAATATTTTATACCCTTTAAAAAGCCTTCCTTAATCTATCGTAGTACATAAAACGTCCAATATTACACATTTTTATGCGCCGTTATTTCAGCTGTTGACTAGACACTGAATAAGATAAGGATGAAAAGATTAAGGGGGTGTAAGTTTGTATGAAAGTCCATCATTTTTCAACTTAGAACTTTGACTTTCCATTAAAAATAAAAAAGTATGTTTCACAGATTTTGAAAATTCTACCTATGGAGGTAGAATTTTCAAAATATATAGGGCGTTGTATAGGGGATGAATGAAACTCGGTCATTTTTCAAGTTATATCCATGAAACTTGGTCTTTTGGCTTTCGACTAAAAACCACCCCAAAACCTAACTCCACGCGGATGAAGTTGCGGGGGCAAAAGCCAGTGATATATAAAAATATTCTTTTTTCTTCTTGTTTAGCTGAAGCATGACTAATATTCCCCTTTTTCCTCCAACTAAGTGTAAAGCTTGTACTGAGAGTAGGTATGACGGTAGTTTAACATGTGGGGTTAGTCACATCGACCTTTCGACTTTTCGGTCCGCAACATTAATAGTTGTGCTGTTGAGGCAGTTGCAATATTTCTGAATTAGTTAGCAGGTAGCCTTAGAAGATGCACTATTGCAGAGGGCGAGTGTTTTGTCGCGCGTGCCTTACGTAACGTGTTGTGCATTTACTGCATCCACAGTACTAACCTTTGCTAATCGTTTTGTTTGGATATTCTAACCTTAGTGGCGGGAATATAACCATAAGTTCACATACATCACAAAGCAAGTATTTATATGTATATCTTTTGTAAGAAAAGCTGTTAAGTATATAGAATTTATTCAAATTCAAATTCAAAATTAATTTATTTCATGTAGGCTAACTTGTAGCTCTTATGACACGTCATAAATCTACCTATTACTATCTACGTATCTATTAAATACTATACCTTCGTAACTTTCGTCGATAAAATCAGTTCCCTTTAGTTTTAATGGTTCCTTACGCAAAGGGTGCCAACAGTATCCTTTTACTAAACCTTCGCTGTCCGTCTCATAAATCGTACTAGGTAGATACTTGAAATTTTCACGGAAAGTGATATTCAAAGGGGGCCCCCTTGTTTTTTTTTATTATTGTTGCCATATTAGAAACGTGATTTTTTTCGGAGTTATATGTTCGAACTTAACAATCGCTGTTACGATAATACGGAACCATTCGAGTGCGAAGTTTTCTGAAATTACCTTAGTAGCAAATGGCTACGGCAAAGCAAAAGGAAACGTACCTATATACAATATATAATATGATCTTAGGTTATGTATGAGTTTGTATGAGCTAAGTTCTATCGTTGCGCCGAAATCGGCTTGTGAGCCGTTTTTGATTAATGAGGTGTAAATCGATTCGTTATTAAGGTCCGAATGACATACAGGCTACATTTTACACGAAAAAAACAATATTATGACTACTGTTACATTAAATTTTTAATGGTCGAGTTACAGTGTTTGAGCTTTTTCCTTGTGAAAATAAATAAATCTGAAATTTGAAACTAGCCGATGCCCTCAACTTCACCATAGATCTTCATAATGGACTAATCAAAAAAAATCCTTCCTTAAAGGATAGAATTTTAAAAATATCCTTCTGAAGGTATGGCGAGGGGAATATTACCTCCAAATTTTAAACGTCTCTCTAGATCGGTCCATCAGTTATTAATTGTCAAATTAATACCCTCCTATTTTTAACATCGGTTAAAAGTAAACAATATCTCAAAAAAAAATTGACAGAGTAAGAAGACAGTAAAATGAAATGAAAGTTTATTTCAGGTGTAAATGGAATAATTATCGCTCGAGCAATAAGCTTATTCTTTTTTAATCTAAGTCCGTCCCTGTGTTTCGTTTAAGGCGTGCGAGCGCTTAATTAGGCGTTTATACCTTTTGTTTTACCTTGTCGGACATTGTCTTGTCGAGGCGACTCTCAAATTCTGTGTCATTTTCCCACAACTCATTATTGCACAAGTCTCTTATTATGCAGACATCTGCACATCGTGTGCCGAGGAACGAATTTATGATTTTCCAATTATAAAATAATTCGAATTTTAGTCAATCCTCTATGCAAATGAGTAAAATTGAAGTTTCTGTTTGTGTTTTTGAAATAACTGACTGTTTTTTTTTTTTTTTTTTTTTTTATTCTATTACAAGATAGCCCTTGACTGCGATCTCACCTGATGGTAAGTGACGATGCAGTCTAAGATGGTAGCGGGCTAACTTGGAAGGGGTATAGCAGTGTAAATTCAACCCATACCCCTAATCGGTTTCTACACGCCATCGTGCCGGAACGCTAAATCGCTTGGCGGCACGTTTTTGACGGTAGGGTGGTAACTAGCCACGGCCAAAGCCTCCCACCAGACCAGACCAGAGACAATTTAGAAATAATAAATTAC
This sequence comes from Hipparchia sbordonii, assembly GCA_038048805.1. NCBI lineage: Eukaryota > Metazoa > Arthropoda > Insecta > Lepidoptera > Nymphalidae > Hipparchia > Hipparchia sbordonii. The sequence continues at coordinate 8,751,118 of CM076102.1, forward strand.
TAAATTGCCCCCGCCGGGAATCGAACCCGAGACCTCCCAGTTATAAGACCACAGCGCTCACCACTGCGCCAGGGAGGTCGTCATAATATGCTTAGTACCATACGCATAATCCAAACATACTTTTTGTGTATCTGTCAACCTTCGAAAAGGATTAGCCAATTTTGGCGGTACCTCTAAAATAATACATAATTTTTAATTTATCGTATAAAACATAATTTTCTATCGATCAGTGAATTCCTTGGCGTTGCTGTGCTTGGTTCAAAATTCATTTAAAATTACGTAACTTTAAAATGTCGTTGCAACCGAGAAGAACCAGCAACTCGGCGGTTGCCCTTGCTTATAATAACTTAGAATCCAATCTTCATAATTATATTCTGAAGATATTTTCTTACTTTTTTAGTCTCTATGTACCTACCTGCTTAACATATTATTAAGGTTAAAATATTTTACTTGCACGTTGACAAGTATGTTATATTTAATATTCATGCTTGTAAAGTAGATATAAAATCACAAAGCGTTAAATATCAGGATGTTACCTCACATAAAACACCTGATTTGTAAAATCATTATAAACTTGAACAAATTATAGAGATGTAAAATCGGACAACACGATAAAATTTTAACGAGGTTAAAATATTCGGAAAATTATTGAAAACACGTTAACGCTAACATTAAAACGCTAACATTAAAATAATATAATATATGATATAAGAAAGATAAATTATTTTAAATTCAAGCAACAAAATCTCGTTGACAGAGCATAGAGGGCTTAAGAAAGCTATACTACTATATAAGTATAGATAGATGGACTATGGGGTCTAGAAATATTATTACTACCAAATTGGAATTTGAAACAGTGTAGTTGTAACGTTTTCCACATATATTGTTTGTCTGGAAAGATAATTTTCACAGCTCCACCGCAGAACTAATTACTGATCAATGAAATGATCAGTAATCATGTCAACTTACTTTTTATTGTAACCCCGAGTTTACTGTAACTTACGTAAGTAGCTGGTGTGAGTAACTTATGACAAAATTACTAATGAAAACGCTCTTGTAATTAATTTCACGTAATTTCTTACTATTTCCGTAAGATGAAAACGACAAGTTTAAACGGGATCTAAGAAAACAAAGGGGTACGGGATTAAACAAAACAGACTACTAGAGTATTCTCTATTTAAATTATGTAATGTGTTCAGACTAACTCCACCTAGCGGTAGTCAATTGAGCGCATTTATCAAGTCTCAATAGCGAGCTAAAACAAGCTAAACAGCTGTGGCAAAATCGTATAAAAAGTTTCTAAAATTTCACACAGAGCGAGACACAATCGGACAATAAAATAAAGAATTTTGGGAAGTAAGTTATAGGCGCGTGATATTAATGGAGAAAAGTATACAAAAAAGTTATGTTTTAAGCAATCTAGACTTGAGACTTAAGAGTGATTTTCGTTGTCGTCGTTATTTCAATCGATATAATATTATCACATTCAATCAATCAATCCGCATTCCTCAGTTGGATATAGGTCTCTTGTATAGTTTGATTTCAATTTGGCTCGGTCTTGAGCCGCCTGTATCCAGCAGCTTACTTGAGATGGTTTGTCCACCTAGTGAACTAGTCTCCCAATACTGCGTGTGGCGTCGAGCACCTTAGGATCCCAAGATCTATTAAATTAACTATTGATATCTCTGGTATTACCGATTTTCATAATTTCGTGTAAGGTTGACTAGGTATTTACTTATTTCGTCTAGTTGATAATAAAATTTGACATGTCTAATATTATAGTTTAGGTCATCGTGTGAAGGCATGTGAAGGTTACTCGCTGTCGCTACTGAACTTTAAGGGATTACTTATTGTTTTGAGGTGACAATCAGTGAGTGGTTTAGCAGTAGCGAGGCCTTTGTACAATGACTTTGGATATATCGTCGGCTTAATTATCAAACTTCGTAACTCCAAAATTTTCGATTTTTTTATTTTGACGCCATCTAGTATAAAATCATGATAACAGATAATAAATCATAATTACAACAAACATAAGCACAATTAAAGTTGTTTGTCTATGTTTTTATTGTTAGTTATATTTTATAAGTTTTTTCTTTCTCCTTCTTTTTTTTTAATATATTTTTAGCGAGCAAACGAGCAGGCGGGTCACCTGATGTTAAGTGATTACCGCCGCCCATGAACACTTGTAGCACCAGAGGCACCACCAATGCGTTGCCGGCCAAAAACTCCTGTAAAGTTTGACCAAATGGAGATACGAAGTTTGATAATAATTAGGCCGACGATATGTAGATTGTAGGTACTTTGTATATAGATAGGTAGATAGGACATATAGAAAGGGGGCAACGATAAAATATGTTATATGTACAATGTTTAAAAAACAAGTGCTACAGCATCATGTAAAAACATTTTTCACTTTAATGGTACCTGAAGAAAATCTCGTGAGAAAACATACATGCTTGAGAGTTTTCCATAATGTTTTCAAAGGGGTGTGAAGTCTGGGAATCTGCACTTGGTGGCCTATGGCCTAAACCTTTTTTCATTCTTACTCGTGCCCAAGCCAGCGCTATAATGATTCAGATAAATGAACGAATAAATGAATGATAGGTACCTATCATACAAAGACAGCAAACTCCTTGGCGATGAAATTGCTAATCAAAATGAAAAAGAATATTATGCGTTATTGTGAAATATAAAGAATAACATTATGATTTCACCATGATTTCAATTTATTTTTATAATATTATTTACATTTAAGTTAAGAGTTGATAGGTATACTAATTCAGTAGTCAAATTCATTTAAAGATAAAATAATTATGGTAAATTTTAAATCTGACCTTTGACATGTTTAGTTATTCATATTTCTTCAATGTTTGTGAGTCAGCCTATCAGCTAATGCTAGCAAACAGTTCGATCACTGCTGAGTAATGTTAGCTCGATAAATAATTTAGGCGTCATATTTTATAAGTAGATTTTTTAAACTTTTATATAATTTTTAAATTGCCTTAGTTGTTCAGTTGTAGAAATCTTAAGTATGGCCAAAACGATTATTGAAACGTGTCTTTGTATTTGAGAAATCATTATTACTAACACACTAAGTATTACTTAGTTTAGTATAGCACTATAGCAAATAACAGTTAGGTTCTGACTTTAGAACTACAGAAGCAATTTCATATGAAAGGAAGTTCATGTACTATCGACGCAAATATAATTACAATTTTTATAAATAAAGTGTATTATAAATAAATAACTAACACATCAATGAGTAAGTTTCTTTATAAACTACTAGTTGATGCCCGCAACTTTGTTTGCGTGGATTGAGGTTTTTTAATTTTCGCGGGAACTCTCTTATTTTCCGAGATAAAAAGTATATGTTATCCCAGAATATAATCTATCTCGGTGCCAAACAGTCAAGTTTCGGTTTCGGATTTGGTTCAGTCGTTGCGGCGTGATTGAGTAAGATACATCCATCCATACATCCATTCCAAACTTTCGCATTTATATTATTAATTTGAAAAAGTTATTAAAGTGTGGACTGAAAACTGAAGGTCACAGGTTCGAACCCCACCCGTTGCACTGTTGTCGTACCTCCTAGCACTAGCTTTTCGCTTATTTGGAAGAAGAGGAGCACATAAGTCAAGTTCAGCTTGGCTAATATTCTTTTAAAAAAATATTTAAATAATAATAATAATAATGGAATTGCTATGATTATTACAATTAATGTCACTAACAATAATTTTGAACGTTTTCAGAGGATCTTATTTCTGCTTGCCGTGGTAGCGATAGCGGCTTCAGCGCCACAGAAGCCTGCAGATCAAGTCATTGCTATCCTCAAACAAGAATTCGATCAGCAAGCCGATGGATCCTACGTCTACAGGTACTAAAGCTTGTGTAGTTACGTATCCAATATGTAGAGGCTTTGTTAGACTATCGAGTATCAATGTACCCTATTATTAAGTAGGTACGGTATATGTAGCTTGAACCGATTTCGACAGAATTTAAAGAGTTTCAACAGGAATTTTGCTTGTAATGCCTACTAATAGTTTGTAATAGCGTGCGTGTTAAAATGCATAAAATTCGATAAATTAATATACTTATTAGGAGTCGGTTTTAATTACGTAACTTATCCAAAATTTAAAAATTACGTGTCAATTAGGTTAGACAGTTAAAGTTAAGTTACCGTTAAGATTAAACTTGCCTACCAAAACACAAGCAAGTTAGATTACATAAATGCATAATTCAGTACCAAACTTTGGTAAAAAACAAAGAACCCTTAGTTTCTCAATCCAAACAGCACTTTTTAGAGATAAACCTTATCCATAACCCTAATTACCTGACATGCAATCCATACTTAGAAAATGGAAACCAAAAAAAAGATGATAATAAGATGATGTCAAAAGGTCTTTATGTATTGTAATATTTATCAATCTGTATTTACTTTGTATTTACTGATGTTTTAATGCTATTATGTTAATTAAAACAGTTACTGTTATACGGAAATCAAAAAGACAAATGTTGATTTACACAACGCATTACAATCATGAGTAAAATCAAATTGTATTGTTAAGATGGTTGAGCTACTTACTGATTTAAGTTTCAATTTATAAATACAAATTAATGTAGATCTGCCATAGATCTTACTTGTTATGAGTAGCAAATATGATATTTAAATCAGATATTGCAACATCATGATTTTGCATCGGTTTCATTAGAGAAGAGGAAAAATTGTATCTACTAATCATTTTCTCCTTGTGCCTATCTTTTACCACTTCTCATTATGACGAATAGTTCTGGTTTTGAAAAAGTTGTTACAAAACAGTTAAATCCAAAATAATATTAAGATGATCGATATAAGTCGGATAAGAATATCATACTATAAGTATATTATATATTTTGATAGTATGTACTATTGATTTTAGCTATGAAACAGAAAACGGTATCAAAGCAGATGAAACCGGCACCCTGAAGAAAGCTAGTAGTCCAGACAGCAACGATGTCATAGTAGCCCAGGGCGCATTCAGCTACACAGCGCCAGACGGTACCGTCATCAGCCTAAACTACGTCGCTGATGACGAAAATGGATTTAAACCAGAGGTAATTCCTAATAAATACTTTTCCTTCTTCCTCAACGGGTAGAAATCCACAGCAGGATATAAGTCTCTTGTACAGATTTCCACACGTCTCGATCTTGCACAGCTTGTATCCAGAGTCTCCCTGCGACTCGTTTATTGGCGTGGATCCCCTAGTTGAGGTGTCCCGAAACTGACCTTTCCAGTGGAAGGTCGCCACTCTAGCACCTTGGAACCCCAACCGACAATTGTTCGTTCTTCGAACTACTTATATGCCTCATCCATTACCACTTCAGCTTCATGACTCGATGAACTATCTCGGTAGCTGTGACTCGGAAGAAGCTGAAAAATCGTAGGTATCACAACTTATCTCTGCGATTCTTCACTCCTAGTCAATTAGGAAATCATAATACTTTCTTATCTAATTATTTTAATATTATTCTACGTTTTATTTATGTACATTAAAGATAAATTAGTAAAATAAAAGTAAAGTTAACAATCAGTTTTCCTTTCAAACTTTAGCTAAAAAATCAGAATTTCATGCGGATCGAAGTCGTGACGGTTATCTGTAAGTAATGATAAAAATATATTCGTGTTGATGTGCTAATATTTCGAACAATTTATGAGTAGTTATTTGATTAAAAAATCTTTGGAAACCAGTTTTGACTATGCAATGCACAATAACCTATCGCCTAAATTAAAGGGGCGGCTAATATTTCATTGATGTTTTAGTATTAGTCAATATTGAACTGGCTATCAGTGCGAATTACGACCTCGGAAATCCTAACAGGAAAATAAAACATTTACTCATTAATATGTATTTCTTCAAAATGAATGTATAATCGTTAATTTTTCAGTCAGTGCCGAGACTGCCTGAAATTATTTTAAATGTTCTTTTTATGACTAAACGACAACATCCAAAATAATCAAGAAATTATATTCTTATTTCTATGTATTGAATAAAATACTGTATGTTTGGTAGTATGCTAAATTATCTACATAATTATAAGTAAAACATTTTGTTTAGTGCAAAGTTTCGATGAGTGATGATGAAGTGCTCCTGTTCCTGACGGAGACGATTTGTAAAATTTATAATTTATTGGATTTGGAATGACGATAAATATTTGTTTTATTTTATTGCAGGGCGCACACTTACCTACACCTCCCCCGATACCACCGGCAATTCAAAAGGCACTCGACTATCTCGCGACTCTGCCTCCTCCCCCACCATCGAGAAGTTAAACCAGAAGAACCTTCGATAAACCATGACCACCACATGTATGACGACGCGCGCTTGTACCACTTTGAAAACATGCTTTTTTGTTTTGGAGTTTTTACTGTACATAATATATTGTTTAAAAAGCAAAGATAATAAAAGCCTGTTTACAAAACGGTACTCGATAATTTTATACTCAAAGCATAATAAAAAATGTATAAAAATAAATGCTCAACGATTGAACTGTGATAGCGGAGATTTGCATGGAAAAAAAAATATTATGATATTTATTATTTATTGAATAAACGCAAATTCAGTGCCAAAGATGCATTGCGGATACATCCTTGTTTTAATTACGGTACCTTCCGATTTCAATTTCCTATAATTTGTGTATTGTTCGTTAAAATAAAATATTATTAAATCATAATATGCGTCAATATTATCATAGCTCCTCCTCAAAATAAATATTTGGAGATAAGGTTCTGGATCTGCAGTGGATGCAGGGTAAGCCGCTTGGTCACGCCATCCTTTTCAGTCAAATAAATAAATAATTTTATTCGAATAATTTCGACTCTACAATTAAAAATATAATTTGTGATGGCTTTTTAGGATGAAGTGATAGCATTAGAAGCCGTTGCGTGGTTACCTACATAGGTACCCACTTCAAGTTTTGTCAACAATTTTTGAAAAAGAATCTTGTTTATCAGTCTATCAAATTCGTATAAATCTCTGTCGTGATCGTGATCAACAAACTGAAATTAAAGAACTAGATGAAAGATTTAGCTCAGAGATAGTCCACATCCTTTACAGTTTCGTAGGTACATTGATAACCGGAGATATTTTCTCAGATAGCAAATAATGGTTTGGATAATTTTGTTATACCTAACCTATTGAATATTTCTTGGACTTCTTGGTGTGACGTAAACAATTAATTAGCACTGAAGTTGACAAAATCGCTGTTGTATTAGAGGTGTTAATTGTTGAGGTCATTTCCTACAAAGTTTTTAAGGTTACCTTAAAACAATGCCTCAAATGACACAAGAATTAAAGATAGATTTACGATCCAACTATTATAGCTGATGTCCGCGACTAGGTCCGCGTTGTTTTTAAAATCCTGCGGGAACACTTTGATTTTCCGAGTTAAAAAGTAGCCTATGTCACTCTGCAAGTCCTCAACTATACCATGCAAAAAATCATGTCAATCCATAGCTCTTTTGCAGCGTGATTGAAGGACAAACCAACAAATAAACACACTTTCGCATTTATAATATTAGTAAAGATAGATATAGATTCGTTTTAACCTTAACAATAGTAAATGTCTCGTGATTAATAGAATAGTTAATAGAAATTTCTAAAAAGTAGGCAGCTATCCTACTTAAATCCAGCAAGCTAGAAAGGTAAGTAGAGCTTGTCAAAAAATTTTCTTTTTGAGCAACTCTACAATAAACGTTGTTGTTGCATTTATTTTGTTAATATTTCAAACATTTATATAAAAAATAATAATGTAGAAGTTCATAAGTTTAGAAAATCTAGAGACATATGTATCTACAAGGTAATATTATAAATAATTTTTATATATATTTTTCAATCTAAATAACTAGCTTTTGTCCACGACTTCGTCCTAATAGAGTTAGGTTTTAAAAATCCCAAGGGAACCCTCTGGTTTTGGGGATAAAAAGTAAGCTATGTTAATCTCCTAGCTGTGTGATTCAAGGACAAACCTACAAACAAACAAATTCGCATTTATAATATTAGTAAGAATAAATTAATAATCAATACAGTAAGTGTATATTATGATCTACCTAATTGATGAAATATTTTCACTAAACACAACTCTTTAGTGGGTCATTGTAAAATATAATAACGCGACTACATCATTTTCCAAGAAGCCAAACGCAAGTGCAAGTGAAAAGCAAAAGCTGCGGTCTTCAACATGCAAGCTTCGGAACATTGTATTAAGCATTCCATATAACCAGTTTGGAGTGAGCGTCAATACAAGGTCATTGATGAGAACATAAACGGATATCGTCTTTAATAATACCTATGCCTAAGTGTATGTATTGTTATAATTCATTTGCTAGAAAGACGATAATCATTAGGTGTGATTGTATAAAACAATGGGTTCCCACCTACCTGCTGTCACAGTTTTTAAAAACGTGGGTACCTGCCTCATGATTTTAGAAGCCTCAATAGGCCAACGGTTAAAGGAGCGGATGGAAAACTGAAAGGTCTCAGGTTCGATCCCCACCCGTTTATTATTGTCATGCCCACTCCTAACACAAGCTATCTACTTGACTTGAGGGGAGAGGAGAATAATAGGCAAGTTCAAGCTTGGCTGATAGGTAATATTCTTTTAAACAAAAATTTATGTTATTTTATATATTTGGGATTATAGGGTTCAATGTTCATTGCCATACCTTATCCAAGTTAGCGCGATAGTATCTTAGATTGCATCGTCACTTTCCAAGTAAGATTGCAGCCAATCGAGATATCTTGTCATTGAATGTAAAGAAACTGACTCATAAGGCAATCCCTGATATCAGTTTTTCGCGGTATAGTTTGAGGCAAAGCCTCAATAGCCCAACGGTTTTAACGGTTTAATCGTAAAGGTGCAGACTCAAAACTGAAAGGTCGCAGGTTCGAACCCCACCCGTTGCACTATTATCGTATCCACTCCTAGCACAAGCTTTTTACTTATTTGAAAGGGAGAGGAGAACATAAGTCAAGTTTAGCTTGGCTAATATTCTTTAAAAAAATTTACAACAATTATATCATTGAAAGTCCGATTTCTCATAATATTATACTCCTAAATTAACAAAAATGATTTTGTAACAATAAAAAATATTGACAACATTACGGAAAATTTTATTGAACCTAACAATAACAAAATCTTGAACTTGTTTTCGCTCATTTATATAAAAATGATATAACATTATAAATATTTGTCAGAATATTAGGATAAAGTTCGCATAATCCATATGATTACCAAACTAGTCTAAACTAAAAATATCATAAAAGCACATAAAAATTACAAATGCACGAGGAGGCGTAAACCTTCAAACTACTACGCCTGAACTATTGAATTCAATGTGGTACTACTTTTGATAGTTTCTGATACTTTTGCTCAAAATACCATTACTTATGGAAGTAACATCTAACGTAACGTTAGAGCTGATATATTTTTTTTTATATGAATAGCGGGCAAACGAGCTGGCGGGTCACCTGATGTAAAGTGATTACCGCCGCCCATGATACCAGAGGCACCACCAATGCGTTGCCGGCTTTTCAGGAACTTATTGGTTCGCCCCATATTGTAATTAAGTAGGAACACTGTCGAAGGGAGATGATTCCACAAAAAATCATTAAAAATCTATCATTAAAAATACAAATTGTATCACTAGTATAGACGGAGCTCTTTTCTGCGTTAAGTTTTCTTTAAAACTACTTTGGAGTAGGCTTCGTAACAGGCTCCGGCGTGGTTGCTGTGGCAAGGTATTTGAGTGCTCGAGCTATTGCGGGCGGGATCGGTGGCGGTGTGGGCAAGTGAGCACCCTGAGGCCTATAACCGTGTTCGTCTGCAGTATATGACAGGCTGACGTCATTGCCTTCATTATCCTGCAAATATAAATAGGATTTATATGCGGATTACTGACCTCTATAATTGTTCTATGATTAACACTGAATAGGCTGCTGTAATCCTTTTTTGGACCTAATTGATTGATGACGTTTTGGCGCTGTAAACAGTTGCGAGTGTCCAGGGAACTAAAATTAGTGAGGGCTCTAGATGACAACTGATAGTAAATACGTTTTGGTACTTCCTTCACCTCTCCCTTAATAGTTCCAATAACACTCGTATGTATTAAATGTGGCGCTTCATGTTTGATCCATAATTTAAGTTGTCATTTTTATAGGGACAACCAGCCTAGTATTAATCTTAGATTAATTATTTATAGAGGTAAGTATAATAATAAATATAAGAAACTAATTAATATCAATCGCCGCGTGTATGAAAAATCATCACTTGAGAACGGCTCGACCGATTTAGCAGATTTTTTATTATGCTCATAATTTTTAGGGCAAGTTTTGTACAAAACAAACTCTTTGGAAAATCCACCGGAAAGGATGGTTTTTTGGTATGAAAAATTCAATTTATTTATTTGTGAATTCCATCCCATGCGACGCAGTGGCGGGTCGATTAGAATAATCAGTTTGTCTACTGACTTCTCGTCGAGACCAATCTAACGAGTAGGTATCTATAGTCTGATTTTTAATTGCGTGGAATTCTGACGTATCTTAATGTTACCAGAGATTTAAAAAATCCCACAAAAAAGATATCAAATTTAAACTTAGAAAAATAAATATCAATTGCCGCACATGGATATTTATGACAAATGCCTGACAGATAGTTTGGGGTAAAATCGAACTACAGGTGGTAATACTGTTTTTCATACAAATAACTCGCTCGATTTATAAAATGACAAGTGGCTTTAATGGGGCTGAGTTCCTGTGACCACCTTTATGCTCCATTACTAAATCCTGGTTAGTCTTTAAGTCAAGGCCGAATCGGTGTGTTATTTATCTCCTAAACTTTCTTAATTCTAAGGCCCTGCAAGGGTGAGCACGAGCAAGGGACATAATTATTATCCACGGTGAAAGAATACAATTTTTCTCCCTTTTATATACCGGTTTTATATACCGGTCGAGCATAGGCAAAACCGTGTAAATAATATCCACAGTGTATATACTTATTAGAATTTACTTCTCCTTTCCTCTGTCGCCAAATTTTAGCATAGGGAGAAGATAATTTTATCTTTTGTCAGTGGTTAAAATCGGGGATAAAATTTCTGTCTCTTGCTCATGCTCAACCTGCTGGCAGAAATCGCTACTTAGCGATAAGGCCACCTTACACCTATTGTATTCTACTTCTCTCTTCTTGTATCTTCGATCTATCTCTTCATTAAACAAAAATATAGGTATATCATTAAGTCTATCTTTTTACCTACTTCTGTTACTAAGTAACAACATTTAACTTTTGAATAATACCCACCTATAATACGACAGGTATGCGACATAATATATCTGTCAAGAGTTTTATTATGCAGAATAAAAACAAAATAAAACTTCCACTATGAATTATGCAGTATGATTATAGAATTTTAATAAAACGATACATACTTATAAAAATACTAGATTATAGAAACGTTGGGATGGTCTGAATGGTTTTATAGTTCAAGGGCAAAAGTGTCACCTTTTAACCTTTACCTTTTCAGATGGATGCTCATAACTTCTATTCCATTGAGCAAATATTTAATCAAATCGTATTCATAATATTTAATTCAGGACTGCGGATTTTAAACATCTTTTTAAAATAATAATATTTAGCTACTAGCATTAGTTCTAGACACCTTATAACCATAGATTTATGATAGGTAGTCGCTACGCTTAGCGACTACGTATCCCATCCTGTATTTTATGGTATTATGAAATTCTTCCACCAATTTTTTTTTAAATTTATCTTCAGTTATTATTGGTCAACTTTTAGAAAATAATATAACTTCATATTTTAAATGATAAATTTTTTTCAATTTATAAGTGGAGATAGCTCATACCAAGGATTAACACGGCTATATTTTATCCCGGAAAATAAAGAGTTCTCGAGGGAATCAAAAAACCTAAAATCACGCGGATAAAGTCGCGGGCATCATCTAGTAGTAGTATTAAATAAATTGGATTAAAATAAACCAGACAGTTAAACTATACTCACTTTATAGAACACACTACCAACAACCGCTTCACCCATTTTCTCGTTGTCGTAGGACTTCAGTTCACCTTGACTCGACACCTTTGTTCCATCAGCACCTTCAAAACTGTATTAAAATAATACATGAGTTACATAGTCCGAAAGATTCCTAGTACTTGGAGTCACCATGTGCTGGAGTATCTTGCACCGCAAGTAGAAACAGTGTAGACATACCCCTACTTGGTGGACCGACGACGTCATTAGATGAACCACAGAGTTGTTGAATACAGGCGAAACAAGACCGAGGCGTGTGTGTACCTCTAAAGGTAGAGTGGAGTGAAGAGAGAGTCTGTCCATCTAGAGTTTTTTTTAAATATATCCTTTCACCTCCAAATAAACGTAAAGCTTGTGCTAGAAGTGGGTACGACAAATTACAGTTAGGAATTAATTAAACCATTGCTTTTTCAGATTTCAGACCGTGGCTTTACTGATGAGCTGTTGAGGCTATTGTTTTGGGGGGTTAATATGAAGAAGAAGAACGAGGTCGTATAACAGTTTTATTTTTAATCGATGGCTTGCCTAAAGATGACGATGCAGTCAAACGGAAACACGCTAACCAGAAAATTCAGATTCTAATTAAAAGTGACTTACCTGTAGTGGAAGTTTCCGCTATGTGAGAAGACATAATTGGTCTCTTCTACTATTTTTACCACCGGATCACGTTGTCTTATCTTTTTGAAAACAGGGTTGAATTCAGGTGGCCTTTTGGTAAATGTTTTTGGTACTACAGTTCTTGGGGATGGCGATGTAGATGGATTTTCTGTTACTACTTCAGTAACTTTGGGTAAAAGTTTATTTTCTTCAGGAATAATTTCAGACTTGCTTGCCTTATTTGAAGGTTGTGGAGTTGTCGGTTGCTTACGTCTCTTAACTTTTACAAAAGTACCATTATTGAGGTCACGCTGTGTAATAGGTTCTGGGTCATATATTACCATCACAGGTATTTTTTCGGGAAGAGAGCTCTCCACATAGCTTCTTCTTTTGTTATTGGCTCCATTTATTTGCTTGGGTTGTAATGGATTCGTAGTATCTTTATCTACGTCACGTACTTTTCTGACTTCAGGTTCTTCTGGATCAGCGCTGCCCAACACTTCATATAGAGGAGGGTAATTACTATTCTTGTAGGCTCTGTCCAATTCTGGGAAGATATTTTCTAGGCTACTTAAGTCATGTTTTGGTTCACTCCATGTCCCTTTGACTGTACATATTAAAAGTAAAAGCTTTCCAATAACAAGCATTTTGAATAACTACTTATTTGTTTATTAAATACTCAACAACATATCGGCAACACGTTTGGTATCGTAATGAATATGAGTCACAATACAATCTTAAATATTTCTATCTATTATTATTATATATGCAGTAGAATCACTAGTCAAACAAGATAAAGAAGAATAAAAAATTTATGTAAACATTGGAAGCAATAAGTTCTATTTTAACTATGACATCAACCTCGTAATACAGTTAAAATGCGGAAGTTTTTAAAACTCGATTGTAACGTAATATTGAATAACATTACAAATTAATGCGATCTCTGCGTTTAATAAAATGCTGACCTGGACCTTGGGGACCTCTTCATGAACTTGGGGATAAAGCAATATATTATTTATAGAGAATATGTTTGTATGTTGCACTTACAAATCATAATACTTAACTTAAACTACTAAGTTTTTAATTAAACTCTCAACTATTAAAAAAAACAAGGTAACGTTTTTTATTAAAGTTTTATTTATACAATAAGTAAATATACTTAGCAAAAGAAATTATTGTGATCGATATCTTATTGTAAAACTCATTATTGCAAAAAAAAACATGGTACATACGAGAAGCATTAGGTTAGAGACGAAACTAGTCACATGCGGACGTTTATTGTATCACTTTATCGTACATTATTTACGATATTTCAAGTACTTATTGCTTCTTGACATTCAAAAAAATGTTTACATTATTGCGTTTGCTGTGAATGCACCACTGAAAACTCAATGGGCCGCAGTTTTCAGATTGCCGTAGACCTTGTTTGGAGTGTCTAGCAGTTTAATCGCGTTTGATCGTCACCCTTCGTGTCACATTATTGACACCTCGATTGTGCAATTTTCCGAAGAACACCTCAGTCAGCTGCTAAGGTTGAAGTATTTAGCGTACGCTAAGGCTCCACCGGAAGGCGGGGGGAGGATAGTGTAAATAGATGAGTCTTACATATAAGTGTTCATGAAGTCTGGAGTATCATTCATTAGTGATTTTTAAGAGTGAAAAGAATTAAAATGTTTTCCAAAAATATTCTAGCCGTTTTTGGTTTCCTCATTGCAGGGACGCTTGCCGCGCCGGCCGAAGTTCCGCCAGAGAAATTGCAACCCACTGTTATTCCCATAGTGGCACAATCTGACGAGTTGGAAGCCAATGGAACTTATAAATTCAGGTAAATTAGATAACCATTTACGACACACTTCTAGTTTAGATTTTTATTGTGATAATAATAGAAAAGTCGTAATAATTACTACAAATACCAAATGATCTACCATGATAAGAACGTTAAATTAATTATTTTGGTGAAGAAATGCATTGTGACTAACCTAGATCATTGTTCTTTCAATAGAACAACGTAATCTTCTTTCCTCCCTTCAACATAAGTGAACTGTGGAGGTTATTGTATGCAATCGGTAGGTGTTTTATCTTAGGTAAACATTTTAACAAAATTAAAACATATTAGATAAAAATATTTTATTAAATCTATCTAATTTTATTGTCATCTATTTCACTTTTCTTGCCGGAAACAGATAATTGCACGAGTATATACATAATATAATGTGGTTGACTTAATTATGTATAATACATAATTCGTATTTATTATTATAATAATTTCGTTATAATGTTTGGAAAGTAGTAATATAAGTTACTCTTATTGTGACATCCATTCTGCCTATCTATCTGTATGTATGTGTGTTATAGCCATTTAATATAGAAAATAAAGTCAAAGTTTAGCACACTTAAGGAAACATGTGGATACTAAGACCAAAAAATATCGGAATATCTCCCGAACATGAAAAGTGAAAGATGAAATACAAATAACTTACCAACCTAACTTACGTCTCGAGTGGGACATCGTTGACTTTTTTTCATTTTAAAATCAATCTTTGAAACTGTAAAAAACAATTACTGATATCGATATGAGTGAAAATCAGCAAAAAGAAGCAAAATAAAGATTTTTACGGAATACGGATGGTAGCCCGCTACCATCTTAGACTGCATCGTCACTTACCATCAGGTGAGATCGCAGTCAAGGGCTATCTTGTCATCGAATAAAAAATAAAACAAAATACGGAAGTATGTTTTGACACGCACTTGATCGTTCTTTTGTTTTAAAAGCTCAATTAAAATTCTCTTTCCCCTGAAACTTATGGAGTGTTTTTTTGTTTGACTGAGTGAATAGTAAGTTCATATTCATTGAATGTTATTAGTCCTGAAAAATTTTGGAACTAAATTTTGTCCCTGACTTCGTCCGAGTAGAACCTGTAATATTATGTATTCTCTGGTAGAGGTAGGTATTTACAAATTTTTTCAATTTTAGTAGAAGAGATAAAAACTCTTCCTGTCAGGCTTCCCAGAATATCAAAGTATTATGTAAATATGATATTCTTCCCTTACATCTTCACTACCATATTCACAAATAAATGAATAATAATTATTATCCGCATATTGTTACATCATAAAAGATTGGACCTTGAAAAATGCTTTCTGAATTTCTTAATTTCTGCAGAGTTCAGATGAGTCAGTAAACATAATGATATTCCCCAAATGTTATTTTATATGATGTAATAAGTATTAGGTAGTTTCATTGTACGAGTATGTAAAGGTACATTTTTTTGGATTTTGGTTAATTGACGCTTTTTAACTATATTGCGACTAACAGACTAAATGTTTAATATACCTAAGGATAAATGTGAAAACAAGGAATATGTACTACTTAACTTCACAATATTATAAATTATGTACCTACCAAGTTTTTATTCACGTGACAAAGCAACTATTTGTGACATGGGTTTCCTGTTATACGAGACGGACATATCCGCCCCTTGATAAAACTTATTAATTATTTGTGATTTTAAAATGGATCATCGATAATTATGACAGATCATCGGATTACCTTTTAGTAGAAAAATTAAAAATATTTGAAACCAAAAAAGAATAGACAATCATTATAGGACAATTTTTTTCAGCTACGAAACAGGCAACGGCATCTTACGTGAGGAAACTGCTTACGAAAAAGTTATACCCAGGGCACGTGACGCTGGCAGTAGTGAAGGGGGTGAAGACGATGACTATGACAGTAACGAGATCCATGTTCAGCGTGGTTCTTACTCCTATACAGCCCCCGATGGAACTGTTATTAGTGTGAGGTGGGTATTCTTATAGTTTTATTTTATAAGGGAAATTAAGCCTTTAAAATAATAATGTGCTATTTTTAATACTCCTTAAACATTCCAGCAACAGATGAGTACTGACAAAAATAATAGTTCAAAGCACACGTATAAAGAATTTGTAGATATCTAATTTATATATTTTAAGAACATAATTTTTTCTTAACAGTTATATCGCTGATGAAAATGGATTCCAGCCGATTGGCGCTCACCTTCCAAGATCTCCAGTTCTATCACCAGCTTCAAACACAGTTGAGAAATCAGGTCGAGCTCTAAAAATAGCGGACAGTTCTGAGGCTGCTTCAGCTCCAACTGAAGCTAAAGTTGTTGATAAACCTATAGAGCCTGCTGAACCTAAAACCAAGCCTGAGCTTCCTCCTGTCGAAACACCCAAAGAAGAAAACTCTGTAAAAGTGGATGAAGCTAAATCAGAATCTGCACCCGTATCAGAAGTCATAGACGCCAAGGCTAAATCTATTCCTGTGTCATCCACGGAAGAAAATAAGTCAGCCGAGTCAGTTTCTACTCCAGCTACAGGGTCAAATGATTCTACTTCTATACCCACCACAGTTGCTCAAGAAGCTAATTCTGAAAAAGATGCATCAACTACTGAACAAGCTGCAGGAACCAAGTCAGCAGAGATAGAGCCTGGACTGTCAACGACAGATATTACATCTACAGTTGCAGAAGCCAGCACAACTGAAGCTAGTGAAGCAACATCGGTGAATGTAGATGTGAGTACTGAAGCAGGTTCAACAGCAGCATCTGCTCAGTCAACAACTGAATCTGAGCAGACATCCACCATTTCAGCAGGTCAGGCTTCTACTTCTGCATCAGAATTAACAGCTTCTACTGAAGTATCTGAACCGTCATCTTCTACTTCAGCTCCTGAGTCAACGAGCTCCGGTGAACTTGTCGGATCATCAACATCTACGGAAGCTGTTAATCAATCTTCTACAGAACAGACTGGACAACCTTCAACAAATGCCCCTGAACCTGCTTCAACTGAACAGTCGAGCTCTACGACCACAGCTTAACAGATTGCTTAAAAACTGTAATATATTGAGCTACTTAATTGTTGCTTAAAACTAAGCTGGTTTTAATTTGTATACATATTTTTACTCAAAGGGTGTATAGATAAGTGAATTTTTATAATGAAGATGTGATACTCGTGCATTATGGATACAATTTATAAGCAATGACAAAATGACTAAGTCTTAGTTAAGTTAAATATAATTATTCTTGTGTAAATAAAATTAATTTATGAAGGAATGTTGTCAACATTTATTTTTAGATTTAAACACATTTTAGTGAAAATGACGTCGTAAGTGTCAAATAAAAAACGTAAGTTAAGATATCTTGTTTCTGAATCTGAATAAAAAACTACGTATAGTTTTAAAATTCACGGTATGTTAATTTCATACAAAGTTCGCTGATGAACTACGGTTACACTGTACTCTATGTTATTATAGAAACTGTACTAAGCATGATAACAAAGAAAAATTGCAATTATTTTAACGGTATTTTGTAACAAAGTAGCTATATGAACTCATATTTATATCACAATAGATAAATCTATAGTTGCTTTACATGTAATTTCTTTTTATTGCAAAATTAAGTGAGCTGTCAAGTGTTCTGCCTTACAACATTAAGAAAGGCACGAAATTTTTTACTTACGAAATACCTATTATTTTGGGTCCTACACAAAAATTTTCAATTCATCATCCCGGAAAATCAAAGAGTTCCCGCGGGAATTAAAAAACTAAATCCACGTGGACGAAGTCGCGGGCATCAGCTAGTCTAAAATGTAAAATGTATTCTTTTTAATTTTAAATGAAGCATAATAATTGAGTTGGTGCATGATTAAGTGGGCTGCACTAGTACTATGACTGGCATTGAAATAAGTAATGTCTGTCGGTGAACCGTAATAGGATGACTAACCCGTTCGTACGTTCAAGTCGATCCGGTCTTCGGCGTGATTGAAGGACAACCCAAAAAAAAAGATATTTATAATATTAGTGTATTAAAGATTTCATATGTTGGAATATTGAAACGAATTTTGCATCGCAGAAAATTCTGGTATAGTGCTTTCAATTCAGGAGGACGCGTGAGCTTTACTTGTCGTTACGTCGTGTACATGCACATTACGTAAGTGTGTGTGCCTGTCAGGAGCCTAGGTGGGAGCGGTCAGGCGCGAGCAAGCTCTCGCTCCCACTTATATAGATACGACACACACACAACCATGAGCCACGCGCCCTCATGAATTGCAAGAACAATATATTATTTCCCACGGGAAAGCAAAAGAACAGAAAAATCTCAATCCACGCGTAGGAAGTCGCGGGTAATAGCTTGTAAAATAATAAAGATATCGCATTTCTAAATTATTGAATACGATCGATGTACTCGTGATATTTTGATCAATCAAAAATGCCAAATTTTTAAAATGAATCTGTTCTCAGCAGAATCTGCATTCCGAACCGGTGGTAGAGACATGAAGTGTCATAAGACCTACAAGTTGGCCTACATGAAATAGATAATTTTAAATTTGAATAAATTAACGGAAAAACGAATTAATTGCAGGGAAATCGTTAATCTGGCATCACAATACGTACAGTCTAGCATTTCCCTCAGGTTAATGGGGCGGAACAATACGCACGCCGCGCCGGTCTCGCCACGCGCAATGTCGGTAACCTTACGGGTGTATTATATAACCGGCCCATCTCTTGCCACAGCGGTGAACGCACCTATTGAACTATATTCATACGATTCTATTGATATTTAACTGTTATTTTGAAAATTGATCGTGTGTCATTCTTCTGAAGAGTTACGTAAGCCTTGAGAATAGACTAGTGCAGTTCGGATCCGTTAACGTACGTATACAAGTAGGTCATAGTCTCATAAGCACATTGAGATAAAAATCTAAAAACATAGGTAAGTATCAAGTATACTTACTTACTAATAGGTATTGATAAAACTTTAACCCATATATGCCCAGGGGGTCGTTAATGGCTCGAAGGTACTTGATGACTTCAAATGCATACTGATTGCAACTTATTATATTAATTCTAATTAAAGCACTATTTTTTGATACAGTAAAGAACTACTTTGAAGCACAGTACAATAAAATTACTATTCTTAAATTATTTCAAGTGAAAAATAGTAGTACAAAATCGTGTAAGTTTTTTTCTGAAAAAATTTGGTGACTACGTGCATATAAATGTATATATTCTGTGTGTTTTATGTTTTTTTATCATCAAAATTATTGTTATAGTAAATTGAATATGTGTTTTAAAGATATAGGTATAATTTTCACTGAGGGGCTACATTTTTCGTACTCAAATTAATGGAAACTTTTCACGGGGTCGATAACGACCCCGTGGGCATATATGCTGCTTTAAATTCTTATTTTTACTCTAACGGTCCCGGCATGTGCTCTCCATTTTTGAAATAGTTGAAGCCCTGGAGAAATTGGATAACGAGGAACAGGTCCAGGGCATCGATGTAAACATTGATCCCCCTTGCAGAGGTACGATATCAGACTGTGATTAGGATGAAAAGGATGAAAGTGTGAAAATATAAATCGATTTCACCTATCTCAATAATTATTTACTTCAGCCGAAATGTTAGTCATACAACGAGAAGGTAATGATGACAATAAAGCCACTAATAAGGCTTTAGTCAATTATTCTCGTAGTTTTCCAGTCCTTTATTCTCGTAATTCTCAAATCTCTGAACCCCGTTCTACACAACACAATGTTCTATTCCTATTGAATTGTCGAAGAATCTTATACTTTCATTGCTAATTCTGAGGACTATTCTTCCTAGAGGGAGCACTGATGACTCGCCAAGAGTGATTTAGGTGCTCTTTTCTACAAGAACTGGGAAACATCGCAACATGAGGCTACGCAAATGCATAAAACGAGCTTGCAAAAAGCTTGCAAAGATAAGATTTGCGCCATTCACTGGAATGAAGCAGCTTAGTTATACTGTTGTCCAGTGCAATTGGCGTATATCCCGTCCAAAAGGCTCGTCGATATTCTGATACTGGCAAACATATTGATAGTCAAACGTTGTACATCAATACAATCAATGTGGGAGGGGTAGATAGACTTGATGCTCATTTTGGAGTTTATCAAATTGACATTAGGGGTAAGAAGTGGTATATTTTGATGTGGTTAGTTCACTTCGATGTGCTGACAGCAAAAAAAGTATGTGGAAGAGTGTTGACTCTTCAATGCTTCCCAGATTATTGGAAGCAAACGTAGATATACTGGAATTTTATCTATAGCAAAGTCTTTTTCTTTTCTATTTTCTCTTCGAAATCTAATTCTTCAACCTATCTTATTTCGAAAACTCAACCTGAGCCATACCAGCAACTGAAAACAAGGCAGTACCCTATTTATGTTTTAAAACTTTACTATTACTCAATAGTTGGATCAGAAGACGTGTGCTGTCTAAAAACATAATAGTCAAAATGTGTCGCAAGTTAATGTCAATATGTATTACAGATGCTTTAAAGATTACCTTACCCACCTAATTCTACTACGTAATGGTTCCTGTCTCAATGTCTACCCCAATAATCAAGACTAATAAGCGAATAAAGTTTTTATTTGCACAGCAACATTGAATTGGAGCTCCATTTCGTGTATGCGTTCTTATACGTTTACGTATATGAACACGCTCCAAATTAAAATGGGTTGTACTGAATTTGTGACTTTAAATCAATATAGTTTAGGTTCATTTTACTTTGACGCCAATGTCATCGAATACGAATATGATCAATCGAATTAAGTCTTATACTAACCCATATTGTTTTTTTTTCTTATAAATGTAGCCTTTGTCACCCGGACCAAAATACGCGTAGCGAATCGAATTCATCAAAATTGGCTCAGTAGTTAAGGCCCTGCGGTAGTCCTTCGAACACCGTGGTGGAACATTAGTAGGTAACACAAACATACATAAATAAATACGTACATAGACAACCAAAATCATAACTCTTCATTTTGACTTTGCCATCGTCGGGAAAAACTAAAAACACAAATAAAATTTTTTTAAAGGAGAAAAAACCTTATATTAAATGAATCTTACTTTCTACTAAAATAAATACGTAAGTTTGTGATTAAATGTGTATGGACGTTTTTTGCAAAGACTACAAACACCCGTCTATATTTTCATGAAACTTACAATATAATAGCACAAAAACTATCCCATTTATATTTTATCCCAGAAAATTAAAGAATTGCAGTGAGAAGAAAAATCCGCGCAGACGAAGTCGCAGGCATCATCTAATAAAAGTATACTACTACTATAATTCTTGCTTTAGTCAACCTTTTAGTAAAGTCATGCATCATTTTTCAAAGGTTAATTAATAAAAAATAAGTAAACGGTTCTTCGTTAAGTATTTGTAAAATGCTAGAGCCCATAAACGGTGATCTAACATTGTCACTGGTATGTGCGTACATCCGTGTGAAGTATGAACGCATCTTTCGTTTTGACCAGAACATGATTCATGAAACCTTTAAAGTGAATGCATTTGATGTCTACATATATACTATTATATAATATATACTAAACTGACAAGTATTAAATGTTATCATATTATTATAGTTTTTGCATTTCATGAGGGTGCGTGGGCTTTACTTGTGGTTACGTCGTATATACGCACATTGCGTAAGCGTGCGTGCCTGTCAGGAGCCTAGGTGAGAGCGGTCAGGTGCGAGCAAACTCTCGCTCATACTTATACAGATACGACACACACACGACCATGAGCCACGCGCCGTTGTGAATTGCACAACGATACCAGCATTACAATTTTAATACGTCGTAAGAAATTAATTTTCCAAAATAATTGTACTAGTTTTTGCCTGTAATTTAGTACGTTAGAGCCGTAGTAGTAGAGAGAAAGTAGAGTTTTTTAAAATCTTCGCGAGAGACCTTTGTTTTCCGGGATAAAAAAGTCCAGTCCTCTTTTAAGTCCTCAACGCAAAAATCACCTGATCAATAGTTTTATGATTGAAAAGGAGAGGAGATGGCGCTGTACTATTATGCCCATTACGCCCCATGCAGTGCGAAAATAGAAGACGCCCCTGTATTTACTATACATCACACCTTTAGAATTATAGTACTAACTAAACATGTAACTTCGGTTTAAATACATTTAAATTTAATATAATACCTATTACCAATCCATATATAAAAGATCAATATATAAAAATCTGCAAAAAACAAGTTTTTCTAATGAAACACGCCAGAAATAGGTAGGTACAGTTGGTGCGGGCTGTTACGTTCCCTCAAATATGGTTGAGCGAAGTAATGGCTGGATCATGCGTCATGCTCGTGAACGGGTGCCACCAACGGGAATGGGTCTGCTTTTGCCTGCCTGTCTTAACATGCATTGGATTGTTTTGCATTTTTGAAACTTTATTGTGGAAACACTGTATACATAGCATAGTTTTGTTATCCCTTGTAAAAAAAAATTTTTTTTTTTTGAAAAGAGCAACCGCCGTTTTTGACGATTCGAAAGTACTTGTAAAATTTTATTTGAATAAAAAATATTTCTATTTCTACATTTAAATTTACTCAACAATATACCTTTTTGAATTCTTTTTTGCTCATTGCCCATAGATTGCAATTTTTAAATTAGGTCACTTTAATTCTAAAGCCTCTGTCGAGATTGGCCGAAATTCGGCCAAGAAGATACGTTTTCAGGATGTGAGCAACTAATTTTCTTAGACAGCTAAAATCAGACAGCACAGAAGCGTGAAGTTAATTTACGTAGCAGAAAGCCAAGCTGATTGATCCTTTGAGAAACAAATAGGCCAGCCTTTTTGTCACAAGAAAGTGAAAGACTTAGGAATTTTTTGTACTAAGACTTCATGATCCCAGTATCCTTTGCAACTGAAACCAACTTGCAATTGTAGATGAAAGTGGCATATTTGTTTGTTATTTATCAGATTACAGCTGCTATTTCAACTGCAAAAAATTAATTAATAAAACCTAAGTTTAACAGTTTTACATCTACTAATAAAACTTGTTATAGTTACGTCGTAAAGGCACTACTATATTATATACTAATAGTAAGTTGGTAGAATGTATATTCTAACTAGGTTTTACCTGTATATACGAGTATATAGTGAAGGTTTCTAAAAACCACAAGAACTCTTTGTTTCCCGGAACGAAAAGTATTCTATACTTAATGCTATCCATTTCCAGAACACATAAGGTACCCGGCAAAGTGTGAAATTAACATTATTATTATCTCTAGCTTACTAAAATCTTGCTATCTAATAAATTGGTAAGCAAATAATGAATGATCTTGCGAGTTGAGTCGTACTAATACTAGCTTTTGCCCGCGACTTCGTCCGTTTGACTTAGGTTACTAGTTTTCCGGGGTAAAAGGTGACTTTCCTTGCCATCAAAAAACCCGTTCAATATAAAATGGATGAGAAAATGAATTTTTTTTATAATTTTTTTTTCGTGAATTTTTCCGATACTTTGATAGTTATTCTGCTATTCGAGACTGAGATAAATACAAACAATTAAAAACCATGAAAATCGCTCCAGCAGTTCTAGAGCTATAAGTGTTCGAATAAATCCGATTTTGTTTTATATATTAAGACTAGCTGTTGCGCGCGACTTCGTCCGCGTCAATTTCTGTTATTATGATCGCGATTAAGAAGTTTTTAAAAAAATATATTTTAAATATGGATAATTTTCCCCGTTTTTGCAACATTTTTCAATGATGTTTCGCTCTTATCGGTCGCAGCGTGATGTTATATAGCCTAAAGCCTTCCTCGATAAATGGACTATTCACACAAAAAGAATTTTTCAATTCGAACCAGTAGTTCCTGAGATTAGCGCGTTCAAACAAACAAACTCTTCAGCTTTATATATTAGTATAGAGTATAGATTACCTATAAATGCGAAAGTTTAGATGTATGGATAGATGTTTGTTACTCAATCACGCCGCAGCGGCTGAACCGATTTGGCTGAAATTTTGCGTAGAGATAGAATATAGTTTGGAATAATACATTACAAACAAATTTCTTTTTACCTTGAGTAAGGAATCAATTTAAATCAACTAGCTAATTTAACTAATGAATACAAAGATACTAATATGTAAGTTGAAATCGTGCATCATTTTTAAATCTATTTCCATGGATAATGAAAGTAAAGGATATATTATTTAAGGAATCATATATTTCTATGAATAATGTAATTAAGGGAAGAAATTCAATGATAATCCGAAAATTCCGAGCTGATATAGCAGATTCAGCATATGGCAACGACAAATCGGGTATGAAAGTGTGATGGCTCAGGGCAGAGCGCGAGTAAGTGGCAGGGGTGAAGTATATAAGAGAGCGCGCTACTACCACTCTGACATAGTTCAGAGGAGACCACGTTCCTTGCTGTCGCCAAAAAAATACCACAAAAACAACAATGAAAGTGCTGGTAAGTTCAAAGTTCATTACAGTAACGCATCTTCAATTTATCGATAAGAATCATTCACAGCCCGGAGCTTTCTTTAGTTCACCTTGAGGATACTTTCTTCTTTTAATATATAGGTCAGTGTGGCTTTTAATGAAATATTGCTTTTATGTTCGTGAATTTCCGCAATCATCTGTTGCGAGATGCGGCACCTAATAGGGTCGGTAGACGAGTCGGTTGTTGAACTTTGACATAATGTTGGAATGCCTGCACCTAATTGTGACACTCGATATCTACTTGTATAAGGTTTTATTTAATTCTATTTCCTTTACTTATTATGTCCTAATTAATTTTTATTTGAATTAATAATTTCTTGATTATTTACTAATTAGTTACAATTTGAGTCATTTTATGACAACTGTCTATAATAACAAATCATTTTACTTGTATAAACATATTATGTCCGTAAAATGAAATAATACCTTGGAATAATGGTTCTGAAGAAGTTTTTGAATACGTTTTATTAATCAATCGTTTTCGTAATTTAAATAAAACTTTATTAGCTTTAAACGTTTCTTACGATAAAAAATCTTAAATTTAAATTTTTTATAACTGAATTATGCTTTTTCATTATTAATCAATACGTCTATAATGTTATTTCTGATTTTAATTATGAATAATTAATTAGCATAATTATTAAAAGTTGAAATAATGAATAAGTACAATCCCATTTATTACAAAATTTTAGTAAATTAATTAAGCTTTGCTATATTATATGCCTACTTGATCGTTTATTACCAAAAATTGAAACAATAATTCCGCATTTAAGTATAACTGAAATCGTTACAAATGTTTAACGTAATCGATTCGTGTTTATGTAACGAGCTCGATTAATCTTATAACCATTATAAAACTCCCGTAATGAAACTGAAAGTAATAATTACGAAGAATAAAATCATCATTATTACGCGTACGAAAAAAACATGTAATAATAAAAATGGGAAGTAACAAGCCTATTAATTTTTTTTTTGTAATCGATAGCTTCTAAAGAGCCGGCACACTTTTTTGTTGTGCCGCTGTACACATAACCTCATTTATGAGACGTTATGTTATACAAACGTCTCGTTAGGTTGTTTATCGAGTAATATTGCATAATATTTGTTTCTGGGTTATAAATAAAATTAATTTTGAAAAATAAGTTGTTTGGTGGGAGAATTTAGTTGTGGCTAGTTACCACCCTACCATCATAGGACGCGCCGCCTAACGATTTTGCATTAGGTGTAGGCACTTAATTAAACTGTGATAATAACAAATTAGCCCGCTACCATCTTAGACTGCATCGTTACGACACAATAGTGTTTTTATCAAATTATTATTATCTATTTATTTTTAAGCACATATTTCTCTATGTTAAAACATCGTTACCTCGTGATTTTAATTAATTTTTATTTAAATTTATACTGGTTGGTCCAAGCGATAAATATAATATACTGGTCATAAATAAGTTTATAACTGAAGGGATGGTTTGACTTTGACCTTTAACAGTCCTTAACAGTTCGCTAACGGAACTTATTTTTAATTTTTTTAAATTACGGCTGTTTAACATGCTGTGGTGATATATTCTTACCAAATCTGTTTATTATTCATATATTCTTACGCCAATATTTTACATACAAACTCGGTTAATGAGGAACACGACCTTGACATATAGGACCCTTTTTCATATTCATTCATTATAATGTAGAGATGTTTAACATTCTTATAACAGGCTCGTGGAATATAGTAATGATGATTTTTTATCTTAATTTAAATTCTTTGCAAGTTTCCTTGTAAGATTCCTTTACCTTTGTACTCTAATAGTTCTAGATGGTAACAAGCAATGGTTTACTTACATTGTCTCCTACCTGTATCGTAGTACTCTTTTAGAACTTAATTTGATTTTTAAAAATTGATAAGTTAACAATCTCACCTAATATCAGTGACGATCTTCGATCGTGACGATACAGTCTAACATGGTAGTGGGCTAACATGGTATGGGTAAGGCAGTGGAAATTAAACCCATACCCGTAATCGGTTTGTACACGCCATCGTACCGGAACGCTAAATCGCTTACGGTAGGGAACGCCCTAACACCACCAACCAAACCACGGCTAAAGCCAGATTAAAAAGTATTTTAAGTAACTATAATAAGTTATAAATATTACTGATTAGTTTTAGGTTGGATGCATTTCTCAAGAAATATGTAATATCATAAAATTATTATTTGTAACGATTGTCCAAGGACATATCGTTGCCGCGGCGTTATATACGTAATCTTTCTGAGTAGGTTTTAATGTCACTTCATTATTATACGACTATCATTATTTCACTGGGACACTTCCTTTTTGATTTAATGTTAATTATTTAGTGATATAGTACTTATAATATTTTTAAGCTATTGCATAGCTTCTATCGCAGGCCAGCGTTGACACCTAATCCAGAAATTCCGTAACGAAAATAACCTGACACGGGACTCCTCTACGGTGAGCCGCTAGATGGCGCATTTTTTATCAACGCCATCTAGCGGTGAGTCGCTAGATGGCGTTGACAAAAAATGCTATGCAATAGCTTTACCGCGGCAGTCCCCGAGTGCCACACGTCTAACGTTTTAATAGTAGTAGCAAGTATCGGGATAAATATACTATACCTGCATAACGTAGTTAGGATGATCATAGTAGGTACAACTTATGTATTATTGATATAAAATGTTATTAATTCATAATAAGTTTTTATCGGTCGGAGTTCTTGAAGACCTTGAGGAATACCATCAATGGTTTCTGTTTCTTATGTGGGATAGGCCAAGGTTACATCATAGGTTGTTATTTAACTTGCGTGGACGCATCACAGCTAGGTTTGCTTCGTATTGCAACTTTTATTGCAACTTAGAATGTTTCCAAGTACTTGACTTTACATTTACTTATTGTACATTGATTAATATTTATTACTAGATGAATACCGCGAATTTCTTCCTTCCGCGTGGATTAAGGGTTTTCAATTCTCAGATAAAAAGTAGCCTATGTATAAATCTAGGGTATAATCTATCTGCATTTCAAATTTCAGCCAAATCTGTCCAGTTATTTTTGCGTGAAAGAGTAAAAAACAAACACACACATGCAAACTTTCGCCTTTACAATATTAGTCCCGCGGGGACTATTTAATTTTCCGGAATAAAATGTAGCTTGTGAGTTAATCCTAGGTGTGAGCTTTGTCCATTCCAAATTTTAGCCAAATCAGGTCAATCGTTGTGGCGTGAAGGAGTAACAAACATACACACACACACTCACATACACAAATTTTCGCCTTTATAATATTATATATAAAAAAACAAAGTAACGCCTGACTCTATCCAATATTATATATATTGTGTTTGTGAAAGCCAACGAAAGCATAAGCCCATATAATATAGTGCTAAATACCTTAACCTTTAAAATCATTACGAGATTAAAATATATATACAGGTTTGATATGCAATTAAAGATGCATGAGTTTGTTATATTAACGTAAGACTAAACTGCCTTTCAATAAAAAAAATACATTATCTATTTAATTTTATTTATCTATCAAAAGTATGTTAGGTCATCTAAGACACGTTTTTCTTACATTCGGAATGTCTAACATTGTGTAATAGCAAAAACCCGTCACGAGTTTCAATGCTAAAGCGCCACAGAAGTTTAACGTATCAATGAAAACAATGCAACAAGTGTGGATGTGTAAACTGCAAAGTCAATACATGTTGCCGGGACCTGCTTTCGCCCACCGGCGGCGTGCCGAACGAGCAATGTCGCAATCCCCGTACCTATTGTATCTGCTGCTGAGATAAGCTATCTTACGACATCGTGAATGTTATTAAGCTCTTCTCCGGCTGACATCATTACAGCTCATTATACCTTACACCAGGGCTTCTTAACCTTTTCGCTTTTTTTATTCGTTGACAAGATAGTCCTTAAATGCGATCTCACCTGATGGTAAGTGACGATGCAGTTTAAGATGGTATCGGGCTAACTTGGGAAGGGTATAGCAGTGAAAATTCAACCCATACCCCTAATCGGTTTATACACGCCATCGTATCGGAACGCTAAATCGCTTGGCAGCACGTTTTTGACTGTAGGGTGGTAACTAGCCACGGCCAAAGCCTTCCACCAGATAAAAAGAGACCATTAATTAACAATTTTTTCGTGCTATGGACCACTAGTATCTATTTGACGTTATGGGTACCTAGTACAACAGTAGATACATAATAAATTATAGTTATTCTCTGCGAGGAGACCAGACACCAGTGCTCAGTAGTGAGACGTTAATAGGTTGCTTATGATGAGGATGATATTAGGTATACCACTCAATTGCTGTTACAATGTTTTAACTCGGTAAAGTAGTGATTTTAACTTTAGACCCTATACGAAAAAATGTGTCTAAAAAATTTTTTTAACTCATAAATTTTTTTTAATTAACTTAAATTTAATTACATTACGTGCAGTATCTACTATAATTATCAAGTAATTATAAAGCCAACTAAGCAATTTTTTGTTTCTCATTTTCAGGTCGTGTTATTTGCTGCTTTGGCGCTTACAGTCGCCCTTCCTCAAAGAAGACTTTCCTTAAATCCTGAAGCCAACGACCAACAGCCCGCTGAGCAGAACTACAACAACTACCAACAACAACAACAAGCTGAACCAATTAAGGACCTCAGGCCCAGAACTCAGTTTGAGACCACTACATACATCCCTATTATTCATTTCGACAAAGAACAAGCCACCGATGGCAGCTACAAAACCTCGTAAGTATTATTTCCTTTAAATTTTCAATTTTCGATTGCATGTATGAGACATTCCCATATGGGAAATTGTAATTTTCCGAAAAAATAACAAGAAATACAGCATTCCTTCACCGTTCTACCTCAAAACTGTAAGAAGTCATGAGCATTGGTATCCTTACGTAGCGGAATTCATGAAATCATGTTCATAAGAACGTCAAAAGTTACGTAAGGTAGTTAAGTTAGTTAGTTAGTTAGTTAGGTAGTTAGGTAGTAAGTAAACTATAAAGTTACTTTGTACCTACTTTTGACGCGGAAGTTTTAAGAACTGGTTTTCATTGTAAACCAACTAAAACTAAACAAAATCACTAACAATTTTCAACTATGTACTCACAATGAATATGAAAAATTCTAATACCTTCGTAATATATAAATTCCTATAGTTATTCTTTTTGAATTAGGTGTATAGAAAAAGAGAGTTAACATTTTTTACAAATTATTTATTTTATTATTCCAGTTACGAAACCGGGAACAACATTCAAGCTGAAGAGGAAGGTTACTTAAAAACTGTTGGTACTGATGAAGACTCCGTTCCTGCTCTGGTTCAGCGGGGATCTTACTCCTACACCGCTCCTGATGGTCAGGTCATCACTGTAGAGTATACCGCCGACGAATTCGGATTCAGCGTTAAGGGAGACCATATCCCCACCCCACCACCAGTGTCTCCTGAAATCCAGAAAGGCCTTGACCTTATCTACGCCGGAATTAGGGCTAACGCGGTAAATATAACTTTAAAATAACTAATAAAGAGATAGGTGAATAATGAGTTGACGAATGATAGAAGAGAGTGAAAGAATAAGATGTTGTGCCGATCCCTCACAGCGTGAGACAAGGACGTGGAGAAGAAGAAGTAGTTCATTCATTCTATGTTAGTAGTTATACTCTACCGGGCCACCAGCGTATGCGCTGTGCTGATGTTCACTCCATTCGAGCTCCTCCAGAGAGCGCTGTCCAGCTTAGTGGCTAATTTAACCCCGGAACTCCCAAAAAGGAGGATGTCTTCCAAAAACTCTTAACTAGTAAACTATCATAACTTCACGGGTAGAAATTATCCTTACTAATCCTTAATTCCTTACTAATATTATAATTGCGAAAGTGTCTGTGTTTGTTGGTTTATTGGTTTGTCCTTCAATCACGCCGCAACAAAGCAACGGATCTACGCATATTTTTGCATGGGTATAGACTACTTTTATCCCGGAAAAACAAAGAGTTCCCGCGGGATTTTAAGAACTAAATGCATGCGAGCGTAGTCTCAAGCATCAACTAGTAATGTTATAAAACAACGGGTATTTACGAACATATAATCCTGATGAATATTGCAAGTTACCTGCAGTATGTGTGTGTATTCTCTGAAAAAGAATTTATTTTAAGGATCATTTGGGACAAGGCGAGCTCAGTTGACTAGGAATTGGTTTCTATTTTATAATGAATTTTAGATTTTCTTTTGAAATTTTCGGACTTGTCGTCGAAAACAGATTTACTTATTCTAAAAATAGCAACTTCATTCAGAGCACTCATGACTGAAATGATATTTTTTATCGCGAAAGAATATAATTCCAGATATAAGAATAAAATTAAGAGTATACATTCATCGATTTAGATGATGATTATTTTTTTTAGATCTCACGCTTAATATCTTGAAATTGTAAAATTTTATGCAATTCTATGTAATCACGTGTTTCAAAAATAATAAACGCTTTTCCAATCTTGAATGAATTAAACTGTCGAGAAGAGCTCTTTTCGCAATTTCTCATTCAAAACTGGTATTAGGATAAAATTTCTAACTAGCTTTTGCCCGAGACTTCGTCTGCTTAAGGCCCAAGACACGGAGCTGCCTGCGAAATACAAATTTAATTTGGTTTTTCGCAATTTATAAACGAATACGACAAAGTAGGCTTATGGTATTCAAATTGCGCTAATGGCAGTATCATCTTCACAGGTTTATATACTAATCTTTACGTGAAAGTATCCAGTTTAAGAAATTAGTCAAAATAATGACTAATTTGTGAGTAGCTCACATCAAACTCATTATTTTGACTAATTTCTTAAACTGGATACTTTCACGTTAAGATTAGTATATACCTACCTGTACCTGTGAAGATGATACTGCCATTAGCGCAATTTGAATACCATAAACCTACTTTGTCGTATTAGTTTACAAATTGCGAAAAACCAAATTAAATTTGAATTTCGCGGGCAGACCCGTCTCTTGGGCCTTAAAGTTAATATTAAAATCCCGATGAAATAATGTGTTTTTCTGGGTTAAAAAATAGTCTAGGTATATCATTCTCCATGCAGGTCCTCAACTACTCATGCAAACCGAACAAAAAGTCGAAGTGTTGATCTTTTACTGCGTGAATAAAGAATCTAAATATATGATGACTGACTGATCTATCAACGCACAGATTTAACCATAGGACGGATGAGGCTGGGCATACAGAAAGCTATTCTGACGTAGGCATCCACTAAAAAAGGATTTTTGAAAATTCAACCCTTAAGAGGTAAAATAGTGGGTTGAAAAATCGTACTTAACGTGAACGAAGCGGCGCGTAAAAGCTAGTAAATATTAAAACCAAAAAATCTTTCGCATTTATAATTATTAGTAAGTCTAATGCAGTAATTGTGTACCATTCATATTATTGTTAACCGTTATTTTATTTGAATTCCAGGAACGTAATGCTCTTGAACTCAAGAACAACCCCGAAGCCGCCAAACAACAACAAGACAAAGCAGCCCTTGACTACAAAGGCTTTTACTACCAAAAGTAGATCGATGTGAACAGTGAAACCAGTGACTTTCATTAAAAGAGATATTTTAACAAAACAATAGTACCTAGTGTCACAAATTAACATGTGATTAGTAACAGAGTGCTCTGTGAGCATAAATCAAAGTCAGTATAGACATAGTATTTAGTATGTAATATAAATCCATCGCGTATCTTTGGATTCAGTTGGGCCATAGACAGGATAATCTATCTTAATATTTGGAGGTGTAGAAATTTCAATCTACTGTAACAGATATTTTTTTCAACAAAGTCTTAACGTGTTTTCGATTTTCGTTGCCATTTGAATTGAGATTTAGAAAAGTTTATGAAGATATTGTTAATACATTATGTGAAGTACGAGTATGTTACACTGGATTGTAATTTCACAACTAAAAGCAGAAAAAAATGATGACTGTTAATGTTAATATACTCATTCTGTGCTTTAAGCTTGTGGACATGTTGTTGGTTTTTGTTAAATTGTGATAGTAAATAGCAAAAACCAGTAGTTTTACTGTATGTTTGTAACTTTCACACTTTTGTACATATCTTTATGTAACTTATCATTAATTTCTATAAAATAATACAATGTTAAATATTGCGTGCCTAGCTTTTTATTTATACCTATTTGTTTTGTTTGAAATAGTTTTTATGAAATAAGGCATTTTTTTTTATTCGATGACAGGATAGTCCATGATTGCGATCTCACCTGATTGTAAGTGACAATGCAGTCTAAGATAGCAGCGGGCTAACTTAGAAGGTGGTATGGCAGTGTAAATTCAACCCATACCCCTAATCAGTTTCTACACGCCATCGTGCCGGAACGCTAAATGGTTGGCGGCACGTCTTTGACGATAGTGTGGTAACTAGCCACGGGCAAAGCCTCCCACTAGACAATATAAGAATTCTTTTAGAAAACCAATAACGAACTCTACGAAAAAGTATAAAAGCCTCGAGATATAAAGTTTATTCACTATGAAAAGAATAATAGAAATCAACAAAGATATAAAAAACCTTTAAACCCTTAAAAAAACCTCTTTTTTGAAGTAGAATAATAAAAATAAGTAATTTTCTTTTATGTAATATTTCTTGATTATACATAAATACTTTTCGAGCATCTCCTTCTGTATCAACGATCGGGAGTAACATATTATTTTGAAAGCAGTCGGTAAGTACAACAAAATTAACAATCATAGACATTTGAAGTTGGTCGGTTTTTGTTTTAAAATTTTAAAGCTTAGGAAGAATACGACATTTTCCTTAAAAAATCACAATAAAACGATGAGTCTGTTCTGAGTAAAGAACTGGTCTAATATAGCCTCATATACAAATAATATCTATATAAGTATTATTTAGAAAACCTACTAAATCTATGGCGATAGTAGTGCTATAGAACTGCAGAATACATTATAGCAGAAGATTCATTCCGCAAAATCATTTAAATAAATAGCAACTCTTGCTACCACGTCATGATCACCTAGTTGCCTCTCTATCGCGGGCACGCTATCTTTTCGGAGCTATGTGCGCTTAAGCATTAATACCTATCACATGCTTGAACGGTGCAGAAAAACATCATGAGGAACCCTGCATGTGCACAGGTGTGTGAATTCTACCAATTTGCATTGGTAGAATTCCCACACCAGCGTGGTGAACTATAGCTCACGTGACTGACTCTGAGAGATCTCTCAGTTGTGAGACGTCATATGATGACATACTATGACGTCTTAAAACAAAATTGAATCTGTGATTGAAATAATATAGCTTTGAGCGTTGGTGGGAGGCTGATCTTTGAAAAAAATAATTGAAGTAATACCTATATCGCTACATTTTCTAGGTGCCAATGTCACCAACGCAACGTGGAATTTTGATATTTTGGTTAATTTTCGATGCAAAAACTTTCAGAACACCCAATTTATTCCTCGGTAAAACGTCACTCTACGTTGGTGAAATCGGCACTATAACTGGATGAATATGGACGAATATGGACTATTCAATACATATTTAATTCTTCTATATATATATGCAAGTATCTATTATCTATACTATTATAATAAAGAGGGAGCGCGAATTTTGTGAGTTTGTATGTATGTCCGGAGCAAACTTTGGAACCACCGCACCTATTTCAAAAATTCTTGTACCAATTCAAAGGTACATTATTCCAGATGGTTATAGGCTATATATTATGCACATAAAGTATTATGGCTAGATATTATGTGCAAATTTGTTAAGGAAGTCGGAAAATTTTTTGAATCTTAAACGTTTTCAAGGCGTGCGCTGGGTCATATACTGCTATTGGATGAAAATGATGTATGGGTGAATTGTTCCTCTTAAAAAGTTCTAAAAAAAAGTCCGCGATAGCATATTATGTTTATCTTCTAAGAATAACGTACAGTGACCATTTCTATCTTTCAAATTTTGATTAAAAATAATGAATTATTTTGGAAGGTTCTTTAACCGATGCGATGTCAATCTATATCTAAATAAATATGTTTATTATCGTAAGTATTTAGTTTAGAACATATTTGCCCTTTACACTATACAATTTAAATAAATATCATAGGAGTTATCGGAAAATTAAATTAATATGTGTCGGCTGGCGCGAGGGCGGTGCACGGCGGCGGGTTTCGGCGCGGGAGATTCCTCTGGTTCCTGCGGTGATTTTATTTACAATCGTCTCCTATAAGAAGCTCTGTGCGATCAGTCCCGTAAAAACAAATATGTATTTAAATTTTCAACCCGGACGAAGTCGGCGCGGGCTTCTAGTTATATTATAAGAAGAACTAAATATTGAGTTGAATCTATTCAATATGCATGCACAATTGCAATCTGGAAAATATCCATAGTAAGTTACATTAACAAGGAATAAGAAGCTTTATTTGCTACCATCGATCGCCGGCCTTTTTATTACTGCATAAAATCGCACACCTAGATCTAAAGGGTCTAAAGGGGTAAAGTCTTTCTGATTCTTAAGTTAGTAAAGTTATATATCTTAATTTTATTTTAGGTCATAAATGATGTTGTGAAATGTGACCTAAAATAAAATTGAGTTTCATAACTTTATTAACAAAAGATTCAGAAAGACTTTTTTTTACATGGTGAACCATGTTCGGAAGATGTTGAGTGAAAGTTCAATAAATGATGAAACCTTCACGTCTTGTTTTATTCAAACAAAAGTGGAATTAGAAGTTACTCTGAAGCTCCTATCCTATAAGTAGAAATTAAAAGATGAACTCGGCAAAAAGTATCTAACTAGTGAGTGACTAACAAGTAGCGCCTAGTAAGGTTACTTAACTAATAAATCTATTTAATTTATTACATATCAACCGCATGAATTTTATTAGTGCTACTAAATACCACATGCCTAGTAGGATTTCTAGTCATACACATTTATACGAGTTATTATAATTAATGATTAAACGAACTTACCTGTACGTGAAGTTCTATCATAATTATACGAAGGCTTCGTCCGAAGGGATTAGCAAATAACACTTGTAGTACCGCCTATTGTATCGCCATTCACGCACAATATTTCAGAGTTTATAGACAAAAAATATTAAGTAGGTATCGTGACCCAGCAAGGGGGGAGATCCATTCGCTCGTGTCATTTAGTTTAGAGGATAGCATATTATATTTCACGCAGTATCGGGATTACTTTGAAATTATAGGGAGGGAGGGTTGCTAATCCCTTCGGACGAAGCCTTCGTATAATTATGATAGAACTTCACGTACAGGTAAGTTCGTTTAATCATTAATTATACTCGGCTTCGTCCTCGGGATTAGCAAATAACACTTGTAGACTTTTAGAGATTTAAGTGAAATATAATGTTTTATTTGTGTTATAATCACAGATCACATATTCGATTTTAATCAGAAATAACAATCTTATTAATTTTGATCATTGGTCCTATTGACAATTGCTCTTGCGAAAGAATCATCCTGACTAAAAACATTACTTATAGTTCTATTGTAGAACCGATAGAATGTATTAGAGGAACCGCTCCATCCAGCGGTTCTTCTGATTTGATCCAGGCTGATCCCTGAGCTATGTGCTGCAGATGTGGCAGCGTGCCTTGTACTATGCGCTGTAAACATATTAACATCGATCCCACTATCACGTAAAGTCTCTTTGATCCATCGACTTAAGGTCTGAGGACCTACCGCCTTATATGGACTTCTAAGGCTGATGAAGAGGGAATCAATGTTATCTTTACGATAATTACTCGTCATATTTAAGTAAGCCGATAAGGCTTTTCCCGGACATATCTGTCTGGTCTGGACTCAAAAAACGGTAAAACTAAATTTGGCTGTAAGTAACCAATACGAGGTTTTTTAAAAAATTTGGAACTTTAATGGTTACTTTTGTGGAAGAAACTTCAATGTTTTTGACATTTCTTTTTGACAGGGTCTGTACTCTGTGTGCGGTTAACAAGGCAAACAGAGTAATAAGTTTTTTCGAAATCTGATTTAGAGTTAGTGTACATTAGGGTACAGTTGACTTAGGTAGTTAATAACTAATGAAGTATCCCACGTTATGGAATACTTTGGAAATGGTGTACGTAAACGAAACACTCCTTTAAAAACGTTTTATCCTGTCGTCATCTCCAAGAGTTTTGCCCACTAACAAGACTATCGCAGACTTACAAGAATTCAATGATCCATATTGATAACCTTCTTCATAAAGACGATTAAAAAAATCTATGATATGTGGGATTGATGCAGTGTACAAATCACAATTGTTTTCTTTACAAAAATTAAACCAACGCTTTAGATATACATCATATTGCTTCAG
This sequence comes from Hipparchia sbordonii, assembly GCA_038048805.1. Classification (NCBI taxonomy): domain Eukaryota; kingdom Metazoa; phylum Arthropoda; class Insecta; order Lepidoptera; family Nymphalidae; genus Hipparchia; species Hipparchia sbordonii. The sequence goes on from CM076102.1 coordinate 8,788,441, forward strand.
AGAATTGTCTGACAAGGAAGAAATCATAACGTTAATCGCTGACCCATAAGATTCCGCATAAGATTCCTGCCACCAGGGTAATCTTGGTATGCATTTTGCGATTGCTAGAATGAAAAGATATAATCGGGTTTTTATTTGCCGTAAAGGTGATTGGGTCAGATAACAAAAGGTTTTTATAAAGAGGATACCACGGTTGTGTGGGCCATAGAGGTACAACGACAATACCTCTAGCTTTATCAGATATAATCTTTCTTAAAGTCTTTAATATGATAGAGAATGGGGAAAAAGCATAAAAGTTATAATTAGCCCAAGAAATAGTAAAAGCATTGATAGCCATAGCATCTGGGTCTCTATGCCAGGAAACATAATTAGTACATTTATTATTTATTCGACTGGCAAACAAATCTATTTGAGGTGTACCAAACGTCAGCTAATTCCCATTCTATATCGGGATGTACGCGCCTGGACTCTGCGTCTGCCGTTTTGTTATCTGATGATTTTATATAACAAGCAATAACGTACAAGTTACGACATTCACACCATTGCCATAATTGTGTAGTAATATCCGTGAGGTGGGGAAACTGAACTCCTCCCATTCGGTTTATATAAGAGATAGCCGTCGTGTTATAAACACGAAGCAGAATTTGACAATGTTTTAGTTCTTTGGCAAAAACTTTTAACCCAAAGAAAGCAGCTTGAATTTCTAAAAGGTTAATATGCTGTGATCGTTTCTGTACACTCCACAATCCACTTGCCTTCTCTTCACCGCAAGCAGCTCCCCATCCCGTAGTAGAAGCGTCTGAGAAAATTTCCAGATCATATATATCCTCTCTAATAGTACTGAATGGTTTCTGAATTGCATTATACCACCAATTCAGATCAGGTTGTATTGTTGCCGGCAGGTTCATAACTTTATCATAGTTGTTATCTGAATTTAGGTTTAAATATTTTATACGTTCAAAATGTTTAGTATACAACCAGCTATATTCTATAGCGGGGCAAACTGAAATTAATAATCCAATAAATTGTGCAAATTCACGTATTTTACACCTATTGAGGGTAAAAAATTTTTGAATTTCATTTTCCACGCGATGTATTTTTTCCGCAGGCAACGTAATCTGGAAATTTCCTGAGTCTAACACAAAGCCTAAGAATGTGCAAATTTTGCTTGGTGTCATGGTACTTTTCTCTTCGTTTATAGTAAAACCAAGAGAAGTTATTTATTTTTTAGTTTGTATTGTGTTATACAAACATTCTTCGTATGATTGCCCCATTAACCAATAGTCATCTAGGTAATTAGTTGATATCAGTCCGGCAGTACGTAGTAAGCGGACGATAGGCCTCATCACCTTAGTGAATACATAGGGTGCAGTACTTAAGCCAAATGGTAATACATTAAATTCGTATAATTTTTTATTAAAATGGAATCCTAAATACTTCCTAGAATGCTTATGTATTTTTATTAAATAATATGCATCTTTTAAATCGATTTTTGTCATAAAAAAGTCTTTTGATATTAATTTGAGTACTGTACGCAAATCTTCCATCTTAAAATGAACAGTTTTAATGAATTTGTTTAAATTTTTCAAGTTTAAAATAAAACGGAATTTACCATTTGGCTTTGGTACCAAAAACACACTCGATAAAAACTGGCCTTCCGTAGGCTGACATTCGGAAATAGCTCCGATAGATAATAAATTATCTATCGCTTCATAAAATAAGCATTTTTCTGTGCTAGAATTCGATTTCTCAATTGGAAGAGATAAATAATTGGTTAACTGGGCAAGTAAACGGAATTGTATAACCCTTGATACAGGAAAGAATAAAAGGGTTATCAGTAACCATTGACCACTGTTTATAAAATAAAGGCAATCTGCCTGTATATATTACCCCATCTAGCGGCGAACGCGGGTCGGCTGTTGCCGCGAGTGTCTCGATGAGCTCGATGGCCGATTGTTCGGAGGCGGCCCCTTCGTCTTCGGCTGAGTCGTCTGCTTCCGATTGACGTAGGGGCCCTTCCAGTTTAAATTTCTTGATGTGGCTGTTACAGCTTGTGGCTTCTTATTATTTGCTTCTTTAAGGACGACAAAATGAAATTTCTTCTGATGACCGAATCGTTATACTGCAAGTCGCATAGAATACGCTCAGAGTCCAATCACGTCTCTGTTAATTCAGGATCTGTATTTTTATTTGATATTAACTTATTAATTGCTTGACTTAAGCTTGATATAGCAGTAGCCATCTGCTTTTGTCGTATTTCGATACTTTTATCGCGTCTAATAATATTCATGTCAGAGAGGGCCGCTTTTATTTTTGCATTCAAAGCCGGGGCATTGATGAGCTTGCAGTTACCCGGCAGTAAGTACTTTTCCATTAACTCCTTACGTAGTTCTTTGCTTAGACCATGCGTGGTAATATGCTGCAATCTAACAGCCAAATCATTGTGAACTTCAGTTCCGTACATATTAGGTATCGTAGGGTCTTCCCCTAATATGTCGAGTAACACACTCAGGTATCACGACCGCAGGAGCCGTCTCCTCACAATCAATGCTGGTCGAATGACTGGCAGCTGTAGCCAGCTCCTGAGCTGTTACGGTGGCAGACGTGGTAGCAGTGGGCGCTGCATGGTTCGCAGTCACCTCTGTGCAAATGTCTTGCTCTGGAGCGTCGCCTCCATGGAGCAGTTCGGCAGTAGCAACGGGCGTACAGTCCGCTGCCACCTCTGCGTAAATATATTGCACTGGAGCGTTCCCTCCATCAAGCAGTTCGGTAATGTTATTTCCAGCAGAATCATTAATTACGTTATAAGCCACCTGTTCTTGGTCCGAAAACCACATAATTTTATCTTATTAGTTAAGAAACAGAACCAAAGTACTGTTCGCAAAACTAATATAGTGGGTAGTACAACTCCAAAAAGAAGTACGCAAACCCAGATCGGTGAATATCACCATACTACTTATAATGATATTACTATTTACTATGTAATAGATCGGCATGTGTCTACTTATTAGTTAAGAAACATACCAAAGTAATGCTTGCAAAACTAATTTATTGGGTAGTACATCTCCAAAGAGAAGTACGCAAACCCAGACACGTAAATATTTATCGATATTTACCTACTAACTTATTATTTCATCGACAAAAAACAATAAAATATTTTGTAAACTGTAGGTAAGTACAATGTGTGAATTCGCACATTAGTTAAGAAACAGTCCTAAAATACTGTTCGCAAAACTAAATAGAGGGTAGTTACTTTTCCAAAGAAAAGAACGCAAACCCAACGGAAAAAAAGGTAATAATATTACCTACATACTTAAAAAAGAAAAACAACTAACCTTGTAAATCCAGTGAATCGGAAGAACTCGAAGATAAGCTACGACGTCGCCGGCGCAATTCCTTTTCCAACTTTTTAATTTTCTTAAATAACCTTTCACAACTATCTTCTCTCTTACGTTTAGGCATTTTGGGAAGACACAAGCGGTGCGTTCGTGGCGAGCACAAAAAAGCGAATGACACGAGCGAATGGATCTCCCCCCTTGCTGGGTCACGATACCTACTTAATATTTTTTGTCTATAAACTCTGAAATATTGTGCGTGAATGGCGATACAATAGGCGGTACTACAAGTGTTATTTGCTAATCCCGAGGACGAAGCCGAGTATAATTTCGAAATATATTATGCTTCTGCCCTTTATGGATCTGCCGTCCAAAGCACTGCAAGACGCGTGCTATATTTTCAACTTTAATTATGGGTATGAATTGAGTATGTAGCTAATTATTATACTGTCTTCGCGTGTCAGATTCTGGTTAACACATACGTATAACTTAGTTCAAACAAATTACTTCAAATTACAGCTTAGAGTAGTTGAAATATCATATTTCAATATAATGTAGGTACTTATAATTGAGATGTAACCTTTTTGTTACCTGTTACCTAGGCGTAGCCAATTTTAATAGTAAAAAATTATCTATTGTTTATCAAATATTATATGTATGTAAGTTGCTGAGTAATAATTAAGTTATTTTTGTAGAAGGCTTGGAAATAATACAGAAAAATAGTTTAAACATGCCAATATTCTTAATCATAAATATTATTCTAAATTAATATTACCAATATTACTTACCTATTGTTATTTGATGATATGATATAAATTAAAGCCAAAATTTAAAAGCGCAAACTTGCGGTTACTATGGTTAGAATCGTTACACCTAAGTATGGTATAAACTTTGGTATAAAGAGTTAAGTAACGCTATATGTTGGTGCATACACATCCGTAACTCGTTTATTATAATATTTGGTTTTTCTCTAATCTCCATAGACCTTTACAGCGGCCTGTAATAACCGCAAGAGAGGAGTCAAGTGTTGCAGCTATGTCGCAAACATTGTTCACACTTAGCCCAAGAGCTTACCAACAAATAATTGTAACTATTTATTGCGGCGATAACCTAGGTTATGATTTTCTCCTTTTCGGGAGTCCGAGATTCGAATTCTAGGTAAAAAAATCCGAGTTATATACGTTTTAAGCAATTAAATGAGAAAAAATCATGTAAAAGACTGCATACCTGAAAGTTCCTTATAAATATGTCCTCAAAGATGTGTTAAGTCTGCAAATCCGCAGACTTTACCCATCCCATGTAAAGTCTGCGGATTTTACACGGGATGTGTAAAGTCTACAACACATTAGGCCAGTGTTGTGAACTATGGCTTTACACATTTTTCATTCTGAGAGGACCGACCAGTGCCGGTTAGGTCAAATATGTTTATCTGGATCTAAGTTGCCGCTTGATATGTTTTTTGGATCGACCATGATTTATTTGGATGATTTTCATTTACTGGTGCCTTACTTATATGTACCAGTATTGCTTACTTACTTACCGGTGTATTACTTACTTATTGTACATACTTACATAATAATTGTAGCTTGACATTGTGTAAAGTTTATACTTGACCGTCGCCCTTGTCCGTCCAGTCGCTTTATTGATAAATAATTGCAAGGCTGCGACAGCGCACGAAGTGTACCTAATCATAGTGCTTTATTATAGTGTTAATTTAAACAGAATTTTAAAGCCAAATTAAATTACTCTGAGGTGTATCGGTTCCAGTCAATTCTGTGAGTTTGCGTTGCTCTTTATTCCTTAGCTTTTTATCAATTCGCTATATTCATATTTAAAAAATTAGAATATCCGGCAACAAATTGCCGGATAAAGATTGATGTCGAGGGCTCAACTCTCTCTCATCTTACTATACCTATCGTACTCATACAGTTTAAGTCAAATCTTTCAATCTCAGCTCTTAGCCTATAAGACGTGGTGGTGCCCGTTAGCATATTAAAACAGAATATTTACGAAAGTAAGAAGCTCCTATAACTTAAAGCATTTAAGTATAATTTTAATTGAAGATTGAAATTCAAATTATTATTTACATAATATGCCAATAGATAAGGTTTGTAGCTAGTAGTTTTGAATCAGATATCGGTAACTGTTACTATACATACTCGTTTCTAGCGAAAATGACGAAATGTATGAAGTAAATTAATGAGTACATTTATATATTTCCGTAAAAATCGGACGCTGCACTTATGACTACAAAGCTAGCAAGCTAAAGGAACTTCTAAATCCTGCTGCTGTACGCCTGAAACATGCGTAGCGATTGAGGATTTTCCTGTTATAAATATTATAAAACTATATCATTATTTCTCCTACTCTTAATACCTAGAGTTTGATTAAAATATACTTTAGCACCAGTAAAACTCAGATAAAATGAGCTTAATGGAATAAAATTTTTAAAAATTCTTTCATATAGGTAGTAGGTCATCGATGTATAGTGGGTACATTGGAATATGCTTGAGCGTGACATGCGTGGCAAAAAATCTGTTGAACCTCCCATTACTTTTTTTACATACAGAGAATAAACGAGTAGACAGGTCACCTGACGTTTAGTGATTACCGCCGCCCATGAATATTTGTAGCACCAGAGGCGCTACCAATGCGTTGCCGGCTTTTCAGGAATTTATAGGTCTTGGTTGAGTTTATATTTTAAACTGTGTAATTCATGATAATTGCAAGGCTGCGACAGCGCACGAAGTGTACCTAATCATAGTGCTTTATTATAGTGTTAATTTAAACAGAATTTTAAAGCCAAATTAAATTACTCTGAGGTGTATCGGTTCCAGTCAATTCTGTGAGTTTGCGTTGCTCTTTATTCCTTAGCTTTTTATCAATTCGCTATATTCATATTTAAAAAATTAGAATATCCGGCAACAAATTGCCGGATAAAGATTGATGTCGAGGGCTCAACTCTCTCTCATCTTACTATACCTACCTTATTTGTTTATGCAATACCTTTAAACAATACAACAATCAATTTAGGTAAACAATAACACCAAAATAATATGTTTGTGCAACATCAACCTGTGAACGCACCATTCGCTTGTCATTAACGAAACTAATGTCTCTCATGAAGGACCTAATATTCCGTAACTTTTAAATCGCTCTTCCTATCTGAAGCCAATCATAGTTTTTCTTTAAGACAGTGGCTCAATAGTTTCAAGTTACTTATAACATCCTATCATACGAGTATCGTCATATTCTTCGGCTAATATATACTGCAAAAGTGTGTTTGTTTGTAGGTTTGTTTTTCAATTAGGATGACGCCCGAAACAGAGCCATAGATCACCGTGATTTTAAAGAGCTAGTTATAGTTCTTGCAATTCACGAGGGCGCGTGAGCTTTACTTGTGGTTACGTTGTGTACATGCACATTGCGTAAGTGTGCGTGACTATCAGGAGCCAGAAGGGAGCGGTCAGGCGCGAGCAAGCTCTCACTCACACTTATACAGATATGACACACACACAACCATGAGCCACGCACCCTCGTGACTTGCAAGAACTATACTAAATATGGGAGTTATGAGCTTAAAAGTTTGCTTCGCAATGAAGTCCTTCTTATATTAATCTATCAACAACACAAACATAACACAACACCTAATAAACAAGTCTTTAACAACAGGTTAATAAAAAGTAATAATATAGAGATTATTATAATTATATTAAGTATTATGTAAGTAGGGTTCCGTACCACACAGTGGAAAAACTTAACACTGATGCTTAATTGTCCGTCTATCTGTCTAGATCAGGTTTGTAAAGTAAAAGGTTAGGTACTCAGAAACGGTTTGAAGTATTAAATTGAATTTATAGTTGAAAATTATATCAATTTCATAATCATTTACTGGTTTCAAAAGTCCAAGCTTTTTTTTCATAACGTATTTTCATACACAAAGTTCCGTTTACTGACCTATACCGAAATAAAAGCTCAAACTTTTTAAGTATGTTACTAAGAAATGTGAGAAAAAGCACAATCTTAAATAAAATGTCGTTTTCTTTCATGTGACAAACTTTTTGATAACTCATGAAAAGACCGAAACAAAACATTTAGCATAGAGTTGATAGAGGATTAATATAAATAAACAAAATAAAAATGCCTGCCGTAACTATCACAGATTTATAAATATCAACCAACAAAAGTTATAAGGTCCCAAAAAAGAGCTATTATAATTTATTTTATATTTTATAGGCTGTGGAATAATTTTACCAAATTACGAGTATGTATTTCTACGTATCCTTTCTCAAGATAATGGATTCGCACTTGACCGAAGTTTTATCTGAGAGAACACTAGTAGTTACCTTAGATCTTGTGTTATGGCGTCGAAAATGGATGATATAAAGGTTATGCGTTCCTATGGAGGCTTCTTTGTTTCCAATAAAACTGCAATTATTTATAATGGGCAGCCATTATCAAGTTATTGTTTAAAATGCATTTGTAATGTGTGCGTTCAGTAAATGTATTCATGTTTGTGTATTTATGTGCGTTCGAAGATGAATCGCCGGGATGCGCTCAGGTCGTACGAAGTTCATAGGTAAAGATGTTGGTATATAAACCCAAGGCAGTGTCACTGTTCACACACTTGAGTTGCTTCTTAGTGCATCAGGACCTGGCACCCCTTTGTTCCCAACTGAATCATGGTGAGAGGATTTCGCATCATAACTTTCACGCACAGTAAAGTAGTCACGTTTCACGGGATATGGCTTTTTGAAACTACGTGTTATGTGTAACTAGTTACCCTTTATGAAAACTATATTATTAAATACCTACAAAAAGCAAAGAGATATTTATAATATGAGTTCGATTAGTCGAGTAGTATTGCAATTGAGGCGCAAAATTTTAATAACTGAGCCGCAGGCGAGTATTTTGCGAGCATGATACAACGATTTCTATATATTTGTTAATAAAAGTAGAATATTATGCTCATTATCAATAACATGGCCTTAGCCAAGTCTTTCTTCTATTGAGTATTAGAAATAATTCAATCTTTTTACCTTAGCATTATCCTCTTGATTAGAAGTTATGAAATTTTCACGCTAAGATTCAAGAAATCACTGAAATCTATAGCCATGTTTCAAGTTTGCATCAAAATATCCATATGAAAAATTTAAACCCGAGTTTGCCCATTTAAGGGTTGAATTTAGTTAAATGAGGGAACACTTATTGTTACCTACGTACTTTATTTGGACTCTTTAATTATGTAAAGTTTCAAGGAGTCCTGTGCAAAAAAAGAATAAACCTATGAAAATATTATATTCCTCATTTGCCCGTTTAACGGTTAAACTTAATAATTTATCGAAGTAACATTTTTACGCGTTACGAGCATGTTACGAGTATATTTTTCATAAATTGGCACTAATTTTTTGGGTACATTCTCTTAATGAAAAATTGACAGATCTGAAAGCACTGTTACCTTTTCTGCAGGGTAGGTAGGCAGGGTAGATTTTATTTAGTGAAAAAGATTTCCATGTTTAGAACTGATGATTTGGTTCAATTTGGAGATTGTGCATAACAAAAGACTAACGTGGGTAAAGTTTTGCTCCCTTGCTACCTACTGTTTAACTAACAATGTAACATGTTACTTGTAATCTAATTAAGAAAACTCAAATAATGAACACGTTATTATTAAAGCAATGAAGATATTATTTACGTAAGGAATCTAGTCACGAAACCCTTTCTTTCCTCATGTCGGCACCAAGTATTAACACAGTGTTATATTCGTGTCACGTTCTGCCGGAGACGAGCTTTTAACTTGAAGTTTATTTATAGTTACCCTTCATAAAGCTGCGGCGTGAATCCTTTGACTCTTGAACTGTGTTATTATTATTTAACACAAAGAACTGAAGAAAGTCTGGCATGTTCGTGAATAGGAAATACCACATTACAAGCTGATACCCCTTGCTTCCCACTGGTGGGTTTATTAATTCCAACTAAATTTAATATAGGTACTGTGTTTAAATACAAGTTTATATGTACAGTTAACGACCATACTCCATTACCACCTTAATGGTCGTTGTAGATTGCAGGGTTCTAGGTACAAACTTGTATCGTATCCTCGTTAATGCTCTAAATGATGAATAGTCATTCGCATCTAATAGAAATCTAATAAGAAGCTAAGAAGTTAGAAGGACATGTACATTGTACAGGGCTTTAAATCTATACTTATAAAAAGACTTGTCCTGACTGACTGATCTATCATCGCACAGCCTGAACCACTGGAGTTAGAAACTTGACAGTAGATTTATTTTATGACGTAGAACTACACGTACACACCTAAAAAAAGGATTTTTTTGAAATTTCATCCAAAGTGGGTTAAATAGGGGTGACAGCTTGTAGTTATATAAAATCACCTTAATATTTTATTAGAAAATATAATCTTTCCGTAAATAACAATACCATGACTGTCTAACAGCCGGAGCCTTCGTCGTTGGACATAGAAATATGGAATTATAAAAAAATCATTGAATGTTTTTTTTTTTGGAAAAAGTACTAGAATTTTTAAATTCTAAACCTAGGTACTTAATTATTAAGAGTCAGGGCAGAGCACGAGCCATTGACTACTCTATCATAATCTGTAGCATAAGGGCTTACGGAAGATATCTCTTCCTTACAGATAAGCTGTCCTTGTGTACGCCTTTATAAGTTTAATTTATGTTTTAATGTAAGTTGTGGTACAGAATTAATTAATAAATAAGTTTAAACATGTTTCACGGTGTGAAGAAGCAATTATTTAAACAAACCAATTGAGGCAAATTCAGGGTAGAAAAAATAATGCTTTAGGGTCTAATTAATGAGTATAGATTCTGTTCAGAACCTGAATCCATTTGCTTGACCACTTAAAGTGACTTATCAAGAAAACCAATTCAATAAGTATGATATCTCACGATCGATTTTTTTATTGTAGTTTTAATGTTTAGCGACGTTATTGCTACTAATATTTTATCCGGTAAAGTAAAAACTTTTGCTTGCACTTCTTTAGTATCCTACTCCTGTTGTTGAAATATTTAGTTATTAGTACTTATACCTTATTCAAATTGAAAATGACACTTCCATTTCACCAATTTTAATACCTAGCATTATTTTCAACTTCGTCAATGGGCATGCCTTTCAAAAACTTTACAGCAAATGTAGTACTTCGTGTGACAGTACATTATTCATTATTAGGTGTGTATGTTTATCATTACTTTTTACAGAAAGTAGGAACGCTCTACTCTTAACAAATTTTCACTTTAAAGCTTAATTTAAATTTTACAAACGGATTCGTCAATAGAATAAATGTTATATTTTGGAACACCTTTCCAACGATAGCCTACACAATGAAATATACGATTAAAAAAATTTCATCCCCCCTTTTAGGATACTTCCCCTACACGTAAAATGTTAGTATTTTCAAGATTTTATAGTACAACTTTGTCGGCGTAATTTAGTAGAATTAAGTTAATGTATATCGAAAAAAAAACGCATATTTATGCCTCTATTTTGTTTTCTTTTACAGATCTCTGTTATAATCGTAAGTTTGGTGGCGACCACTTTCATTGAACTCACATCAGCACAGGTGCAGAGGCCGAATGATCCAATCCCTATACTAAAATATGAATCAGAGGGGCCTAATCCTGATGGATCCTATAAATGGTTGTATGTAATTTATTTCTGATATATATGAGGAATTCCAAGACAAAAACATAATTTATTAGAAGTAAACATAGGTGAAGTTTATCTCAAAAAAAAAAAAAAAAGAAATTTCTTCCAGCTTCCCTCGAAAGTGAGTAAGGTGAAATTATAGAGTGGCACAGGTCAAAAACTTTATTAACGTCATTGCAAATTAAAAAATATACTCCGTATGATATAAAAAAATATGCCTTTTTCCTTTTTTTTTAATCTTTTTTTGGAGATTTTTTTTTTACTTTTATAAATAGAAATTAGTAAGCAACGATAGTATTCTACTTTTAATTATGAAATAATTGATACCTATTAGTGATGTTATAAATAAATTTTGATGTTTAAATTATACTAAACAGCCTATATGCATGAGCGAGAAAAACTGTTGCAAAGTAATTTATGAAGTCAATTATTTAAATAAGCTGATGAGAAAACATATATAACGTGTTACAGAAGGGGAATTTTTTAATATTTGATGTTTATTTCAGCTCGGTCGGATAAAATACATAGCTTTAACACTTTGGTTATAGATTGTTACCATATTAGTCCCAGTATCATTTAGTTTGTTATTTAATATAATAATAAAATGAACTCGACCTATGGCAAAATATTACAATAAATATTTCATTAACAATTGACACGCAATTATAATTTTTACAATTTATTTTTATGCGTGGAAATGTAGGTTTATAGATTTTCCTAACGCATTGCGTAGTTCCATGACACGCAGTAGTGTATGCTTAGCTTAAATCAATAGGTAATATTTTATTTCGATGAAGTGTGTGTCATGCATGACTCATGATTGCTTTCAACTTAGCCTTTCCTAACATTTTGTCTGTTACGAGATTCTTATGCAGAAAGCATCAGCCTACGAACCAATAAAATTGAGCAAGTATAGGCAAATCAGACTTCTTAGTGCATTTAGATTTTATGACAGTGACGAGTTACCATAATATTGTACCTATAATAATTACCTAACTTTATTCTATAAGACATTGGGCTTGAATGGCGATCAAATACTGAACAAGATAATATTGAGAACGTATGTCTATCTAGTGATGCATTACAACTCACATTACAACGCTGTGTTTTTAACCGACTTCTAAAAAAGGAGGAGGTTCTCAATTCGTCGGAATCTTTTTTTTATGTATGTACCCCGATTACTCGAAGACGCCAAGACTGATTTGGAAAATTCTTTTTTTGTTTGAAAGGGTATACTTCCCAGGTGGTCCCATTGTCATCAGGGTTAGGTTCTTATGATGGGATCCTGGAGAAATCGAGGGAACTCTTCAAATGTTATAGGCACAATTGATATACTTCGTAGTGGCGTTTGAAGTTGGTTTGGTAAAAATAATTTTTACGTTCATACTTGTATTTTAGATATCAAACGGGTAATGAAATTAATGCAGAGGAGTCGGGGTACGTAAAGAACTTCGGCAAGGGGGAAGGACAAGAGATCCAAACCGCTGAAGGCAAGTTCAGTTACAAGGCTCCGGACGGTTCACCCATCGCTCTACAATACATCGCCGATGAAAATGGATTCCAACCACAAGTAAGTAAACGACCGGATATATGGATTGTAAAACACACTTTTTGCATATTATTCCATGTTAGCCTAAAACTTTACCTGTAATCTTGTAACTAATGTAAAATGTGGAAGTAGCGTTGAATTCGGTACAACTTTTACAAAGATTTTCTCAGAATAAAAATAGGCAGACAGAAAGACAAATATTAAAGAAATACTAATTGTGTTTGTGAGCTTTGAGTTCGTTACTTTGAAATCGCAAATGTGGCACTTAAACTTAATTTTATACACAAATTCTATTGTTTTGTGATGTAAACATTATTTCTCTATCATCTTCTAAAATGTCATCCAGCCCGGCCCTGCGTCGGCATTAATTTTAAACCTTGACACCTTTCCGCTGGTAAATGTAATACAATCCTGATCGATGTGTCGGTGAATCCGACACAATAAGGGCAAGCACAAACTCAATAAATCTAAAAAACTGCTTGGTGAAGAGATAAATTATAGAAGAAGACAGCTGTCGTTATTCTTTTTGTATAAACTTGTTAAATCTTAATTAATTGTTTCGTTCAACCAGTTTTTGTTCACTCTTTTTGTCATATTCCTCTCTGCTGAAGGTCCTGAACCCTTTCCATTAATCTGATAATGGTGGGTGTATTCTTGGCATATTTATTTATTTTGAATGTATCCTACATTACAGTTACTCATTTCATCTCCATGGCTACAAAAATACCAATATTAGGCGAATCTGATTAGAATTTAGTTTTGTATTGTTTTATGTCATTGTTGATTGTAACTTTCTACCTTGCTACAAATAGGCGTAATATTTTACACACAATATGAAAAAGATGAATAAAATACGAATAAAAATTAATAACTTACACATTCAACAATAATTTATAAATTACTAGCTGATGCCCACAACTTCGTCCGCGTGGATATAGTTTTTAAAATCCCGCGGGAAATTTTTGATTTTCCGGAATAAAAAGAAGTCTATGTCACTCTCCAGGTCCTCAACTATACCTATCCAAAAAATCACCTCGATCACTTTGTAAAAGTTTATTTGAATAAAAAAACATTCTATTCTATTCTACACGTCCTTTACAAGAACATGTCTGAGGGCAGCGTGACGATTCTCAAGTGTGACAAGGCAAAACCAATAATCTGAGACGTATTTATTATTTTATAAATACGAGTATAATGATAAAAACAAATTGAAATAAAATATTCAAGTTACCATCGAACGAAATCGATCAATTTTTATCATTTTTACAAACATAAAATTTTAATATAACATCCCTATTTGACCTTTTATTCATAAATGCAGTGATTGTCTTAAAGTAATTTTGAACAGAATTCCACCTCATATCTATAAATAATTCGAAAAAACCAGCCAAGAGCAACGACTGTACTATGGTACGAAGGGTTCCGTATCATCGTACAAGACTTAACATCAGCTGTTATTAAGATCAAGGAAAATCAAGAGTTCATTATGGAGCATTTAATTAAGTAATCTTAAAATTTTAATTTTATTTTTTATAATCATTTGTCGTTATTGCGACAATAGAAATGGGTACACATTCTATCAAAATTTTAAGTATCTACTTAATACGTTTCATAAGATACAGTCAGCTGAAATACAGACGGACAGACGTTGGACGGAGCGGAGAATTAGTACTAGAGTCCCGTTGGGGCCCTTTAAGAAGGGAACTCTAAAAAGTATTTATAGTATTATGTAATCAGCATTGACCTGGTGAGGAATAAGAAATTGATTGTATCTTGTTTATATTATGGCATTAAAGTAAGGCAACTATCATAAAGCATCTGTATTGAATGAACCATAAAGCATCACCTGTGACTGGTTGTAAAACTTGTGCTTGAAGCACGGACATAGACGGAAGTCGGAACAGACATGGCAAAATATTCAGATGCTGCTTTTATTAAAAAAAAATTAAAATAGACCTATTCTTCTTCCTCCTAGCGTTTGTCACGGCTTACGCCAGGGTCCGCTAGGTTAGGTCCGCAGAGCTATTATTTATTCATATATTTATAGGGTCTCCTAAAATAAGCAAAAAGTTTAAAGTTTGATAGCCATTTTAAATTATCGATTAATAGTGCGTCAAATATTAATGACGTCACAGTTAACTATGTCATACAAGCTGCCATATTATGCGCGCGTTTTGACGTTTGAAATAAAAAGTTACGGACTTGATTAGTTGGCAACATTTTATTGCTTTAAAATACACACATGCATGCTCAATCCAATCATAAAATGGCGCACGTTCATTGTGATGTCTCAAATTATGTGCGTGCGAGTGCTAATTTACAAGTTTCAATAGAAAAAAAAAATGAAAAAATATTTATTTGGCAAAACAACATTAATAATGAATATTGTGGCGAATCGGCTGCAACTGACTTGTTTTACTCTACAACATGGAACGGATTGTAAAGTAAACGAGGAATTGCATAATTTCTTATTGCTTACAATAGGTAATTCGCGACAACTTTGCACCCCATAAAAAGTTTCGCCTTTTATGTTGTAAATAAACATACGCACAATTCGAGATCATAATAAACATACACCATTTTTGTGGTCGGATTATGTCAGGTCCATTCTTTATATCTCTATGGGTATAATGAAGATTCGTGTGTTTAGTTATTTGTGTCTTTGTGTCATACACTTCGGTCATACCAAAGGTTCATACACAATAATGCTATTATTTAATATGGTATTTTATGTAATGATGAATTTATAAATTACTAGCAGACTAGCTGCTGACGCCCGCGACTTCGTCCACGTGGATTTCATTTTAAAATTTCGTGGTAACACTTTGATTTTCCGGGATTAAAAGTAGCCTATGTCACTCTCCAGATCCTCAACTATACCCATGCAAAAAATCACGTTGATTCGTAGCTCTATTGCAGCGTGATTGAAGGACTAATCAATAAACACACACACTTTCGCATTTTTAATATTAATAGTAAGGATAAGGATTAGGCTTTTGAAATTGTCCTCAATATTCTATGTTTTTTAGTTGATTATGTCTAGACTATTTCGTTATCTGTGTATTTGTATTTCTATTGCTGCTATAACAACAAATAATAAAAAAAGTTAAAAATTCTTTAATTTTTCGGGTCCAACTCTCACTTTTTTTTAATTTTTATTCTTATTTTTATACGAATTGACAGTGGAGAGAGAATATAGTCATAGAGTCTACATTGCTACATGTATCGAAACAGTTGGGAGCGGTCCTGGCACCTTGCACATATTAGTTGGAAAGTACGTATAGGTAATTTAGCGAACCTGAATCATCAATATTACGTAAGGTGTTTGGAAGAAGCCTGAGAGAAACAGGCGCGGGTGTGAGTCGAAGTTGGCCAATGTATGAGCAAATGTCACTACAAAATATCAAACGCCGACCCGTGACCCGTTCTTGGGAAATGGGAAGCGTTTTCGAACTCAAATTAACCTACGACATTGGTATCAGTGTCTGCAACTCATCGAAATCATCAAGGCCATTACCAATCGAACATCTTTCGTAGTTTACGACGCCTTCGCAATTTTATCCGGTATTTACAGCTGTTACCAAAACTTGATATCGCTCGAATTTAAATATTTATGCAATAAATCGCACGTTAGCTACTGATAATGCATGATATTATTATTAAAAATTAGGAAATCTAGTTTAAGAAGATAGTAGCTTAGGAAATCCTTTCGAATTAGTAGTTAATTTACGAGAGTTGATATTGTAAATGATAATTTTAAGCATAATTGAGAATTTGTATTGATTGATAATTAAAAATATACTCAAGATTTATTGAAGTTCAGAATCGGAATACCTAACACGATTACTTTGGGTTATATTGTAATCTATCTCTTCGATTTTAATTTAACAATACATATTAAATTTTACGTAGATAACATGGACCTATTTTGAAAACAAACAACTGTCAAAGGTTATTCCTTTTTAGTTCATCCTCATAGCTATTTGTGTCTGCTTCAGTGTATTCCTAAAAGAATATTGGCTGAATAGATTTATAAGAACTTTAATTATGCCTTGTTTAAGCATTTTGACCAAAATTGCTTGTGAATCTTCCTTTTACATGTAAAAATGAGCTCATTATTATGCACGCAGCGTCAGCTTAAACGTCTCACATGACTATTTTAGAAACAAGAACGATTCTTTGCATAATATTACCATATCCTTTGCGAAAATACAGCCGCGTGTAGGATAGATACTATGTCTTAACTGCATTATCTTGTTGCACAGATCACATAAAGACATGTGTAATTCTGTCGCATTATTGCATATAATAATTTATGTTAAGCAGTGTGAGCTACAAATGTCGATATTGGCAGGAAACAATAGTTCTGCGTAACTATTGTTGGTATTAAGAAAGACCTGTCCTATAAACCTGCATAAGTTAAATTTTAAGCGAGGTTTAGAAAAAATCACGTGTTTATCCATTAAAATAGGATATGTGTGTCAATATTTGACCCTTAGGGTCTGGGTCACTCAAAACAAAATTCATTTTTAATTCCCTAATCTAGTAGTTTTGATACGAAGTTCTGTCTGTTACCTTTTCAAGACTAAATCCATTACGGCAATATTTGGCTAGGGGATAGTTGGAATCCTTATAAAGGATTTCACGGAGTTTCCACTTCATTTTTACAAAACGAGCTTGGATCTGTACTTAATAAAATAATTTTATATCGTTCGTATAATTTTGTATCGTTATCGTTTTAAATAGTTTCGAATCATCGTTGATATTCCATCTATACGCGCACTAAGCGGTTTAAGTCTTCATTCCTGATCCGCACGGCTATAGGGTCTGGAACGCTCTTCCAAGATGTGTTTCCTAACACGTATATAGTTTGGGTATCTTTAAAACAAGGCGTTAAGGCATCTTCTATGCAAACGCGTTACACCTTAAACCACATCATCGCTTTCCATCAGGTGTGATAGTGGTCAAGCATGCGCCTATAATGATAATAACTGAATAATAACTATTTATTTGAATGTTGCAGGGCGCCCATCTGCCAACTCCACCGCCGATTCCACCAGCAATACAAAGAGCGTTGGACTATTTGAAGACCCTTCCTCCCACCGCCGCCTCCGCGCCTGGTGGAGCCCGCCAACGCCCTTTCTACTAAACAGTCAATCGTACCTTCATATAAACAAATACTCTACATGTATAACACAGATGATATTTCAAATGACCTATTACATTTACATGGCCTTGACAGTAATCGAGATAAGTACGTAGGTAAGCACATAACCAAATTTGTGCGAGTTCAAAATAACATAATATGTAGTTGATTTAATTTAGCGGACGTTATTTAAGAATAAAGTTCATTGCATACATCAGCACTTATCCATTGTCATATCCATGCTACTCGTAGAATACTTAATTTCACTATCGCTAGTATTTGTCGTTACATTTAATAAAATCTTATATGGACTGTATACGTAAAATATACTTTTAGGCTGCATACTACGAATTTCGTATATTTTTTTGCTTCTTTTATCTTCATTTCCCATCGTTTATATTGTGATAACGTAAGTTCAAATTAATAAATAATTAGTTATGATATAAGTTGTGTATTATTAATTTGTTCTATATAATAAAGTTTATGAATCGAAAACATTGTTTTGTTATTCCGTTAGGATAATATAGCTAGCCACACCACTTAAAATAGCGTACATTTTGTAAAAGACAATGTTATGAATTAACTACCACGCGCGACCTCATAGTGTACATGAATTTAGTTCATTTTTTTAAAGTCTATTTTTATTTTCTCGGGATAGAAATTATAATATTTCTGTCTCAAAAAAAGAATCTCGTTTATTGTTTATTGCCCGCTGGCTCGGGCATCTAGAGAGAATGGGAGAGGATCGTTTTTAGAAAATCAAAAGTATGGGAACAATGCTTAGTTAGGGAGGGTTACCCTTCCGCATTGTTCCCAATTTTTTCCAGTCTTTTGATTTGATATGAGCCTTTAGGCAAACACATTATTCCAGCTAAGGACATATCTATGGTTCAATAATTTATAAACGGATGTAGAATGTCGATAATCGTATCTGCATAAATTGATAAATTAGACGATAATACGCTCCTTCAAATAATAATTGACGTGTAAATATAATGATAGGTGCAAACTTAATAATATTATTATGTTAGATTAAACATAGTGCGCGTTCACGGAACCCAAGCAGCACGCACAAAAAAAGATACCGGTCAAATAAATAATATCATTTTTCACCGATATTTTCATTCTAATGGCCGAAAATTAAAAAATTTGCAAATCTCTATGCATTATCATTATTAGTCTTCTCAAATAATATTTAGAAGGACCCCTTTCACAATCTCCAAGTAAGCATTAACTGACGAATAAGTTGACGTTTTGTCAGATAATGAATATCTGTTAAAAAGTTTAGCAATGGAAAAATAGGGCCTAAAATTAAAAAAAGGCTATTTTATGAATTCAAAAAATAAGTTATATAACTTAAATAATTATCTAAGGTCAGTATCAACATTATGTTAATGATATGAACCAACGTTCATGTATCCACTTCAAAGAGTAATGATCTCAATTATAGTATCTCGACAATATTTTGATCAATTATTTTATTATAGTTCTAATGCGCAGACTATATTAACACTATCTTCTTCTAACCTTTAAAATTCTTACCTATGAAATTGAGTTACAAAATATGTTAGAGCTATTTATGGCACCTTAGTTTCTTATATTGACCTTGTCTTAGATTTAAAAGGTTTATTTCATATCTAGGTATATGGAACAAATAATTTTGAATGCGTCTAAACTACATCTGTTGTGTAGATATTATAAAATTAATGATTTTCTTACTAATATTATAAATGCGAAAGTGTTTTTGTTTGTTGGTTTATCCTTCAATCACGTAGTAACCGAGCAACATATTGACTGATTTTCGCATGGGTATAGTTGAGGACTTAAAAAGTGATATACGCTACCTTTTATCAGAGTAAACATAAAATCCCGCGGGATTTTCAAACTTAATTTAAGTCGCGGATAAAATTATTATTTAGGATATTTATTTAGTGATGTTTAAAGCGAAATATTATGTAGGTACGATAGCAATATTAAGCGATATATAAACCTATGATCCAGATTATTTAACAGACAGATATTAAACTAGATAAATAGAAAACTTGTCGAAGATATAATATTATATTGATAGCACTGCATAATAAGTAGGTAAAATAGCAATTTACAAAAGATTTGAATAAAAATCTTTTCTATTCTATTCTAAACAATTCTCGACGAAAAAATTATTACGAATTATAAAAAATCTTCAATCTAAACCTGAAAGCTTTTCCTACATCAATGTACGTTCGCTTTGATCGCCTTGAATCATCTTTCAATATCTAATATTTTACGATACTGAATACTCACAGCACTACGTTGGCTTATAACCTGCATACTTTACTACATTCATCACGGTTAGGTATTTCTTGTACCTAAGTGTCAGGGGTTCATGACATTTAAGATCGGAATTCTTTAAGATATAATTTTTCTGTTACTTTACACATATATTCGATTAATAGACAATAAATTATAGTTACCATAAGTATTGGTAGAAAAATTTAACTTAGCAGATAATTGTATAACTAACCAAAGACGGTGCCTCATGCTGCTGATTTGAATAGATAGGTTCAGTTCGGATGGATAGTAGTTGGCCCATTACTGTCCTTGATCCGATCCAGGCGCTGATTCATACGTGATGCTCCTCAGCATCACGTATGAATCAGCGCCTGGATCGGATCTAGAACACGCATTTGTCACCAGCTTCACCATCTAAACAGCTAATTACAACGAGTTGCATCATTGACTACTAATGGGGTCAATTATTGTAAGTCAATTATAGGAAGATGTACGATCGCTCCACGTAGATAATTCAAAGAAACTCATCAATCTCCCGATTCTTGCGCGCAAATATTTTGACATTCGATATTGCAAGTAAATATCATTAAATGTGACTGCCATAATGTGCAAAATATTTAGTGTATAATTTTCAAACTTGCCGTCTTTCTTTAAAACTTTATGGAATTGGAACTACAAGGTGCCTTTCGTGACAAAATTTTTGATAAATCGGTTGGATTTTTGATTTCATACATAGTTAAACCCTATTCCTGAAGTATCAAAGACCTATAGATGAATAGATAGATAGATAGAAAATTCCTTATTGCTACACACAAGAATTGATGTTTAAAATTGAAACTGATAAAATAATGTAGGTATAAAGTACATAAAGGCGGTCTTATCGCTTTGAGGTTGTCTGGAGGAGACAACTTTAATAACTTCTACCAACCTACTGTACGGTAATAAATAAGTACTAAAAGTTTTAACTCCATTATCTTTGGCCTCCTTAGAACACCCACGCATTCACACGCGGTCTAGGCAAAACGCCTTCAGTAGAGATGCATTATCATGAGGTATGCTGTACGCGATAAGAGCACAACGCCTCATTTGTATGCGGTATGCGATCCGCTGTATGATTCATAAAGGATTTAATAATTTCGCTACCGATTGCGAATCAAATCATGGTTGGTTGACAAATGTTACAATTCTGTAAAAGAGTTCCTTGTGACAAATATTTAAATTTTTGTTTCCATTGATCTGACATCTAAATATATAAAAGGCAAAGATGACTGACTGACTGACTGATCTGTCAACGCACAGCTCAAACCACTGGATGGACCGGGCTGAAATTTTGCATACAGATAGCTATTATAATGTATGCATCCGCTAAGAAAGGATTTTTGAAAATTCAACCCCTAAAGGGTTAAATAGGGGTTGGAAAAATCAGTGAAGCCACGGAAAAAAGCTAGTTTATAATATAGTAGATTTAATACTTATAACTAAATAATCTAGTACCTTTAATTTTAAAAATATAATATTTGCATGTCATTTACATATGACCGAATATGTATCGGTTATGTTTTACGCAAATAAAGTGAATCTCAATCTGAATCAGCTGATGTGTCAAAGGTCTTAAGGCGGTATTTATTTTGCTACCACGTCTGAATGAGTCTGGCGCTTAAGACGAAATGTACAAAATGGTTTTAAATTGTGGATTGTCAATGTGGTGACCTGCCGTTTTTTCCATACTCAATTTTATTAGAATACCATAATATAACATTTATGTTCTTAGGGATTCACGAAAAGCTTATTAACTGTTCTGTTGATGCTGTGTTCGATTGAGAGATCCACAATAATTGAAATCAGGCAATATAATGTCAACGGTAGCTGCATTGAAAGATTTATGAATCAATGGGCAATTAAAATTTCTATATAAGCAGTATTGAAAGCATTGTGTCTTACTAGGTTGTCAATGTCAACAAAATGTATGCATATTTTATACTGTTGTCTATGTCGAGAGAATGACATTATTTACCTTTTGAAGTTGCTCAAAAAATTGGGACTTTAATGCCCGTTTTCAGCAACTTTTCCTATCTTTTCTAAGTTAGGTGACGCTTTCTGCAAATTTGGTTCTCACGAACATTTGGAGAGCCTAAAGATGGAAATTACTATACTACAATTAATTTTTTTTTGCATTGAGAAAGAGATTGTATTTAGGGGCTACCTACGCAAATATGCTCCTACTTAGGGGATGATTTAGGTACAGTTGGTGAAAACGGGCATAATATTATTTTTGCAGCCAAATGGTGACAGTCTATTAGTTAATACCCAGTTTAATCCCAGATGCTCTTCGGAGTTATGTGTGTTTTGAGCAAGTTTAACAAGTTAACTGTCCAGACAACAGACACAATAGGTAAACAATAACCATGTTCGCATGTGATTCATGGGACAGGGAAAGAGTTAAGCAATTACTCACTTTATCGGTGAAGGGAAACTTATTGAGTAAACCCGTCTTCTTTTCAGGCAGGTTCTTCAATACCTTTTAAACATTTGAATACAAGACCGACTGCTTCCTTGCAACTTTGTCATTAAAAACGAGAATACCCCGATCGGAATTTTTTGAAAACAGAGAAACAGATTTGACAAATAGAGAAATAGTCTGGTATTAAAGTTAATTATATAGATAATGCTATTATAATAATACATACTTAAGAAATATAAAGATGATAACCAGACCGTAAAGTATCCGTTTACAAATAAGCTACTGGTTTACTGCTTGTCCTTTATAAATGTCAGAGACTATAAATTAATTACAAATTGTGAATCTCCATGGTCCTTCACTTATTTGTAATGGCTCGTAACTTTGCTTGCTTCAAATAAATATTACAGTTTCGAAAACCGATAAATTTTATATTAAGTAACAAACCTACAGAACCTGAAATGCAAGATTCTGTAGTAAAACAACAAATCTTTGTATTTTCTGCATGTCTATCTGCATCTGTCTGTCCGTCTGTCCGTTTGAGTGTTGTTTATATACCTTAATAGTTTCTAAATAAAATGACTGTGGCACACATGCTATGTCTGCTGTGGCATATTGTTTCTGAACTAGTTAAAAAATTACAACCGTTCGCGATATTATTTTTACGAATTAAAATTTTTTTCGTGACCTTACCTCTGATACCGATACGGTATCCATAGACGATACTCTTTCTACGTATACAATTTCTTATCATGTCTTTTAAAATCTAAAAATATATATCTTTTTTAATAATCTTGCTTGCGGAACCCTATCTTATGCTCTGACATGCACTTGATCAGTTTTTAATTACAGATGCTTAAAAGTCACATTACTTTTTAATTCGTACTAAGGTGTGGATGGCTCTTCCACCGTCCGTGTTGCCTGCCACGTACAACTTGAGTACCTTCAAGGCAAGATTGTCAAGCGCAAGCCTATCTTCTAATGAAAAAGGTCACTGACTTCAAGATGGTGGTAATAACATTATGTTACAAAAAAGACGCTAAAGGATCAATATAGACAGTTTCATATTGACTTAGATGACAATTATACACATTAATAATGGAAAGTGATCTTTAATTAAAACAATTAGATTATTATTTCATTTTATATGTTGTTACTTGAATCATCAAATAAGATAACAATCAAAAGCAAAAACTTTTGACAGTAATGTATATATGCTGATTATATCATGATTATGTTGTTGATTTTTTACTTACGTTTTGAGAGATGTTAAAGGCATGCTATGTCAAGGCTGCCTAAATAGTATTCGCAAATGTTATGTCACAAAGGTTACGTAGACGTCTAGTTATCAATTTTTAAATAATCATGCGGCATTTATGAAGTAAATCGTGATTCTTTGCTGTAACTGAAAAGGTTTGTTAAAAACAAATTGAATTTTTGAAATAGTCCCAGCTACTTATATAGAAACAGTATTTATACAATAAAAATATTTAAAAGATTTTAGAATACTAATAAAGGTTCTGGAATTATTTTCCTCCTCGAAGATAAGCTACGTACGTCCTTTATTTATTTATATTTTAGCTAAAGTTAAGCTACAGGATATCTAAATAAATCAATAGAAATAATGTTAGAAAAAATCTAAGTCATGGTCAAGTCGTGTAAGGATCTGGGAAAATCCCACCATTATGTGTTTCACCATTATTCAATCAGAAATGAAAAAAGAAATTATGGAAAGAAGGGTAGACTGCGAAGTCACAAATAAGTACCGCCAACATTAGGCAAATTAATCATAACTATTTTCACGGCGAGCCGCAAACGCGTAATAGTCTTTTTCACCTCTCTAGCTCAAAAAGGGCGCCTTTGCTGCCCAAAACCAGTGAGCAAAAGTCGTTTTTGCTCACTCAGTGAGAAAAAGTGTTTTGAATATAGAACGCATTGGATTGGCGTTTCTTCAACTCACCGTCTCAAGAAACGTTCAGAAATTTTGTATATAATATTGCATACCCCATACATTTTATTTCGACAAAATTTTTTAACTCTCTATTTTATTATTTAAACTATTTACTTTTCGTAAATGTGTTTTAGACTTTATAATTCTGTAACACACATGAAACATAAAAGAAAATTAAAATTAATTAATTAATATATTTTATTTTATGAATGACAGAATTCCGAACGCAGACAAAAGAGTAATATAAAATGGCGGCAAAAAAAAAAAATAATTAACTCTATTCTATATCTTAATTAGGTACTAATTTCTTAGTAGTTATTTGTTGTAAGAATTTTAAAATAACAAAATGAGTGAATCTACTTATAATTCAGAATTAAAAGAATTAGTGTCTAACGCGAATTAAACTTTCTTCCGGAATAGTCTCGTGAAAAATACTTGAAAGCCTATGAATTATTTAATGATTGGAGACTTTCTAAGGATGCGAAGTCCTATTCAGAGACTGTGATTTTATCATATTTCATGGAATTGTCTAAAACAAGGTAACCATCTACATTATGGAGTATTTACTCCATGTTAAAAGCTACAATCAAATCGAAATGCGACGTTCACATTGAAACTTATCCTAAACTTATTGTATTTTTGAAAAGACAGTCGGAGGGGCACAAATCCAAAAAATCTAAAGTTTTCACCGCTCATGATATTGAAAAGTTTTTAAATAAATAAACCTAATTTTTAAAATTTTAAAATATCCTTTATGTTTTAATAAATATTTCTCTTACATCTTGTACTTTTTCGCTATTGAGGTGAAAAATTGTATGTATCACACGATAGCAAAGTTTTTGCTTCTTGTGCCTTTGAATCCCTCACTACTCTCAGGATTCTAACTTAGAATCCTTCGTTCGCTCGGGATTCAAACTAGGCACTCGCAACAAAAATAAACTTTGCTATCTTGTTGAACAAATAACTATTATTACGCTTACATGTTATCTGAGGGGAAATCACAAATAAGCGCCGGCTATATATCTTTTATCTTTTATTAAGCTACTCGTAACATGCTATCGAAGGAATAGGCATAAGTAGGTAAGCGCCGCCAACCTTAGACAAGTTATTAATTAGAAAAAAAAATTACAGCGAGCCGCAAACGCGTAGCAGTCTTTTAATAAGGCTATTATTATAATTTCTTGTCTTGAGCATCCGCTGCTACAGTACGTTTATCTCACGAAGTTACGGGCGTTTTACTTGTGGTTACGTCGTGTACATGCACATTGGGTAAGTGTGCGTGCCTATCAGGAGCCTAGGTGGGAGCGGTCAGGCGCGAGCAAGCTCTCGCTCACACTTATATAGATACGACACATAGACAACCATGAGCCAGGTGCCGGAGTGAATTGTAAGAACTATAATAAAAGTTTTATTTACAAAAACTTTTACATAATGATTCATGAATTACAATTCATATTACTTTTACGTGACATTGAGAGCCGGATGGTGATGCACAGAGAAAGAATGAGTTTAAATTGGGTGTTATTTCAACATGATTTCATCGATTGCCAAAAAAAAAAACAATTTATTAAATTAGTATCAGTGAATTTATAAATGACCTTTTGCTACATAAAAGATTCAAAGGTTAATTGGCTTACATTACTTTTCAAAAATAATACTTTTATATAAAAATTGAACGTAATTAATATTCCATTGTTAACGTGGCTTTGTCAATTTTACATAATTATCATTTTAAATTTACCGTAGTTTTGATAGTAATTATTATTTTAGTAAAAAAGTTTCGGTTTTGTTTCCAAATGCAAATTGATATTATTAGATGAAGATAATTTTATAATTGTTTTATTTTATCAAAATGATGCGGAAACCAAAAGTTAAGCTATTAAATACAAAAATAGTAGATAATATTTCCTTTTATTATTAACTAGCTTTTGCCTGCGGCTTCGCTCACATCAAGTTCGATTTCTAAAACCCCTGTTTTACCCTCTTAGGGGTTGAATTTTCAAAAATCCTTTCTTAGCGTAGAAATAGAAATAGAAATAGAAATATTTTTTATTCAAATAAACTTTTACAAGCACTTTTGAATCGTCAATGAATCTACCACTGGTTCGGAATGCCTTTCCTGCCGAGAAGAGCCAGTAAGAAACTCGGCGGTTGCTCTTTTCAAAAAAAATAAAAAATTTACAATTGTTATTGAACACAGGATAGTTATTACTGTCTTATGAATCACTGGAGCGAATTATATCCACGCTTTTTTATCATTTACATAGTCTTCAATTGTATAATATGCTTTTTTCATGAGAGTAGATTTAATTGATTTCTTAAACTTGTGTAGAGGCAAGTCTAAGATTGACTGTGGAATTTTATTGTAAAACGTCACGCCCATTCTCACAAATGTCTTTTGGACCCTCTTGAGGCGCAGCCCAGGAAACATGAGCCTATTTGGATTTCTACTTGGTCTATCGGACAAATCACTCTTTTTTTTGTAACTCAAAATGTTTTGTCTGACAAATATTATGTTGTTATAAATATATTGTGAAGCTACTGTAAGAATGCCTATCTCTTTAAATCTTTCTCGAAGGGAATCCCGCGGCCTCAAATTATAGATTGCGCGGATTGCCCTCTTCTGCAAAACAAAAATTTTTCCAATATCGGCTGCCTTACCCCATACTAAGATACCGTATGACATAATACTATGGAAATATGCAAAATAAACAATTTTTGCAGTTTCTATGTCAGTCAACTGTCGAATCTTCCTAACAGCGTAAGCAGCAGAGCTAAGTTTGCCAGCAAGCGTTGCTATATGGGTGCCCCATTGTAGCTTTGAATCCAGGGTTAACCCCAAAAACACTGTGGAGTCCTCAGTTTTCAAAGGTTCATTATTTATCTTTAAATTTTTACTGACAGTTCTCGTGTTAGGTAATAAAAACTCAACACACTTTGTTTTTTTAGCATTTAAAAGGAGATTATTTGCCGTAAACCATTCAGAAACTTGAGATAATGCATTATTAATTTGACTGTACCGTTATTCGAAGCTTAATTACTTGAGATAGGCACTACGTTTCCCGCCGTTACACATCTGTCTCTATGCGTCACATTGCCGCCCCTCTCTAAGCCCCCACCACCAGGTAGTGGGGAGAGCGCTTAGCTCGGCGATAGCGCTCGCCATTTTGATCATTGGCGTTTTGTTTCCCGCCGTGAACAGTTGTGCTTGCTTGGACGCTAGCACTAAGATACCTAGATATATATTATATATATCTGACATATATATAGATATAAAGAAAATACAATTATTATTATTATTAGGTATTAGATACCTATACAAGGTATCTTGCAGAATATATATTACGGATCACGTGAGATATTTTTTCTTTATTTTATTTCTTTAAATAGAAATTAAATATTAATAATAACTGTTTTTGTTGCTAATGCATACAATTATTAGCTATTTAATAACACTTCTTTTCAGTGAAGTTCCTCCGTAATTGGAGGCTATAATTTACATTATAACTAATGTTTACCTATTTAATTCTTTTATTTCTATGGAAATATTGAAGGTGTTTGCAGGTGCAAATTTTCAGATGATTGCAAGTTTTGTTTGCAAGTGAAGGTGGTTTTATGGTTCAAACAGAGGGATGTGAATATTAAAATAATATTTAAAGGTTTTTATGGCGTGGGTGTCGTTCTACTCTTTGTTTAAAGGTTTAAATACGGAGACAAAGGAAGTTCATGAGCGTATTATGCCTGTGCCATCAAATTCTAAAAGATGTTGAAAAATTAAAGTAAGTACCAGTTCTGACAGTAGTAGTTCTTCAACTACCAGTCCTTCGTCGTGCTCAGGGTTGCCGGATTGATGTCCTTATAGCCCTATAGAGCAAAGGGGTGACGAAATGAAGCATATAATGGACGGAGTTTCCGCTAACTACCGAAGAAAGTGTGATATTTTTTCTCTCTCTGCCTACTTTATGAATTTAATCTTTATTTATTCTAAAGGGCCTGGCTGCATATTAAAGTATATGACAGCCCTGACGTACTCGTATCATATGCCTTCTAATGAACAATTAGTGTTTGAGCATACGAGTTTTTTCCAGGACATTAATTTGTGCATGTTAGAAATTTACCTCTAGTTATTTCTAGTTATTCATTGGCAAATTGATCGCATATTTCTTCCCGTATACTGGTAAGTATCTTAAGGTGTTAAAAGATATGCGATCATCGTGCTGAAATGCTTGAAAATTGATGAAATTGAGTCAACGAGCACGGAACTGTTCTACACAAGTCAAGGCTATAATGGAGTCTGAAAATAGTTGACTAATAAAATCAGATTTATTCCCGCCTCGCAGGCGTGGTCTTTAAAGCCCGAGTGTCTGGCGCGATAAACACCCGCAAGGGATGAGCAATTGCGTTCTCGTGCTCTAATCCATGCACTCATGCCGTGATAACCTACCCTCGTGGGGTGGTAGCACAATTGCAACAACAATTCGTTCGGTCGTGCCGAATTTATTTTTCAGTCATTACGGCCTTGTTAAAGTATGCAATGAAATGAAATGAATGAAATGAAATGAAATGAAGGATAAAGTACGCTGAAAAATATCCAGTGTTCAGCACTAATGTATTTTGCTCTTGCGTTTTTGACGTACCCTCGTGGGGTGTGTACAGCGGTGCGCGTGCTCCAATGCATTATGATTCTTGCATTGTAAAGTACCCTCGCAGGGTGACTACCAGAGACAAAGTCTTCATGTGGTCGGACCGAATAGTTATAAATATTTCGCGGTCGTTCCTCGCAACTTTGTCGAAATATTCAAATAAATAATCTTTTACAAGTCTGCTCCAAGTCTGGTTGGAGACCTTACTCCTTCAGCAAAAATGACTCGAGTTGAGAACAAATGGTATTTAAATGCAACGAAATATAAAATATGTAAGAAGGTGCACCAAGAATAGCATTCACCACAATGCTCCTCTAATAAGGCCGGATAATTGTGTCAACTACCATTGTAAAGTCTGTACTCGCGACTGCCATAAACCAAGGCTGCAAAGCTGTGTTTAAGATTCCTGTAGTGGGTCTTTCTGGAGCTCTAGTCAAAGGCTGTGCAAGGCCTATACTCAAATCTAGAAGCTTTGAAAAAATATGAAAATTCTATAGTCTGGCAGATTCAAACTTTTGAATTTTTGGCGTAAATGAAAAATAGCCTTATCCTAATGTTCTTGTTGCTCGTAGCAATAGAATTTTTTTGTGAGGTAATTATCAGAAAGCCCTGTCTATAATCAGGCTTATTTTTACGTTCTTGTTGCTCGTAGAAATTTATTGGGAGTTCCTTAACAGAAAGAACTCGTAAAAACATGTTTATCCTTTGGACTGAGCTCTGCGCTGAAGTCCTTTGCAATTCTTCAAAAACCAACTGGTTTGCACAAATGCTCGAAGAGCAAAAGGGTCAGAGTGTGTGATAATACTTAAATAGTGGTGTTTTAATTGTTAGAAACGCTTGATTGGATGGTCAATTTTGAGAAGTTTTATCTCAGACCAACAAAGATGCTCTGTGGTGATCCTTTGACCAATCAAGTGTGGATCTTGCTGTCAGCGTTTCACGATTTTGATGCAGAGACTACACCAATTTCTAAGATCTCTAGTCTTAGAGACCAGGACTCTCGTTTTTGTCTGTTGGCAGTGGACCTAATTATTGGTGCTTGTTGAAAAACAATTGTAAAAAACAAACACTGTGGTGGTCGGAATCGCCTATGTGCCATTTACATGGTTAGTCGGCGTATTTCCTGAAGTTCTTCTTGTTTGCTTTGCAACCAAAAAGGCAATTCTAGCAGTTTTTCAAGCACTTTAGCAGCTCTGCATTTGCAACCATATTTATAAACTTTCGAGATGAAAGTCGGTTGAAATCTATTCCCATCATCGAACTGACATGCTGAGTTTGTCAAATCTTGAATCAAAATCAAATCCATTTGCAGACCTTTCACTACCCTAAACATAAAATGGCCATGCCAGCTATGAAGATTGTCTGTTTAGGCAGACAATGGTGCGAAAGATTTAATCTTGTTCGGTTCCGTTGATGAATGTCAAGTGAATAATGTGAACAAATACATGGCTTGGAGAAACGCCTGTTTTGTTTTCACTAGCAATTACTGCATATCCGATCAAAGGATTGACAGGTGTTCTCGGCCTTTGCGCTGAAACAAAGATACTGTCTCAAGCACAGCGGTTTTGTTTGCTAACGGCATTTATGGATTCTTAATCTGCATGCAGCCCCGCTCATGCAGCAGTAGATTTCTGTTCGGTCAATATGAAATTTCCCATGACGATGGGTCTTTCTTCCACTTTGTCTAATTCCTTGCGGTGTCATTTCAATCAATCTCTGGTTTCTGTACCTTAGTGGTGTAAAACTAGATAAACTTAATGGTGAACCGATCTTAAAGCACGTCTCCTCCGTAAAGGGAAAGTCTTCTCATGCAGCCATGTCTGCAGCTCATGTCTGCAGCTGCATTGTCAGAGTTCGGCGAACATTAGCGCTATCGTGACGAGTGTGGCCAAGTAGTTCATGGTACTACAATGTATTCGAGTGAAGACGAATCTTTATCATGGCATTCTCTGTGATGTTAATTACAAGTTGACCACTTATGTTATATGACAAGAAAATGTTATGTAAGTAAATACATCACGTATGACTGAACACAATAAGTTATTGCCACAACGCGAATGAATTTCCGTACGATAATGTAGCCGTGTGTCATGCCCGTTTTTCCTCCTCGGAACGTATAAAGCAAGGTGAGGTTAAAGTGTGGAGTTCTGTTACGTCTCCTAAAGAAAATGGCATACCAAGTCGAAACGGCATAAGCTTTATTTGCAGAATCCAGAAAGTCAAGATCTGCTCTTTTTATATCAGATCTATGCTTATTGCCTAAAACGTCCTGTGATACATTTTGCATAAATCAGTAGTAAATCCTCATAACGTTGATTAATCTGATCGAAGGTTTGGCCTTAATTCAGCCGAGCAGACGTAGGCTTAAAATGAAAAATGGGCTTTCTGGTCACGGTGTGGATAGCACTGAGTATAATAATTGTAATCATTTCGTTTTAAGTTGTATGTTTTTCCACGTTCAGGGGCACTCTCCGATACTTTTAGAGCTGTGGCTGGGCGGAGAATTTAATATTTGAAATTACTTTAAGGAGCGCTGAGTACCGTGTCCTGTCTGGCAATAACCCATTTTCGGTTCAAAATCTGATTCAGTTGGCGATGTGTAATCTGTTTTGAAATTGAATTACAAAACTTGATACTTAATAATAAATAGTATAATTAAGTTCTATTGGATTATTAGAATTTTTGATGATTTGCCGCGGAATAGTCTATAAATGGTACCTAAATTGTGACGAGCTCAATCATCTCTGATTGGAAGACACGCTCGCCAACGACTAAAATGCAATTTTGCAATCACCGATGGACAATAACTGGAGATATTATAGCCATTGATTCATACGATTTATCAGCAATCTACCAGCTGTTTTTCCTTTTAGACTGCAGGACCCTAATTAAGTGTTCTATCTAGTATTATTTCGGGGTTATAAGATACTTGCTTAAGGATGCTGCTATATTTGCAATACACTATTTTTGTTTTGGCTGGCAAACTTGAGCCGGTGTTACCCTTTGGAAAACACACCTTCTTATAAGTGATTGTTAGCGTTCGCACACGCCCTCTGTAACGCATAATTTTAATCCTATCTATAAACTGGTTATACTTTCGAAATATAACCAATTTTTCGAAGACTGGTCGAAATTATTACTGCTTTAATGCATTGAAATCATCTGACGGATTATATTATTTTATTTTTGTGTTTCACACAAATAATGTGCTGATCCTATTATTTAACGGTTAGTTGTGATAGTTGGTGGTATTTTTCTTTTAAATTAAGTGTTCTATTCACAGCACAATAGCTGTTGTTACGCAACCGCTCAGTAAAGAGCGAAACAACTGAGAAAACGGATGTGGTCAGTTTTTATTCATACAAATTATTATAATTTATTCGAAATCATATTTTGAATAAATGTATTACTCAATATTAAATTTCATTGTTCGTTTCTCTCTGCAATTATTACCATTACGTCACATTGGCGCAGTTACCACCACCACCAGGCGATAACAAACACGTCTCAAGTAATTAAGCTTCGAATAACGGTACAGTCAAATTAATGAAAGCGTTTTACCTACCAATAAAACGCTTATTAATTTACTTACCTTATTCGAAGCTTAACTTTAAACACTGCCTGGTGATTTTCGACGCAATGATCAAAATGGCGAGCGCTATCGCCGAGCTAAGCGCTCTCCCCACTACCTGGTGGTGGGGGCTTAGAGAGGGGCGGCAATGTGACGCATAGAGACAGATGTGTAACGGCGGGAAACGTAGTGCCTATCTCAAGTAATTAAGCTTCGAATAAGGTAAGTAAATTAATAAGCGTTTTATTGGTAGGTAAAACGCTTTCATTTACATCGTCAAAATTGTCTTTCATCCTATCGACTTTAAAAATTAAAGACGTATCATCAGCAAATAGTACAATATCGCAAGTATTTTGGACAAAATGTGGTAAATCATTTATGTAGACCAAAAACATGAATGGACCTAGAATAGAACCCTGGGGTACACCCATTACTGAGGCTGATCCGGATGATTTTACATCATTGACACATACTCTTTGGACTCGGTTGCTGAGATAAGACGCATTGAGACTAAGTGCAAAATCTTTAATGCCATAGTGGCTCAGTTTAAGCAAAAGAGTCTCGTGATCAACGCAGTCGAATGCCTTTGACAAATCACAGAAAATACCAATGGCATTCTGTGAGTTCTCCCACGCATATGTGTTGTAATAGCCTTGCGGCTGCATCGGTTGTTGATCGACCCTTTGTAAAACCATACTGCTCAGTGTGTAGGAGTTTATTTAAATTAAAGTGTAAAAGCAAGTTGTTGAGCATTATTTTTTCGAATATCTTGCTGAGAGTTGGCAAAATTGAAATTGGCCTGTAGTTATTCGGGTCACTTTTGCTGCCCGATTTAAAAAGCGGTATTAGCTTACTACATTTCATAAGATCTGGAAAAGATCCAGAATCTACTGATTTATTAAAAATTAAAGCAAGATACGGCGCAATAATATCAATTACATTATGAATTATTTTAACTGATATCCCCCATAGATCTGCTGTTTTCTTATTTTGTAAAGATTTAAATGTTTTGACTATGTCATATGGGGTAACGTGTTCAAACCTAAATAACTTATTGCACTCAGAGACATTGCTTCTTAGAAGACGATAGGCTTCTGCCGGCGAGGAATTTAGAGAACTGGTTGTGGTAATTGGAATATTTTTGAAAAAGTTCTCAAATGTATTTACAACTTCTATATCGGAGTTAATTACATGATTATCAATTTTAAGCTCCAATTTATTATTATTATGCACCTTATGGTTATTCATTTCATCGCCGATGATGCCCCATGTTGTTTTAATTTTATTATCAGAATTGACAATTTTTTGTTTTATGTGAAGTGACTTTGCTTGTATGCACACATTTTTAAACAATTTAGAATAATTTCTTACATATTCAATAAACGCGGGGGAATAATTATATTTTTTTTCTGCATACAAGTCAAACAGCTTATTTCTACTTTTATAGATGCCGGCAGTTGCCCAGTCACTAAACTTAAGATCTTTAAACAGTCTTTTCTCCATCACCTTAAAGATAGAGTTATATTGTGAGCTTAAC
This sequence comes from Hipparchia sbordonii, assembly GCA_038048805.1. Lineage (NCBI taxonomy): Eukaryota > Metazoa > Arthropoda > Insecta > Lepidoptera > Nymphalidae > Hipparchia > Hipparchia sbordonii. The sequence continues at coordinate 8,822,591 of CM076102.1, forward strand.
AAATCAAAGCGTATGTCTACATCATAATATGTATGCCCAGCACTATTCGTTCAGTGGTTTGAGCTGTGCGTTGATAGATCAGTCAGTCAGTCATCCTTTCCTTTTATATACTTAGAGATTGATACTCTTCAAATTAATAGTATCAGTATGCCGTCACATAAATTATAAATAATTACCATAACAGATATTAACCGTAAACTTAGAGAGGCTAAACGTGAAGAAAAGAACAATTGTTGCCTACTGTGTTTTTAATTTTAACATTTAAGTAAACACGAATATCTACTAATAAATTATAATACATATAAGGTATTCAAGACGAATAGATCTTTCCGACTTTTCAAAGTTTGAAAATTCATACAATAATTTTATGAACGTAAACCATTAGGCATACCTCCCCAATAATATGCGTAGTAAGTGATTAGCTTCAAACAGTGATAAAGTTTTTCCTCTATAATGCCAATGGATATTAACAAAGGTGCATGGATAGTAAAAAAATACACCACTCACGACTTTGATCGCATGGATTTAGGACTGAGAAAAAACGTTTCTTAATAAAAACTTAACCACCCCTATATCGATTTAGAGTTGGAATTACAGAAATCTCTCTCCAGTGTTCCTCTGAGATAAAAGGAAAATTTGCTCAAAATATTAAATCACTAGCATCTTGAGTTAGCCCATAAGTGAGGTATACGATGTCGGATAAAAATATTTTGTAAACAACGTGGGCTTTCTATTAAATTAAATAAAATTACTAAATCCACCAGTTTAGACTGTACGTAGTATATCAGTTAGTTACGGATATATGTAGTTAGTACTCGTACGTATAGAAGAAACTATAAAAAAAGATAAATAAATACTAAATGATAGATAATTGGTTCAATATGTTCGCGTAGTATTTTTCTAGTATCTACCTAACCCATTATCATTTTTGTCTATAAAACGTTTACGTTGAAAAAGTCAGACTTTTTGTTTATTTTGCCATTTATTTCGCACAAATTCATGGACAAGTATTGATATCATATTTTCACTTTGTGATTTTAGATTCCTTTAAGTTTACCTTCAAATAAGGTGATAACACATGCGCGTCTGATTTCAAGGATTGTTTAAAGAATAAAGAAACTTTAAATTCAAAAAACATCTTAGGAGAACAGTATAAAACTGTATATGTCAGGTTGCACATATTTTCTGTATAATAAAGACTGCAAGTAGAAAAATGATTATAGGTCACACTGTAAATGGTTATAAGTATTTTGTGGTATTAAATTCAATTTATGCAGCGCTAAACGCATCAAATATATTAATTTGTTGACATTTTACAAAATATAATAATCAAGAATACCATGTTGCAGTGTGATGAGAGTTATTGTAATCGGCTTATTGTGAAGGCTTACAAATGATTATATTAACCGCCAGAGGGCACATCTCGCAGTGTGATGGGTTATACAATAAAATATTATTGTTTACACTATTAATGCTATTAATGATATTTTGATTCTTTGGGTTAAAAGTACCTATCTGAAGTTATATTTAATTTGAAAGATTTTAAAAACTATATATACTATAATAAACTTAAAAGAATTATATAACGAATTTAATTTCAAAAACAATTATTAATTAGGTATAGGTTTCTAAGTATTAGATAATAAAAACAAACATCCATAAAAAATAGTGGTAAGTATGCCATAAGATATGCGGCAGAAGCCAATCGAGCATCCATTTAATTGACTTATTCGACTTTAACGTTCATTAAATTACTATTATTGACCATTAAAAATCATTAAAACATTATAACCGCTGATATTAATATTGTACACGTATTTAAAATTTAATAATGTTTATTTTAACAACGCGTGATGATTAGATCATTCGTTAAGTATGTTTTTTTTTTCAGAACGCTTATGGGACAGACGGAACAAATTAACATGGGTTGTATGAAAAAAGTGACTATCAAGATCAGTGATTATAGTAAGATACATAAACATTAAAATAGTAGATCAGTGCAAAAATTTTGAAATGCGCTGAAACATGACGGAGTTATGGAAAATCAACAGCCGCAAACGGTGATCGCAGAGCGAGGCATTTGACGTTAGGCACCCATTTTCCGGATCATCGAGTGATGTATTTATTTAGTTCATTATACGTAGCAATAATTTAATATTTCTCTCTAATATTATTGTTGTTGTTTTTCATTAAGAAAATGAATATCGACATAATATAACTCTTGTGTTTTAGAGATAACTTGACTCAATTGGCTTATATTTTGATTTAAGTCCCCAAACAATGCTGATTTTGTCCATTCAGGTGACGGCTGTCAAGAATGTAGAGTCAAGAAGTTTTTTATACATGTATTACAGTACGATGTGCAAGTGTTTTATTATTTAAAAGTAGATTCTGCTGAAGTCGTTTTTAATTTGAAGGACCAATTTTCATGTAAAAATAGTACAGTGCTATAAACAACCGAAAGAATTATAACTCTTATTATATGAAACAAATACGTAGCTTACGCTAAGAAGAAGTCCTTAGACGTTCCTTACGCGAGAAGGAAGTTACTGGATACTTGCAATAATTTTGGCTTGAATATTGTCTTTGAAGCAGTACAGCTATCAGATATGGATGTATCCATAATAAAAGAATCTTTTCTTGCAGACGAAAAAGTTATATAGACTTTGCATTATCATGCTAATTGGATATTCAAAGCTTTATTAGGAATATACCTACCAATTACCACTTAATATTCTTACACCACAATTGAATGAAAAAGGTGCGTATAATTACTTCCTCTTTGATTTAAAATAATATTGAAATACGTACGTCTTTACTACTTGTAAAAAAAGTTTAATGCAATAAGTAATTATACATGGTTTCTACACTTTTCTGACATTTACTGAACATGTTTAAATCATATACCTACCTAATAAATAATGTCCTGTCGATCGAATTCAGCCAAGGCGACTAATCTCCACAGAGATTAGCCATCTGCGCGGGAGTTATTATAGTGCACAAGTGTGTGCGCAAACAATAGTCCGAAGGGACGGAAATCCGACAGGACTGGAGAGAGTTCAGACTCGGCTTTACGTGCTTTCCGAGGCACGGAGGTGACACACCGCCAAATTCCCAACTCTGAGCTAGTACTGAGAATTTCTTTATAGAAAAGCTCAAATATATAAATAAGAAAAAGAATAATATTTAAGAAGTAAGTAAAGTATTAGTAAGGTTCTCAGATTTCTTTTTAGTTACAAATGCACACGACCTTTGACCTTGAATTTAAGAAAGACTATTTTGCATAATCTTCTACTGTCTTGACAAATTTTTTTTGGCAAATTCGTAAAATGTTTAATTCAATAATATTAAATAAAATGAGTAAAAGAAAATATTATTATCTAAAAATTGAATTAATTGATTGAAAAAATTTATTTCCGGTACTGTGCATAAAAAATACTCAAAATGCAATTTACACAAATTGTAATAAAACATACAGGTACGCGATTATTTTTAATAAATAATTAAAAATCAATACACGTCATAATAAGGATGTTTATAAAAAATATCAGGAAGATGCATAAATCTTAAGGAATAAAGAACCTATAAATGTATGATCGCCATGATACGGGCTGGCGGCAACTCTTTGATGAACTGCGTTCTCGGCTGCGCCGCGCCGTGAATCGCGATACTCCAATTTCACGCAGCGCAAACGCCGATTCGTATATAAGCAGCTGCGAAGATCTGAAAAATCATTCCAGTCATACACATCCACCGAGGATCATCACACATACATTACATAAATTAAATAAATTATATTTTGAAATTAAAACAATGAAATCGGTGAGTAAACGATCATAGCAAAAGAAAGTGGTATACATAAAAATAAATCACACTATAAAATAATTCTAAATATACTAAAACATTTTACTTTACAACTCAAATTTTTTAATTAACAACATCCTTTTAATAATAAAAGGATGTTGTTAATTATTGAAAATTATTTATCCTTATGGGTTAAGTTTCATTTTGCCCAGAATGGACTATGCTCCAAAATGAAACTTAAACCATATTTCACTTTGGTCAAAGTTGATACTTTTGTAAGAATAACTTTATGCTTGACAGTGCCAAACCCATGCTTAGTCAGCATAAACCTGTATAATTTCTGATCGTAGTAGTACTCGTCTTGTGTACGGTGCAGCGTGATAACTACAAACAAAAGTAGATACACACTAAAACATATATCTTTATATTTTGTAACTCTTCATGGTAAACCGCATAAAAATTGAAACAGCCATCATAACATTTGATTATTTACACCTATTATGAAGATGTAAGCCGACGTTGAACATCAAACGCTGATAAGTTTAAAAAAATCCGTTGACTTGGAATATTTCCAAAATTATTAGGCTTGTTCTGGCCGAGATATTTTTTTTTATAAAAAAATATACCTAAACCTGTAAACCGGTAAACCTTGAATTTTCATAATGTGTTACTGCTAATGTTAGCAGAAAAAATATTATAATTCCTTTCCTTTAATTTACAGTGTCTTTTTACAATTATTATGCAGTTTTATTGCAATGAACAGCAAAAAACAATGTCCAAATCCAACGTTGGTGTCAAATTGCACGTCTCTAAATCTTAAATTTTATTAATTTTCAGCTCATCGTATTATCTGCCCTTGTGGCCCTAAGCTACGCTGCACCACAGTTCAATCAATATCAACCACAGCAACAGTACCAGATCATTCCCATCATCAGACAGAACCAGGAAATCAACCCGGATGGTTCCTACCAGTGGAGGTAATTTAACTTAGCTGCATTATAATATTTTTCTAGATTTTTGTAGAGCACAGAAAAAGTGATATTTCGCACGGGCAGTCATTAATTGTCTCAGTTTTTGATCTGAAAATAAGTAATATTTCTCATGAGAACTAATTAATTGTCATAATTAGTGAGTAACCCGTAGTTGCAATAATTTTAGTTTGGTAATGTATTCATACATTGTTTTTTGTTGATCTCTACAGAATAGTGTTGCAAGTCGTAGTATAAGAAACAACGTACAACGTAGGTACTGATAAATACAATGATAACTGCAAGTAATTTTGTGCAAATTAATACTATATCAGTATAGTAGTAAAATTTATTACTTTTTATATAACATTTTAATTATCAACTAACTTAGGGCGATAACTTCGGATGCGTGGAATTAGGTTTTGAAAGTCCCACGGAACCCTCTGTCTTTCTGGGACAAAACGTAGCCTACTAATAATTACTACGTAATTATCTAAATTTCATCTAATATTCGAATTTGCTTTTGCAAATAATTAACAGAATTTTCAATTTCATTTGCCCTTTTTTTCGTTTCATTGAAAAATCGAATAACGGTCAGGTTGAATTTATTAGTGTGAATATATAACTTTTAGTGTGCGTGTTGGATTTAGTTTGCATAACTTTTTCCAAATTCGTCTTACCCTTGACATGAAACACTATCTATAAATATAAAAAATTTATAGGTACCATTAGAAATAAACCTGTCCAAGAAATTAAGGTGAACGCGAGCAGAAAACTCCAAATTTTGTATATTTTATATTAAGGAAACAAATATAAGTTAGATCGCGACAATATTCGATAGCGCAGAGCTACTCTCTCGTCGGCTAACCACTATTCTAAATATGAATGGAAAAGGCAAAACTCTTGTTGCTTGCCTTTTAACTCAAGAAAAGACTTAAATTAAATTTATTTTTTGACCGTGACTTCGTCTGCTTGGAGTTAGGTTTTAAAAATCTTGAGGGAACTCTTTGATTTTCCAAGATAAAAAGTCTCATTTCACTCTTCAGGTCCTCAACTATAGCTATAAATCACGTCGATCGTAAACAACGTTGCAGCGTTATTGAAGGGCAACTAACAAACAAACACACTATCGCATTTATAATATTGATAGCGAATAATAGCGATATTCCAGTAACTCGTATGGAACTACAAATAGGGGATGAAGATATTTTTGTACCAAGAAAAGCAAAATACAAATATACATCATTGTAACTTATAAGTAGACAGCTTAGGAGATAGAAGTCTGGAATAGGCTAGGCCGGGTTAAAAAGAAGCCTATTCCAGACTATACCCGTGTTACAGACTAACTTAAAACAAAGCCAACGTAACAATAAAATCTACGAAAGTAATTCTATAGATTTAATGTACATCTCACTTGTGCAAACGCACGGAACGACCTAAGACTTACGGCATCATAAATTTGACATAGAGAAACAGCCATTAATTATTATTAATATTGCTGTGAAATATTTCCCGCGGCTCATTTCAAATTTTGTGATGCGAGTTCATTGTGAAATATAAACCCGACGGATCTTAAATGGGCATTCCTTTAATGTCAAGCATATTAAACCTTAAATTGTGGGAGTCATTTTGAAGATAGTGTTCTCAGCCAAGCCCTGTTTACGTAACACAACTGACTCCGTGTCATTTCATATGTTAATAAATATATTGCGAGGTTTTCTATAATTACACAATATTTTAATCAAATAGGTAAATAAAAGATATAATAAAATCAGCTAAAACTAGAACACATTAAATAAATTAACACACTATTGATTGATTTATGTATTTATGCCCCCTTAGGAGCAGAATAATAAATACTTAAATCAATCATACTTATATTCAGTCTCAAAATTCAAAAAAGTTCAAAATTATTAACATGTAGGTAGGGCAACTTGCGGTTCTTACGATAAGTAAAGACGCTAACACTAGTTTTCAAAGTGGATTGTGTTGAGAAGAACCGGTAAAAAACAAAAATGTTACAATATGTAGCTTATGGGTATTGATTTTATGAAAGCAGTTGTCATTAAAAGATTCACTCACGCATAATAACCTCATATCGTCGGTTATCACCGCCCATGTCAAAAATTAGCCGTTTTCACTTTTTTCATCATTTGATAAAGCTAAGTTACTCCCGCGCATTACAGTTAGAAAGTTAGCATTCAATATTACTTATCATCCATAAAAAGAACACATTAAACTATTACTAAGCTCTTGAAACAAATAATAAAGAATTAAAGTAATTTTTTCACCTTCCTATGTTAAAATGACTTGCGCGGTGATGTTCGATAAGCGACGACTTAAAACCATTTAGTACGAATAAATACGGATCATAAAATGAAACCTACTTTAAAAAACATAATAGTTATAGGTATATTTAGATTGGGTTATGTCTAGAAGTTACTCAAGAAATATTTCTTCTCAGTAAAATATTATAAAACCAACGGAAATGGTAAACACTGGCAATATGGCTGTATGATATAGAGTTTTGCAAGCATGTTTTATATTTTTGTGACAAAGTTATCCGTCTTTTAGCTTTATATGGTTAAACAATGATTGTTATCAATTCCAGCAACGTAAAGAGCGTCTGCAAAACCTGTACTCTGATAAAGACTAACTTACTTTAAAAACAATTCCAGAAATCGGATACAATCTTTTACCAGTACTGTAGTTGCAATTTCGTAAAATGATATGCATACAAGATTTTTTACGACCTCCCTGGCGCAATGGTGAGCGCTGTGGTCTAATAATTGGGAGCTCTCGGGTTCAATTCCCGGCGGTGTCAATTTGGGAATTTATAATTTCTGACCTAATAATACCATAACTCCGATTAGTAATAATTTTTTTTTTCTTTTACAATAAAGTTGGACAAGTTATTTTTTAAAGGATTAGCATTGACTGAAATAAAAAATTGTGGCAAAAGGAAGAACAGACAAAGTCGCAACAAAATGTTTTTTTTTACCATTTTGGTACGGAATTCTAATCATCATTATCGCGGCTTCGCTCACGTTAAGTTCGATTTTTCAAACCGCTATTTCATCCCTTAGGGGTTGAATTTTTAAAAATCGTTTCTTAGCATATGCCTACGTCATAATAGCTATCTGCCAAACAGCCCCCTCCGTCCAGTGGTTTGGGCTGTGCGTTGATATATCAGTCAGTCAGCCAGTCACCTTTTTCATTTATATATTTAGATTATACATTATATAATAACTATTTACCCATTGTAGCTATGAGACCGGCAACGGCATCGTCGCCCAAGAACAGGGGTACCTCAAGAACGCCGGAGTCAAGGATGCTGAAGCACAAGTAGCTCAGGGCTCCTACAGCTACACTAGCCCTGAGGGTATCCCAATTACTGTGACTTACATCGCTGACGAGAACGGTAAGAGTCGCAAGTTCAAATCTCTCATATTTTCGCCATTGTATGACACATATTCATATTCATTCATTTTTAATGTTAAGAATTTTTGACCTTGTTTCCCCATCACCTAAAATAATAATTTTCAAGAACACGTTCGTTGATTCAGTACATATTTTTTAAGGCGCACGACTAGAAATTATGAAATGCCTGTTCCGGTTTTATTTTTTACAGTCACCTAAAATTGAATGAAATCTGCGAATAGTCCTGACTGCAATCTTATTTGATGTAATCTAAGATGAGAGCGGACTAACTTGGAAAGAGAAAACTTATTTTTTTATATTAAATCTGTAAATATCTGTAAATCCTTATCGTCAAAATTTATACCGTCAAACTGCAGGGCAGTTTGTTGACGGAATGGCAGTGTACATTAATACTCATACTCGTGATCGGTTTCCACACGCCATCGTACCGGAACGCTATATCGGTGATCCTCACGTCCAACCAAACAAAAAATACAGGTCAGGTACCCTCACTAGCTTAGGTGCAGGTTATCTATCACCTCATATTCAAGCTCACTTTCACAAATGATTTGATTACAGCCAAGCGCAAGCTTATATTATAGTTACAAAAAAGTTTGTTTTAACAAAAAGTTTTTTGTTTACAGGATTCCGTGCTGAAGGTGCCCATCTTCCTACTTCCCCACCCATCCCTGCAGCCATCGCACGCTCGCTCCAGTACAACGCAAACAACCCACAGAGCCAGCAACAACAAAATCAGTTCCAACAAGGATTCCGCGGTTAATTATTCCTAAACGACAACTTGCGACAACTTCAGAGCCCAGAGTGTGAGTTTTAAAGTTAAACAAGTGAAATGAGTTAACAACGTATAGTTATGTTAATATTTAACTATATTTTGTTTGTATTCAGACGTATGCCAACAGTAATGACATTACGTTTGCTAACTTAAAAATCACATTAAGGTCTCTGATCGATATAAATACTGAATCATGTATAACATGTGGAAAACGATTGACTCAATGATGCTTAGTAATAAGTATAATACTACTGTGATTTATTTTATTTTATAAGTAATTACGAGATTAATAAAGATAATTTTTTTAATAGTATTTTTTATTACTTCTTCGCTGAACCCGGCAACGTTATCGTCATGTTGTTTTGTTCCTTGTATGTATTTTAAACTCCCGCATTAACAAATCTAACATTGCAACATAAATCATGTCTATAAAAAAGTAGGATGATTCTCTTTGATTTTTGTTATTAAAATTTTCGTGAGAACTTTGGTTTTCACGAAAAAGTAGGTACTATGTCCATTAAAGGAAACATCAATCCCATTGCCAAGTTTCCTCAATTTCTCTATTTAGAATTACTTAGGTGGAAACCCTTTGAAGAATAATTTTAACTAAGTATCCTTAAAATGCCATGTGATTTTACCAATAAAATTATAATGCAGATGATACGTAATATTCAGACAGCGGTTATAGCACGTTGGTACAGACGTTTGTACTGAGGAGATTGGATTTAGAGAGGGTTCAGGGTTCGAATGCAGGACATGCACTTTTAACTTATGCGAGGCTGCTAATCTGCTAAATTGAGCGTGAACCTGGCCTTCCTTCCAATTCTAAGAAGAACCCCACGACCAGAAGTGCGCCGTCAATGGCTTGATACTTTTTTTTTTACTTGATGAAAAGATAACCCTTGACTGCGATCTCACCTGATGGTAAGTGACGATGTAGTCGAAGATGATAGCGGGCTAATATGGAAGGGATATGGCAGTGTACATTCACCCATACTCCTAATCGGTCATGGTACCGGAACGCAAAAGCGCTTGGCGGCACGTCTTCGACGGTAGGGTAATAACTAGCCACGGCCAAAGCCCCCCACTAGACCAGACTAGAGACAATTCAGAAATTATAAATTCCCAAATTGACCCCGCTGGGAATCGAACCCGAGACCTCCCATAAGACCACAGCGCTCACCACTGCGAGTTCGTCAACATAATCCTATTAAAAGTACCTATTGATAATAAAAAGTAAAAATATACCTATTAATACCTGTTTCATGCTAAAAGAAAAAGTATTCTCTTAATTTTATTAGATGGAACCTAGAAACAGATATCATTACTTTATTCTTGCCGTAAAGCACGCAAGCAACTTAAGCAAAATAGATTCATAGATCGAGATAAACATCACAGAATACAGATATAATAAATATTATGTGAATTCATAAATGAGAGCGATACTCGTATTATTGACTAGCTTTAACCCGCGGCTTCGCTCACGTTAGATTTGATTTTTTTAAACCCCTATTTAACCCTGTTGGAGTTGAAATTTTTAAAAATTCTTTCTTAGCGGATGCCTACGTCCTAATAGCTACCTGTATGCCAAATTTCAGCTCGATCGGTCCAGTGGTTAGAGCTGTGCGTTGATAGATCAGTCAGTCAGTCAGTCAGTCAGTCAGTCAGTCAGTCACCTTTGCCTTTTATATATTTAGATTCATCTGTAAAAGCAATAGATACTTTGTAGGATAGGCATTATTTGTATGTATAGATAGTTATATTAATAAAGCAATCCTATACTTCCTAATTAATATTAAAAATGTAAAAGTTTGTGAGGATGGATGGATGGATGAAGAGCCGGCAAGAAACTCAGAAGTTGCTCTTTTTAAATCAAAAAATGTTACAATATGTAGCTTATCTATCTTGTGTTATCTATGATTAACACATTAGTCATATCCTGGAAAAATAGATATAGAGTTGCCGCGAGAATCAAAAAACCAATCCATGCGGACGAAGTCATCTATATACTCATATTATAAATTGATTATTAATATAATACGTAGGTACATTACATGAAGGTAGGAGAATAAAATCTAAACAGGGGCTTCAGGATATCCTATACAAAAGAAGTTTGATTCTTTAATTCAACTAGCTATTGCCAGCCACTTCTTCCGCGTGTATTTTTTTTTTAAATCCCGTGCGAACCGTTTGAATTTTCAGGATAATAACTAGTCCATATCATTCTCCAGATATTTAACTATGCTCATGCAAAAAATCACGTTGATCCGTAGTTCTATTGCAGCGTGATTGAAGGTTGATGCCCGCGACTCATCCGCGAGGAAAAGGGACAACTCTTGTTGATACCTGCGGGAATTCTTAATTTTCCAGGATAAAATATAGCCTATATGTTATTCTGATATATAAGCTACTAGCGGACCCGACAGACGTTGTCCTGTCTTAACTATGAATATTGAAACTCCCCTTTTTACCCCCTTGGGGAGAGAATTTTCGAAATATGTAAAATACGTAATTCTTTATTTTTGATCAAGAGCCAAAATATCAAGTTTCATAAACATAACTTGAAAAATAACTTGAAGAACGAAGGACTATCATACAAACATTCAACCCCTATTTAACCCCTTAGGGGGTAGAATTTTTTAAAAGTGTGAAACACTTACTTTTTTGTTTTCAATTTAAAGCCTAAATACCGAATTTTATGGGTATAGCTTGAAAAATGACGGAGTTTCATACAAACTTTAACCCCCCTTTTTACCCCCTTGGGGGGAGAATTTAAAAAAAATGTAAAATACGTAATTCTTTATTTTTAATCAAGAGCCAAAATATCAAGTTTCATAAACGTAACTTGAAAAATAACTTGAAGAACGAAGGACTATTATACAAACATTCAACCCCTATTTAACCCCTTAGGGGGTAGAATTTTTAAAAACTGTGAAACACGTACTTTTTTGTTTTCAATTTAAAGCCTAAATACCGAATTTCATGAGTATAACTCGAAAAATGACGGAGTTTCATACAAACTTTAACCCCCCTTTTTACCCCCTTGGGGGGCGAATTTTGAAAAATCCTTTCTTAGTGCTCGCCTACGTCATAAAAGGAACCTACTGTCAAAATTTCAAGTTTCTAACTTCAGTGGTTTAGGCTGTGCGTTGATCGTCAGTCAGTCAGTCAGTCAGTCAGTCAGTCAGGACAAGCCTTTTTATATAATTATAGATTACTTAGTGAGTTTCAACAAAAACTGTTCAATAATTTTTGCTTGAAAGAGTAACAAACATCCATCCTTACAAACTGTCGCATTTATCTTCTTCTTTGAAGATATAATATTGGTAGGATTAGTAAGGATGAAACTCATTGTAATAGGAATTCTCTAAAAACTAATTTCAATGTCTATGGTTTCTTTGATTTCAGTTAAAGTTGTATGTAGTGCTCTTACCCCCGGGCTCAAAGTATCATTTTACTTTGCTGGTATGGGGCTTGCTTGCTTGGTTGGTAACTTCTCATAATGAGATTCTACATGGGCGTAAGATAAACATAATCACAAGTGTCACAAGAAGAGATTTTTTCAGTAACTGCTGAAATTGTCGTTGACTTCTGCTGACTGACTAAAAAATAACTTATCGTTATACGACGCGACTGCTTTAAAACAGTTATAGTCAACTCTCAGACATGCGCAATTGCGCACGTTTTCCACATAGTAAAAAATCATTTCAACTTCACGTGAGCGAAGCTGCAGGCAAAAGCTAGTTTATTATAAAACTTAAACTTACAGAAGTTTTCAAGTATTTCCAATGAAAATCTTGAATTGACATCTAATTTTTTTACTAATCAAAGTAAAAAAAATAGATGTAAATTATATGAGGAATCCAGATGTGGAAAGATCTCTTGGTCTTGTAACATTAACGCAATAGATTTTTCATAATGTTATGATGTCTTTCAGGAAGCATTCAGGCCGCTTTAAGATACGGCGACTGCTTCTGATAAACTTAGTGAAATCCATAAAAATATTTTATAATCAACGCAACGCCATCTCATACAAACAAGGTAAAGCTCTTTATTTGAACGTTAAAGAGAGTGTTATCCTCGATGACCTAGCATACTTGTAGGCTACATACATTTGTGTAGTGTAAAAGTATAGTAGTAAGACGATAGGTGGCGCTAGAATTTTTGTTATTTACTTACCATTGCCAATTTTTTATTGATCCGAGATTTGAAGAAAACACACAGGTACAAAAGTTATAATTTTCCTATTTCATTATAATATTATTAAAACTCATATAACGTTTCTTCTTGGTCCTAAACATTAGGTTAAACGGTTCAAGAATAACTGCAATCTGCGTTTATTAGAGTTTACGCCTACATTTTTAAATGTAACTGCGGTTTTCATAATCTCTTAGAACATTCTATCTATTAATTTAATTTTCTGTTTTTCTTAGCCAAAAGGTTGTCTGGGAGAGGTCGCTTTTTAGCGATAAGACCGCCTTATTATACTCGCAGTTGGCTTGGTTTCACAAAAAAGAGGTGTCACCTAATTTAGATTAAGAAAATTTCTATTAATAATTATCCAGTAACTTGATCGGGTTACAAATTATCATTATCATTATCATGCCATTAGTGGCATTAAAGCAATAATATTTAACACCAATTTGTTCAACCTTTGTTCAGCAGATGGTATTTTCATCATTGGTAATAAAGGTTTCTTATGTAATGAGATGCAATCTCTGGGATCCCATAAGCTAATTCACTCACCTATGATCCAATGTCATCACGTGTCGTCGAACTATTGACAAACTTCGATCAGGAATTTCACCACAATTTCGAGACATAACTACTCGTAGGTATATCAATAATGGGCGGCTGGCAGCCGTTCAAAAAAGACAAAGCGGTGATCTTTGCTGTATTATACAATCGATCAGTCAATCGTATTGTCACGGCTTTATGTTATCAAATTGACAACTATTCAGCTGCTTATTTGAACTCTATTATGAAACTAACTCTATGATGAAGATAGGCTTCATTTCAACTTTCGACATACCTAATTGCGTAAAGAATTCATAGGTTCTCTCAAAAAGTTGCAACTATAAATTATTGTCAGAAAGGAAGCATCATTCCCGTCTATTTTCTTCTTCCTTTTTATCAACCGATAGAAATCCAGTGAAATAAATGGAAGTAGGATTTAAATTAAATTCATAGAGAGTAGTAAACAAAAACTATCTGGTTATATTATGGCACTACGGTGTTATGTATTACCTCTCTTAGTGTGTGGCATTGTTAAATGCTCCTGTGTTATTGGTTGTAGATAGGTAGGCAGTACCTAAACAAACAAAGTCAACTTTGTTAGAAGCCTGACCAAATAGCATGGTTTCAAATAATAATTGATCCTGTGTTCTTTCTTATTCAAAGGCCTAAAAATAGGCATTAAAAATAGGTAACTACTTGTATATCTACGCAATTAGTAATACTAAATCCTTGACCGGGAATCAAAGCCTCGACCTCACGCGGAAATACGTACGATAATAATAAAAGAACTTACAATAGCTCATGCAAGTTCCTTCATATTTAACTTATGTTATTTAACGCATATTTTTCTCTGAAGAGTTCCTTTTGTCTATTTAGATTGTATTACTATCTAAATAAACAGAAGGAAGGAAATGTTGGTTACGACTCTTTTCATCAATTTTCAAATATCTGGAAGATAAGAGTCGAAACGAAAATATCCACAACAAGGTAACTACCATACTAAATCTATAAAGCATCAGTATTAAGTGGCTTGCTTTCGTAAGCGCGATGGCCGTTGGTGCCGGCAAGTTCTAGAGTGGAGACGCCCGCGCGGTTTATTTATTTGGGATCCGTTGGGGTGTCTATAATTAAATTGGAGAAAACAATATTGTATGGTCTATTGTAATGTGTTACCAGTTTATATTACATCGCGTCCCAGAGACAAAAGAGATGAGACTAAAAACCTCACCCTCAGTAAAATACTACTGCTATACGTTTGGATAACCAAATTAAAATAAAATCGTACTAGTCTACATGTAGTCTACAGGATACTTGCTAATAGCTCCATGAGCACACATAATTGACACACACACACACATGTGAACACATAATTTTCACGATTCTAGTCGGTTTTAGGTTAGGTGATACAGTAAACTTGGCAAAGATTTACAACTACGGTGACGCCTACAACCTCAATACATTGTTAAACTACTAAATTAAAATCACAAATGTAGAAAATTATAATTTGCCTTAACCTGCCGGTCTAGTGTATGTTTCTTTTACGTTAAATCTGTCATAATATGGACAAGAAAGGGACGGAGAATTTTTTCATTCATTTGGCGTTCTTACTTTTTGACAGATTTACTTGGACTTGATAATTTTCACTTGTTTTCACTAGAGTCATTGAAAAACGTCTGATAAATAATGCAAATAAAATACTCGTATCCTTCAAGTGGACTTTTATCATTATTTATTTTTCTTATGCTTAGTATTAGAAAAATAGGCCAATAAAAAATACGCTAGTAGAGTTCCTTGGCAAAAAACCTTACCTGAAATTAAAAGGTAACGGGTTTCTATTTAGTTTGTATAAAAGCAACATAATAAGCAAAAATGATCATGGACAACGCAAACCGTTGAGGAGTCAAGAAGTTTGCGTGCTGTTTGATATCAGGAATCAATCATCTCTGTTAAAAAATAATTTTATAAAATGTTCAAGGTAATCTGCTTAAGCTAAGTAGCTAAGAATTTATAGCACTTAAATTATATTCAAACATTTTGTTTCTGTTTTAGGTACGTTTTATGTTTGTAGTTTTATCTTTAATAGTATTGATGAACGCTGCCCCAATAGATAAGGATAGTGAGGCGAAAATAATAAATAATGAGTTTACCATCGATGAAAAAGGAAATTACAAATACAGGTATCTAACTACCAAAAAATACAATAGATACTCAAATGTAAAAACACCTAGTCTCGCTACCCACTTTTCAATTCTTGCTAAGTCTAATTAATTTACAGTTTCAAGACATCTAACGGATTGATAAGAGAGGAAAAAGGATTCATTGTTAATGAAGGTGAACCAAATGCGCATATCGAAGTGATCGGTAGTTATACTTACATTGATACAGAAGGGCAAAAAAAAGTGGTTGATTACTTAGCTGGAGAGAATGGATATAATATTTTGGAAATACAGCCCGCTGTAAGTATTCATAAAAGTATTATTTATATTACAATGTTTATAATTTAATTTATTTACAATATAATGCTACGAGTATACTGTAACTACATACTATAGTAATTATTATTATAGAGACTGATAAAT
This sequence comes from Hipparchia sbordonii, assembly GCA_038048805.1. Taxonomy (NCBI): domain Eukaryota; kingdom Metazoa; phylum Arthropoda; class Insecta; order Lepidoptera; family Nymphalidae; genus Hipparchia; species Hipparchia sbordonii. Next base: position 8,838,892 of record CM076102.1, read on the forward strand.
TATGGTAATTCATTGAGTTTTGAACAGAAATAAAACTTTTAGTACGACTTTGTACAGACTTAAATTACGTAATGTGATAGTTCTATGAATGCCAATAAGACAATAATTTAATAACTTACTATTTTCTTTGGTTTTTTTTAGTTTGAAAAGGATACTTTTAGTTCACCTCCTCAACTTGTTGCATCTCTACTTGGAAAATAATTCTCTCAAAAGTGTGAAAGAGGACAACAATTGAATTGAAAATTTCCTATTAAGAAGTAAATACATTAAATTGTGTAAGTTGATTGTACATATTAATATAAATAAAGCTGACTACTAAGAGACATTTTTTATTGAATGGTAAGAGGGCGATTTCAAACTGTGCACCTATCTACTGAAGTTCCGCTATACCTCATACTCGTAAGAATACTAGTAGGTAAAGTTTAAATGGTCTTTAGGTCGATGTTGACAATAATTTTATTTTACTAAGAAAAAAACGAAAAAAAGTATAAGACTTATGAATTTGTATTTTTTCTGAAAAAAACACAAAACAAGCCTTAACTCAAAAAACAGGTAATTTTCACCAAGTAAGAATTCGAAAGTACTTTGTAAAAGTTGATTTGAATAAAATATTATTCTATTCTTGAAGTATTTAGAGTAATGTTATTATGATTTGTATGCTATGACGTTTTATCAGTCATGATGTATACAAAGCGGCACAAAAGGTAAAAACAAATTAGGCACCAGAAAAATATTCTGTCTTCATATAAGGTAGATGCTGGAGCTCTCTTGTGGTTCATCGGCTTATAAGGTACCTATAGTTATTTGAATTCACGAGGGTGCGCGAGCTTTACTTGTGGTTACGTCGTATACATGCATATTGCGTAGGTGTGTGTGCCTGCCAGGAGCCTAATTGGGAACGGTCAGGCGCGAGCAAGCTCTCACTCCCACTTTTACAGATACGACAACTCGTGAATTGCAAGACCTACATGAGAAAATAACACTTATTTTCTACTTGATTAAAATATCTTGCAAACTTCGGATTATTTCGAAGCAATCTTGAGGCGTGTTTAAGTTGGCTTTTTTGCGGAAATAGGTTAAGCAATCGTGGGTAAAAACTTGTTTAATTCGTATATATATAATTATGTTCGCTGCGACTGTAGAAGGCAAATAGGCTTGAATATTGACGCGGTTGTAGGTATTACATCTTTTGTATCAAAATTACAGTTGTTTGTTTGTTTTAGGTATAATCATTACCAGTAAATATTATTACATAGCTGCTTGGCTGATAAATCCTGTGGAGATGTGGAGACAACTTGACTCAAATAACTTATTGTACTTCCTCAATTTTTTTTATCAATAATAATATATGATCAAACGAACTTGCAAAGTGAAGTTCGATCGATATTATATGAGTACGCTTCATAAGTATTATAGTTGCATTTAAGTTAAAAATTATACTTGTTTCATGAAAATAACGCACATATAACTTTTTTTAAGTATCTATTATAACATATTATAATTACTTACAATCGAAAATAAATATTTTTTTGTACCCTGTTCAATAATTCTATTCAAAAGTCTTTTTGAGAATTTTCTGCTGATTTCAATCAGGTGTAGTGTCAGGTAAGTATTTGGTTATCTGCATAATTTCACTACTAGCATTTCTTTCCGTTTGCATTATACGCTGTAAAACATTTAATGACAAAGCTTATCCATAAGGGGTCTATTCGTAGGTCAATAGGTATTATATAGGCTAGAATGCATGGTCTGTTGTTACTTGTTTTCATTAGAGCTGAAAAACGTCTGATAAAGAATATTTGGAATATTGTTTCTTCCAAGCGGACATTGCCAAATTTTTGCCATATGCCATAATTTAATTTATTTAAGTTTTATTTTGTTATATGTTCTGTGTCTAATAAACATGCTTCACATTGCCAAATAAAAAATAGGCTAGCAATTAGAGTTCCTCGGCTAAAACCTTTACCTTAATTTGTTCGGTAGGTAACAGGTTATAAACATAACATTTGTATAAAAGCAACATTATAAGTATAAAATGATCATGCACAACACAAATCTTCGAGGAGTGAAGAAGTGTACGTGTTGTCTGGTATAATTATTTATGTCTGGTCTAATCGTTAAAACATTAATTTAACAAAATGTTCAAGGTAAGTAACACGGTAATGCTTAAGCTAAGTAACACGGGGCCGATTTAACCAACGTAAAATGAGTTTTATGCGAGCGTTTTGATATTTTGGCAGATTTTTAATATAAAAACTGCCAGAACGCCCAATTTATTCCTCGAATAAACGTCACTCGAAGTTTGTGAAATCGGCACTAATACATTCATAGATCATGTTTCTGTTTTAGCCACGTTTTTTGCTACTTGTTTCATCTTTAATAGTCTTGATGAATGCTGCTCCAATAGATAAGGAAAGTGAAGCGAAAATATTAAATGACGAATTTACAATCGACGAAAAAGGAAATTACAGATTCAGGTACGGATCTACCAAAAGAACAACAATGGGTAATCAAATATAAAACTACCCAGTCTCGTTACCCACTATTCAGTTCTTGCTAAGTCTAATTAATTTGCAGTTTCGAGACATCTAATGGATTGACAAGAGAGGAAACAGGATCGATTGTTAATGAAGGTCAACCAAATGAGCATATCGAAGTTGTTGGTCGTTATACTTACTTTGATACGGAAGGGCGAATAGAAATGGTCGAATACTCAGCTGGAGAGAATGGATACAATATTTTGCCTCCGAGGGCTTTAGTAAGTATTCATAATTATGTTAATATAATTTGATTTATTGTATTACGGTCCAATTTCACTATCGCCCAGTAATATTTAACGGAGGAATTAAGACGTTCTGACAGTTTTTGTTCTGAAATTCTTTCAAAACATAATTCCTCGGTTAAACTTAAAACGGCACTTATAATAGTACTATCGTCTGATTACATACATGACATTATGGTCTTATTATGATAACTCATTGAGTTTTGAACTAAAAGTAAGCTTTTTGTGAAACTTAAGCTTGCGTTCACAAAAAGTTCACTTACTTATTATTACTTTAAAGTAATACTTACAGAAATATTCAGAAATTAAGGAACTATCTAAAATTTTACCATAGTATTATTCAAGAAAGCCATAAAAAGCTACGGGCGTTTTCAGAGACATAATATATGCGTATATTACCTACCGAGGAGTCGGTGACACTGGAAGGAATTGATAATTCAAAATTGTACAATAAAAATAATCTTGATGTGCGTTAGTGCACGTTAATATATTAGACTGCATCGTCACTTACGATCAAGTGAGATCACAGTCAAGGACTATCTTGTCATCGAATAAAAAAAAACATAAGAAAAAATCGATTCCGTATGACCGGGCATTCAGTGTTCCCGGCTCCCGGACTATAATATTAATTAACCCCGCAAGCATACCCCATACCCTGAGTCCCGGAGTCACGCTCGATACCAAAAAATATAGTTTAAATATGATGAAATACGCATTGCTCAGAAAATAGCTTAGCTTTAAAAGGCAATATTATAAAATAGATTTTATAACTTAATAAAAAACCAATCCTCAAGGATTGTTTTTTTTTTAAGAATATCAGCCTACTACTTCAGCTTATAGTTGATTAATATCTTCTTATCCCTTCCAAATAAGCGATCTGCGATCTTTCGTTTTTCAGTACCTTTGACCGTTGAGGTGCTGATAGACTTGAGCATTCACTTGTAATGAGCATTCGTGTGAATGTTACATCACAGAAAAATACGAGAACATTTTAGCGAGCATTCTATCGAGCGTTCTGGCGAGCATTCTAGCGAGCGTTCTGGCGAGCATTCTAGCGAGCAGATTTGCTACACGCGACCGTCAGGTCTGACATATTCATGTCTCAAAATGAATAGTTTAATATTAATACTCAATTCGATGCCTCAACATGGGTAGCCTGAGTAGTCATGCTCTCTTTAAACATTTCTGTGGTGGTGTCGTGTGGTGCGGGTTGTTACGTTCCCTCAAATATGGTTGAGCGAAGCAATGGCTGGATCATGCGTCATGCTCGTGAACGGGTGCCACCAACGGGAATGGGTCTGCTCTGACTGCCCGTCTTGACATGCGTTGGATTGGTGTACCTACGTATGCATTTTTGCATTTTTGAAGCTTTATTGTCGAAGCACTGTATACATAGCATAGCTTTGTAAAAAAAAATTTTTTTTTTAAAAGAGCAACTGCTGAGTTTCTTGCCGGCTCTTCTCAGCAGAATCTGCATTCCGAACTGGTGGTAGAGTTATGACATATCATAAGAGCTACAAGTTAGCCTATATGAAATAAATAAAGGACATCATCCATTTTGGGCTAAATCTGAAAGTGCCGGCCAAAAAAAATTTTTGATGTATTTCGTTAGAACTTGTCCCCCTAAACATTTTTTATTATGACACCCAAGCTGTAGAACCATTGACCTTGGTTTTATTTAAGTTTAAAAATCTGTATTTTTTCCTACCAAATGAAATGTTTCTAATAATAATAATAAAAACTGGAGTACCCAGCAGTCTGTTCTACCTCTCAGCAGCCGAGCCCGGCTGACCTCATCGCCTTTTGGCGAAGAGTGTGGTCAAGAGAGATGGAAGATGAGAGATGGATGGATGGATGCTTGAGGAGGGCTCTTGGATTGCGGCGGTAGAGGAAGCTTGTGCCTCAATATAGCCGATGAACCCAGTCGCCATCTCTCCAGAGGATGTACTTGGTGCGGTGCGCCGGGCCGCGAACTGGAAAAGTCCTGGATGGATGTTGGACTGCATCACTTCTGGTTTTTCGTTCTGCCATGCTATCTATCTGGCTAAACAATTCCAAGAAGCTCTCGAGCAAAGGGCGCTCCCGAGCCTTTTCACCAACGGAATCACTCATTTAGCTCCAAAGTCCACCGATGCCGCTGACAAGTACCGCCCCATCACATATCTTACTAGCATCTATAAGACATTGACATCCGTTTTGAGCATAAAGATTTCCCGTCATGTAGGCGAGAATAGTATAATGTCTGGGGCTCAGAACGGATGTCAGTACAATAGTCGCGGTACTAAGAAGCGCCTTCTCATCGACTTCGTCGCGAGCCAACTGGTTAAACTAACTTGCCGGAATTTCCCCACAGCCTGGATTAACAATGCATGAAGGCATTCGACTCGGTGCCCCATTCATGGTTCTTGAGGGTCCTTGAGCTGTACAATGTCGATAGTACAGTTCGAAACTTCCTCGGAGAGTGTATGGGCCAATAGAGCACGAACCTTTGTCTTCATGATGAGCGGTTGACAGCTGCTGATGATCGGATAAGGATACGGCGGAGTATCTTCCAGGGCGATTGTCTGAGTCTACTATGGTTTTGTCTCTCTTAATGAGCCTCACGTGGATAAAGAAGCGTCCGTGCAATGGTTGCGTTTCGTTGACCTCTTTAGGGAAACCGAAGGTACAAGATCAGGTAGTTACAACTACCGAAAGTACATCCTAAAGGATGGCACTATGAACATTTGTTGAGCTTGTCGCCATCCCAGTGAGTCACTTAGGCATGTGCAATCGGGATTTTCGGCTCTTGCTAACACTGAGTATTTCCACAGGCAAAACCAAGCAGCCAAAATCCTTCACCAAGAGCTTGAAGCTCTGAAGTACGGTTTCCTGGATGAAAGACTATAAGTACACACCGGTGCCAAAACTTAAGCGTGATGGGGTACGGCTCTACTGGGACCGGTCTATCATCACGGACAGGATGATTCTGGTTAATAAGCTTGATATCGTGCTGATGGATCGGGCATAGTGGAGGGTGTTTTTAGTGGCCATCACCATCGAACATGGCGAAAACCTCGTGGGAGTGGAGACAGAGAAAAACGAAAGTATCTAGATCTGGCTCACGAGGTTTGCGGCATGTGGCAAGTGGAGTCCACTGAAACCATCACAATCATCATTTCTGCAAATGAGTTGATCACAGTCAGCCTTAATCACCATCTGAGATGGTGTTTCATCCACTCCACCATCTGGGGTTCCGTGGTAGTTCCAGCCAAGATGCACAATGTGGTATTTTTAGGTGTGTGGTCAGGGTCGGATAGGGAGCACTTAACAAAACTTCAAAAAAGTAAAAAAATTGCCTTAGAAACTCTTCATATATTCGAAAAAATACAGATTTTTAAACTTAAATAAAACCAAGGTCAATGGTTCTACAGCTTTGGTGTTATAATAAAAAATGTTCAGGGGAACAAGTTCTAACGAAATACAGCAAAATTTTTTTTTGGCCGGCACTTTCAGATTTAGCCCAAAAGTGTATGAATCGTGGAGGATCTCCTTTTGAATTTGAATTTGAATTTGACGAGCATCGAATAGAGCGTTCGCTAGAATTCACAAGATGTTCGTAGCAATATTTGGCTCTATGCTTGACTCGGCTCGTTGTTCAGTTCGACAAAAATAAAAACGGCGAATGCTCGATGTTCTGTTACAAGTGAATGATCAAGTCTATCAGCATCTTAAGGCTATTGAGGCTAAATTATTTAACTAACAATACTTATCTCTTCTTTATTTTTAGGAAGTAGGATTACCTCCAAGTGTAGTTGCGTCGCTACTCGGCAAATAATGAATGAAATGTGAAGATGAAAAATTAATTAAATTGGCATACCATTTTTTCTAAATTTTATTTTTTTCTAAATAAATTTTAATGAATGATTTTTTTTTAATTTTTTGAGAATGTATAATTCCATAAAGTTATGCATGCAATATTAATAATATTTTAATTCATATATTTTATTTTATTTAAAATTATAGTTATAAATTGTTTTTTTTTTCCAATCATGTTTCGGACTTCGTGCACAAAATTATTTTGCAGTTGTATTGATTCCGCATCTTGAATTTGCACTTACGGGTATATTAATATCAAGGTTCCAACTAAACCTGGCGAGGCTTTGCTTAATCCAGCTGTGCGATATAGGGATGTCAGAAACGTTCAAGAATATCGATGTATAATATAAATATTTAATGTTTTTAATGTATCCATATCAGAATAACGCAATATAAAGCTATATAATTTGATATTCTATCTATATAATTTGACTAGCTGTTGCCCGCGACTTCGTTTGCGTAGAATTGCCGATTTCCCGTGAAATGGAGAAGGTTTCTGACATACATTTTTTTTTAATGATTAACAACCTGATTGCCGATTTTTGGTCTTTAAATTAAAAAACATAGGACTTTCATACAAACTCCGAACCCCCTATTTTATCTTAGCTGACATCTCCTAACTATCAACTACCTACTTGCTAAATTATAGCTTTATACATACAATAGTTTTTGAGATCTCGTGTTTAATCAGTAAGTATGTAAGTACGTCGTCAGTGACCTTTCGATTTTATAGTATATATAGATTTTTTAAAAAATTTAGTGCATTTTAAGTGATCTAGCTCAACTAGTTGACTGTAGAAAAGTCGCGTTAGTCAATGCTACCGTCTTAGTTGTGGTAATGGGTTTTTATGGGTTTTTTATGGAAGGTCTCAGGTTCGATTCACGACGGGGTCAATTTGGGGATTTATAATTTTTGAATTGTCTCTCGTCTGGTCCGATGGGAGACTTTGGCCGTGGCTAGTTACCGTCAAAGACGTGCCGCCAAGCTGTCGTTTTTTATATTTGATATTTTATTATTATCGATATATCGAAATAATGTATTAGCACCCTCGATGTCACCAAAATAACGACATATCGGTACATCGATATTTTTTGAACAAGCCTAGTGCAGTCGCATGCGGATGCTCTTTTGCCGCGTTTCCGTATAATCTGTTAATGCTATGCAAAGCAAAGCTAAGCAAGGTTGTCGTGATAAATTGAACTATATTAAAGAATTATGTTTTCTTATAGATATTGCAACAATAGCGTATTTCTAAGAAACTAATATGAAATCAATTTAAGTACTTACCAATTTCCTTGTTTGCTTTTTAGGTTGAGATTACTGTTCTGGGTTCTCCTCCGAATCTTGTTGCATCTCTACTTGGAAAGTAATGCTCTTAAAGTGTCAAAGAGATAATAATATAATTAAAATTAAATTCTATCTTATTTATATCAATAGAGACTAATAGATTTTAGTACAAATAAATGTGCTGTCTACAAAGAACATTTTTTATTGAATTGTGACAAAATTAGGGCGATTTCAAACTGTGTATTTACTGAGAATGCGTTATATCCTGAATAATATTAATAAATGTATATAGTACTTTAGTAGGGGAGGCTAAATGTTGACAAAAATTTAATTTTTCCAAAAAGAAAAAACTACGAAAAATCTGGATTCTTCTGAAAACAAAACGATCCATAACTCAAAAATAGGCCATTTTTGGGAGTCATTTGTAATGGAATTTGAACTCGCCTTAAACCCCTCATCCTATTGAGGGTTTGTAAGACACTTCATATTATGATATGACGTTTGATTTGATTATTATTTACGTTTTATAAGTCTTCTTCATTGATTTATAAATACTGTTCGACGTTGGTCTTGTATATAAAGCGGCGGAAAAGGTAAGACAAAGACAATAAGGCCCCAGAAAAATATTCTGTTTTCTTATATAAGCCTGCTGCTGGAGTATCCTTGAGGTTCATCAGCTTTTATGATATGAGAAAACGAAACTAGATTATACAAGGTCAAGCAAAAAGTTTGGCATCATGCTTAACACTACTTAATGCTTATGTTAATTGGGGTAGACCACAGATATAAAAATATACAACAACGGATATAAGTACATAAACTATTAACATAATCTAAATAAAAAAATATTTTTAAAAAACCGACCAAACGCCTCTACATGTGTGCCTATATTTGAAGAGTTTCAATTTTTCTAGGATCCCATCATCAGATCCTGACTTAATGATGACGGAACCATCTGGGAAGTATAGGGTATAGGGTAGGTATAGTCCCAGGTGGTTCCGTGTTACATTACAAAAAAAAAAGAATTTTCTAAATCGGTTCAGGCGTCTTTGAGATCTATAGAGCGTGCTCTAACTCAGGTCAGACTTAAGATAAAGGTTGAAACGTGACACAACTATGCTCTTACATAAATCTGTCTCATTTTAACTGTCTTGAGTTTGAGCTGATTGATAGTGCGGCCTATAGATTTCAGAATAGCCCAGACTTTGGTATCGTTTCGGGGTGAGATTTCGATCTCATACATACATCTCTGAATTTTCGAAGTTCGTTTTAGGCAATTAAATATCACTTGCTTTGACGGTGAAACAAAACATCTCGTGGGAAAAATCTGCATGCCTGGGAGTTCTCTATGACGTCCTTAAAAGTCTGTGAAATCAACGAATCTGCCTTTGGCCTTAAGCCTTCTCATCCAACGAGAGTTATGTGCCTTGTAGTGGGCCGAAGATGGTTTGCTGGTAACTCTATGTGTGAATTTCTTCCATTTAAGTATAATGAACGATATTTTATGGTATTACTAGCTTTTGCTCGCGACTTCATTTAAAAATCCCGGAGGATTTCCGCGATTAAAGGTAGCTTATGTCACTCACCATGTGCTTTGCAAAAAATTATGTTGATCCTTTGCTCCGCTGCTGTGTGATTAAAGGACAAACCAACAACAAATACACTTTAGCATTAATAATATTAGCAGGTATAATAAGGTTGCCAGTTCCTTTAGACACTTCGCTCTGTTGTCCAAAGAATTTTTCCACTAGACTCGTACTGGTCCCTAGATAATTTATGCGTTTCTGTAATAGACTTGCGGCAAACACAGGCAATTACGTTACGAGTTTTGAGCCAATCAATTGTAAAAGCCATTCCACGTTTACGTAACAAGTGTGATGGTGTCAATGACATGATGGAGTCCTTGGCGTCGCATTGTTTGTATGGAATGAAGTCCAGACTTGACATTCTTGAAGAACTGGATATAAGGTGTGGGCAGTTGGACCGATTCGCAGTTTACTTAGACACATACTGGGAAAAAACATTTCCAAATTATGGTGAGTTTAAAAAAGTTTCGTTGAATTCAATTAACTACCAAGCGCAGGAATTATTAAGAGTTTTGATCTAGATTATTATTATCCGTTCAAGCAATTACTGATACCTACCTACAACTTAGCTCTGTTATTTTTTCTATTTGTGTATTTAGCAGTTATGTTTAAATATTTCTGTAATTAGTTTTATGTTTTGTAATACAATAATAGGGACACAAAATAGATGCGCACTTAATGCGTTGCTGGATTTTCAACATAGTATCTTCTAGTATATCTATAAACTTAAAAAATTGGAAATATTATTAGATATTGAATTGACATTTACTCTATTTAATACGAATTTCCCCATCATCAGATTTTCAATACAAAAACTGGCAACCCGTCGGTTAAACGTTATTTTGCGATGGTAAAGTTGGCATTTAAAAGACCAACTTCAAATTATTGTTTTTATACAAATATAATAATCCCACAACTTAGGTCACTCGTCTAGTCGGGTTCGTTTGGACAAAAGAAAATCAACATCCGCATTCAAATTCCCAATATTGGCTCGTTTTTAGGGTTCCGTACCCGAACGGTAACCAAGAGACTCTATCACTAAGCCTCCACTGTCCGCCCGTCCTTCCATCCCTCTGTCTGTCAACAGACTGTATCTCATGATCCGTAATAGGTAGACAGTTGAAATTTTCAGAGAACATGTATTTCTGTTGCCGCTATAATAACCAATAATAAAAATGAAAATAAATTAAAAACTAAAGGAACATGTTTTTTTCTCCGGCGTTTTTGACACGGGACCCTTCGTATGCGACTCCGACTCGCATTTGACCGATTATTTCTATTGTTCTGAAATTCCAGCAATAATCTTCGTTTTTTGAGATGTTGGCCTTGACATTTTGTTTATTTTACGCAGGTAAAAGGTATGCGCTTCTGCTTTTTCGCAGCCACACTTTATACTGGTGTGCTGTTTTTGCCTAGATCGGCTGGCATTGAACGACCAATTAAAAAGCTCGTTTATAACAACAATGGATTTGGAGCTTACAGTTTTAAGTAAGTATTCTTTAAGTATGAAAATAAAGTTATCTTTGAGTATAAAAATAACTCAAAAAGAGCTGTAGCCTAAGCACGAATATTCTCAACTTTCGAATAGTAAAGGTAAAGTTAACGCCACAGATGGTTAACGCTAGCAAATTTTTTTTATAAAAACATCTGCAGTGTTCTGTCATTTTCATACAAAAGTTCTTGCTGACGTCAACTTCGCAACGCCGCATAGCTCCAAGAGAAAATTCACAAAAATATTTAATTATCGTGCTAAAATCAGTTTTTTAAACATGTTTTTCTAGTAAGTTGATACAAAAACTATATATACTCGTATAATATAATTATGTTATTTATGGTCTGTGTGACATTTATGTGCGTGTTATTATTACTAATATTTTGCCAATAGTGTCTCTAAAATTAATGGCCCCTCTAATTATGTAAAACTAGCTTTTACCTGCAACTTCATCCACGTGGAGTTGGTTTTTAAAATATCCCGCGGGAACCCCTATGTTTATCAGGGATAAAATGTAGCCTATGCCAACTCTCCAGGTCCTCAAGTATAACCTTGGAAAAAATAACGACGATCCGTTGCTTCTTTACTGCGTGATTGAAGGATAAATCAAGAAACACAACAAACACAATTTTGTTTTTATTAGTGACCTTCCTTACTCTGTGATATTAGTAAAGATAATAGGATAATAGGAATCAATTTTATTTACAGATTTGCGACTATAGATGGAACATTTCGGAAGGAGGAGGGAGGACTCATTACCAAAGATGGGCGTGGCTATGTGGTGCGAGGTGAATACGGTTATATAGATCCTGATGGACGTCAGCACTTAGTGCGGTACGTGGCCGACAAAAGTGGCTTTCGACCCCAAACGGACGATATCAGATTTAACGATCGACGAATTATTTAAATAAAGAATATTTAGTTGCTAATAAATTATATTCTATAAATAATACTATTTGTCCTTGATATCCTTTTTTATGTCCGGGCATCAACTAGTTAGAAATAAAAACGAGTTCAGATGTATACCTACCTACACAAAGCAATCCACTCTGATCAACTGCTGTGGGATATTTTAAAACCAATCGATCTGGACCTGATTGATTGGTCGATATTCTCTCACTCTATTGTCTAAAATGCATTCTTCTCTTCTTCTTCTTCTTCTTCTTCTTCTTCTTATAGACGTCCACTGCGGGACAAAATGCTAAAATGCATTGTTGAAAGAAAAAACGTGGTAAATTCAGCCACTCAGCAAAATTGAGACAGTGACAATGATTAATGCCGCTTTTACATAATTGACCAACTGATAAACTGATCAGCTGTGATATAAGAGGGAAGTAAGACAGAATCCTTACTAATATTATAAATGCGAAAGTGTGTTTGTTTGTTGGTTTATTGGTTTGTTAGTTTGTTGGTTTGTCTAATCATCACGCCGCAACGGGGCATTGAATCGAAATAATTTTTTTAAATGGGCATAGTTGAGGAGAGTGGAGAGCGAATTTTTATCCCGGAAAATCAAAGAGTTAAGAGAGTTCGTCACGCGGACGAAGTCAGCTAGTAAATAATATTGCTAGTAATACGCTTCTCAATCTCCTTCTTGAGTTGAATAAAAATCAGCTGTCTTTGATAAAAAGCAATCGACTGCGTTAACACAATCAGGTTACCACTCGGTCGCTTCTCAATAACAGTCCATAATGCAGTAAAATTATAGTTTCAATTTAAACATTTCACGCACGATTCAATTTATGTATTATATTCATAAAAATTAAATTGCCTGTTTTGCAATGTACTGCAAACCTACGAATCACCTTTACAAGAACTTTAAGGTGCTGAGGTTTATTTGTCATAAATACCATGTGGAAATTGGCAATTTACCTCTTGCCTTATGTTGTGAGTCTCTTGGATTGCGTTTAATAATACGAGTATTTCAAAATATGATTACCTAAATTGTTTGTTCAGGCATCACTGCTAAACTCAACAAGGAATCCTATTCATCCATTTACCAATTCGCATTAGTCAGTAAATGTATCGTATCTTTAGTTTTTTTTTTTCGGGGTGGAATAAATCCCCACGGACTTTTGCGAGCTGACAGGTGGTGTCCGAATTGCATAAACTAAATTAAACTTCCCATCCTCTATAGTCTGATTTTTAATTCGGTGGAATCCTGACAGTTGTAATTTTATAAATCGAGCGAGTTATTTGTATGAAAAACAGTATTACCACCTATAGTCCGATTTTACCCCAAACTATCTGTCAGGCATTTGTCATAAATATCTATGTGCGGCAATTGATATTTATTTTTCTAAGTTGATATCTTTTTTGTGGGATTTTTTAAATCTCTGGTAACATTAAGATACGTCAGAATTCCACGCAATTAAAAATCAGACTATAGATTAGCATACAACTGCATAGCACTGCTGAGCCTGTAATTGTTTGCTTTCTTCTTTTCTTCCTTTTTCCTTATTTTATTATCATTATAATGTATATAAGCATTTTTGAGAGTCAACAGCCACGGTCCTCTGCCTTCCTTATTACCCTTTATCAACTTCTTGAGCTCAACGGTTGAGCGGCTAGAGGTCCTTAAACCCTATGCTTACCGTTATAAGGTCTCCATTCTTGGACACATCTATTCTATCGGCCTTGAAAAGCGTTTCAACAGAGATGACCTGCCCACTGCCACTTAAGTTTGCTAATCCCTTAAAAGCCTCAATAGTTCAACGGTTAAAGGTGCGGACTGAAAACTGAAAGGTCGCAGGTTCGAACCCTACCCGTTGCACTATTGTCGTACCTACTCCTAGCACAAGTTCAGATTGGCTAAATTCTTTAAAAAAAAACTACGTCCCTTACTTTTGTACGTCTGAGATGCAAATCATACAAAGAACTCAGCTAACTTAGCTTAGATTAATTCAGCGTCGTTTAACACTTGGTCTGTAAAGCTGTATGACTGAAAGCTAAGCTAAGTAAGCTTAGTTCGCAATGTGGCTTGCTCTTAACTTTGAGAGATGAATATAACCAATACCTACTTTATTAAAAGCAGCTTAGAGCTATCATCAAAATCATCAAAACAAAACATGTACCTACAATCTGTTTGTAATAATGTAATGACCCTTTTCTAGATACTTCAATACCATATAAGGCAATCTCATGGCGTAATTTATACTTAGTGAGTTATTTTGAAGTGTCTTATGAATACTCATCTTATAATTTAGCATAATGCATTTAATATAGTAATTTGTTTTTAAATTTTAGTGAAGATGTTGAATTAAGGAGAATATTTGCAAGTGAATTTCCTCAAGACACTATCAGGAAAAGTGGAAGTTTAGACCCAGAAGTCGGTAAAATATAATATTTTTAATAAATTCAATTTAATAAAATATACACGAGTATAGGTAATCAAGTTCTGAAACAATAAAAACAAAAAGAGTGGCGATAGTCAACGGACAAGCCAGAACGAACATTCAGCCAGGGTAATCTGCATAGTGGAGGGGAGCCAAGGCACAGACTCTTATTAGCAAACTGAAACTCTAGAGTTTGAGTTATTAGCTCTTCATTAATTTAATCATACATTTGAAATTGGCATACTGAGCATACAGGAAACATACAGGCGCACCGTGTGCCGTTTTTGTATCGCCACCACTTTGTGAAAGTAAATAATGACTTTGAAATTTATCCAAATATACGCCTCGGCTGTCCAAACTACGCAGGTGTACCTTGTACTTATAATTACTCTTCCTGTGTTCTAATTTTACTCACTTTTGTTTGAACAACTGTGATATGCGCTATGATAAATTTTTAGCGTCATAAAGGCAATGTTACTCAAGCTTGGTTCCAGTAAAGTACCCAGTCCAAGCTACGCATTACGTCATAGATTACGTCATCACTAAAGAGATTACATCGCAAAATATATCTACAGTTATCCGTAATAAAGCTTCCTCCATACAGATAAGTTTTGCGTCCTTGCATCGTGCGATATATTGCGATATCCATTTTTAATATTTTTTAATAGAACGCATACGATCTCACATATTGTTGTGAATAAAAAAGAATTTATTCATGAATTTATTCATGGAAAAGATAAACGCTACTATGTAGCAGGCTTTATCCAATCATACCTTGGCCTTTATTGTCAGAATTGTTATTTTGCGAATTATATAAACCCATTTAATTTTTAGCACTTAGGTCGTTACAAAGAACTAAAGAATTACTATAAAAACCCTAAGGCAAAAATCAATAGTCACTTCGAAGAACTAACGTGTTATGATAAGGAAGAAGGAAAAGTAAGTCCTAAAACACCCAATCTTTATTATTACTTGATAATTCTTTATGCCTGTTGATTTTACCGTTCAAATCGTTTTTTAGGAAAAACAATAGTTTTAGGAAATTTTAGGAAAATATTAAGATTTAATTCCAACTCCAACTAACTCCATTTTAACTTGGAAAAATTTTTCAATACTTGAGCAGGGAAATAATATTATAATAGGTGCATTTCCATATTTAAAATATTACATTACATCTGTATGAAATCTTCTGATAATAATAATTATATATCTTTTAAAATCCCAAGATGTGCAGTGTGGACGTGGAGCGATATTCGCCTGAAGAAGACCAATACTACATGTCACCAAAGAAAGAGAGCCATATCGATCGCCGCCGGGTCTTCTGTTTCATGCTGCTTTGCTTCACAGAGGATGAACTCGACAGAATCGTTGCATCTTTTTAATATAGACATGAATGAAATCCATGTATTGCTATAAAACTGTACAACTGTTGTTTCTGTCTTTTAAAAAAGTTTGCCAAAAATTGACTGCCACCTGCAGGTGACTGCAGAGGTGAGGATGTAACAAAATACAATAAGACTATTTAAAAAATTTTGTCCGTCTGTTTGGTATATTCCTAATCGCCATTTTCCAATAATAACTATATTAGCTAGTAAGATAGCTCTCTCACAGATTGCAATACTGAGGCAAACTAAACGGCAGCACTTTAAGAGCTCATAAGGGCTCTAAAAGTGCTGCCGATCTATTTAAAAGGTCTATTAGTAAGTTAGGTTTATAATAAATAATATATTTAGTAAATTACATTATTATAATAAATTGTTATAAACCTAACTTTGAGATTAAAAGAAATCTGATTTCCAATACAATATGCCGTTTTCAGAAATAGCATTGCGTATCTGTTCACTTACGCGGATTAGCCCCTCAAGGACACAGTGTTCTTACGTAGGTTTTTCCCGTTTATGGGTCAAATCCGGATGCGTGACGAAAAGGCAATACAATTTTTTATCATTTATGCCTACTTAGTAAACAGATAGTAACCTCTGATACATCAGATAGTACGAATGCACATCACAACTCTGCAACTTCCTTTGATGAATCAGATCATTTTGCAGTTAAGACTTTCGGTTCCGTGAGTCGTGACGTAGGTACCTAGGTTTGTTTTGATTTGAGCTTTGAGATTGAGCTTTCTCACGTCACTCACGTCACGATTTATCGGTGCAGGCGAACTAGTTATATAATCATCTGAGACAAAGCGTAGGCTTGTTACGGTAACACCACAAGGTTATACTGAATTATCTTTATTGCTATTATTGTACTTCAAGGAAGCTAAGATAATAAGGTTATGCTACTGTAAATTGACGTAGTTAGGTGGTATTGGTCCTGAATGTTTAACAAATTATGCCACTCATTCTTAACTGACCAACAAAATTTGGTCTTGCATCATAATTACAATTTTTTTTAATGGTGTCTCTCTTATCGGTTACGTTTTGAAACCAGACCTTAGAAGCATTAGGTTATACGAGTAGGTAAGACTGTCACGGATACCATATTTCGTTCTAGGGTTCACTCGCATATTACTCAAACTCAATACTTACATAATTCGTAGCAGATGCTCTAACGATTTGCCGCACGATCGATCTTTCCAAATCTGATAACTCTCTACGGACAAGTCGATGATATCTTTCCCATGGCCTAGTCGTTACAACCATCAACAAATCATTACCAATGCCGTCATTGTTAGAGCCCCATTAGATTTATGTATTTATAGTTTTACAGGCATGGCACCAATGCATACGAAAAACTAAATCATTGACTCTTTGCAGTATGAAAAATATTTCATACGTACTTAATTTTTTTAAACTGGCTTTAGACCCAACAAAATATAAAATAATGTTTGTCCGTGCACGTAAGTTGAAGTCAGCCGATCATTGCATGTCGGTTTTATCGTTTCTAAGCCCGCCCGACTTAGATATTTCTAGTAACGGTTGAAGTCGTTTTTTAAAGAATTTTATATCAACCCATTTTTAACCGACTTCCAAAAAGGAGGAGGTTATCAATTCGGCCGGTATCTTTTTTTTAAGGACGGTTTTAAATCGGAACAGGACGGTATTAAAGCTAGCTAAATAGATATTTTTTTTATGCATTCCAAGAATAAAAACGAGCTGAAAACCATCGCAAGTGAAGCGAGCTCTGAAATCATCGCATCATCATTAAAACATTTAAATACTAATATCGCACTTTAGGTGATTTGGTACTGCAGGCACACTGTAGTCTAGTCTAGTCTGTAGGTGTTTAGCACTTGATTTATTCGCAGTATTCCACTTTTTGATGGGCATATGTACAGGCCTCTTTAGAGAGTTACAAATTAATTTATTACCGGTTAGCTACCTACAAGCAGTTATTTCTCATTTCATAAAAATCGGCCGATCATAAAGCTCTAGTGTCCTTGCAATAGTGAACAAAATTTGAATCATTAAATTTAAGTAAGTAGATAAATTGTTTTCTTATAATTAAGTTTCCTTACCTCGTCATAGTAAACCCTAGTTAGTTGAAACATAGTTTTTACCAACAAAATGTTTCAACTTGTGTGAAATATTGAACATTAGGTTAAAAAAAATTCTAAATATAAAATCGATGATTTGGAAAGCAGCTATATTAATTTATTATTCAACCACGTTTAGCCGACAAAGGTTTTCATGACAAACGTCATACACAATTGCAACAAGTTTTATTAATCATATTATATCCAAAAAAGCGTACAAGTTATGCTATAAATAAAAATGCTGATCGAATTCCGAACGATAATTATTTAAATTCGGTCTTGAATTATGACCGACAACTTGACCTTATTACATCTTAATTGCCCACCGGTATACCCACACAAATGTCGCCAAAACATTATTAGTGTTGATGTCACAAAAACCTATCCTAAATGTTAAATAATATTCGTGAGTATGTAATAATTTGCAAATATTTTTAAGATTGACCCCAAAACCTGCTGATGGAGTTGGTCCGGACGGCTTTACTCTTGAAATCGATTGCGACGACTTGGCGATTCTGACTTTCCTAATTCTATCGAAATTGACAATCAGCGTTATCGTTTCGACGTCGATCAATTATTGACCATCTCCCACTGTAGGATCGATCGATTTGGAAGATACAGATATTATGTGTGATACTAGTAATTTGATCAATCGCCTAATGGACTCTTACATGGTTTCGATTGCATTTGGATTTCCACGAACCTTTCCAGCGCTTTGCTTGTGCACTCACCACAGGCATAGAAAATGCTGAGTGGAGTCTATTTTGAGACCATAAACTACACCATATTTGTTTGAAAACCATGAACTTGGTCGAATTGCTATGTACCGAGTGACATAGGTTTAAAAAATAAATTCTATATACCGCAGTGGACTAAATACAAAATTTAATAAATTCGTGTAGAAATCGGAATCGCTTTCAAGAGTAAGTATACAACTGGAGGTCAGGCACACGACTTGTTGGTTCAACATACTGTTACGTAACAACATCTCATCCTCGCATTCGATGCAATAATGGGCTCTTAGATTACATTTTTCTATACTTCATTTTGGAAATTATAGTAATTACAGCGTGTTATTGCTGTTACTTTAAATAATGGTAATAATACACGAGTATTAACTAAAGTTTGTGCATTTAGGAAGATACCAATATATTTATTTTATTTAGAAGGAAAGTTTATAGTTAATTAGAAAGGTAAATCGATATATACAGAAGAAAAATCAAAGCGATTAACAAGTTTTCACATATAGAAGTTACATAAGAAAAACAAAAAAACACTCAACTGGGAAAAAGAAAAATAATAAGGAATACAAGGAAAAAGTAGAAAAAAAAGAACGAAATTCGGTAGCTAACTAACGAGTTACTTAACAGAGATTAAAGAATTATTTATAGGCGTTAAGGAATTGTGTACCTAAGATGTATCATTAGATATTATGGTTACGAAATTTTTAAGTTTTGTTTTCTTTTCATCAGAGGTTTTAAAAACCACAGTAAATAAACATTTTTCTCACGTTCTTAATAGTCCATCCAAGAACACACTTTTCTGAGAGACTCATCAGAATCCAATTGGACACAAATTATTCAGCGCAAACCGAAACCTTGACCTTTTCCTCGCGACTATCAACATAAAATTGCGGTTTGAACGTTTATTAATAACTAGTTGTTGCCCGCGACTTCATCCACGTGGATTTAGTTTTTAAAATCCCGCGGGAACTGTAGCCTATATTACTCTCCAGGTAATTATATCCAAAAAATCCCATCGATCCATAGCTCTGTTGCAGCGTGATTGAAGAAAAAACCAACAAACTAACACTTTCGCAACGCTGTCTGCTCTCTTTCATCAAACGCGTGAATTGTCAAGCACTTAACATAATAGATAGGTAGTTGACACAAGAAAACTTTTGTAACTTTAATAGTTTTGAAGTTTTATTAAATTAAATTCTCATACTTTTCTTACAAGTTATAGAATCCAGAGTTTGTTAAAGAATTTTATTATTCTGTATTTTCAATACAGATTTTTATAATCAAAAAATTTGCATTGCTATATTAGGTTTTATTGGGTATTATTATATTTATTACTTATAAAACTTTATCTGTATTGGAATTTATCAATGCACAGACACGATTTGTTGATTCATTAATTTTTGTGCAAGTATTTACCTGTGTAGATATTAAATGGATATTAACTTAATCTTATATCAATGTATAAATAAAACCCGTGTTTGACACCATAGTCTTTATTGTTAAGTTAATAAGAATTATTTTAACAATATGAAAAAGTAGTATCATCTTCGGTGAAGTGTCAGCCATTTACAAAATAATGTAAAGGCCGGGTTAATCACTTGAACAGATTGAGGTTCCCATAACCTTACAAGAATGCTTCATCTGTATGATGAATCTACATTTAATAGATACTTAAGTGAAGATTTCTAAATTTGATTATGATAATAAAACTTTTTCAACAAACGTCTATAAAAATCAGTCGGGTTTGATTCCGGGAGTCGAGACCTCGTCATCAAAACGAAAACATCGTTGGACCACAAAATGTATTGGGTTTTTCAAGAAATTATCACAAGGTAGTTACTAGCTCGCAGTTAGAAAGAAGGCAGTGTGTCATTTCCATACCTCGGAAAGCACGTAAAAAAGTTATCCTGCTGGTAAAGGTATCTGGTCTCTCTCCAGTAGTTTGGATCATCTTATGTACGTAGTAGATAAGTTGAATGTTGAAGTTGCAATAAAGCTATAGTTCAAACAAACCCATATTATTTTCTGAAAACGCATCATCCTTAAGCATCCTCCTTACCTTACTATCCTTACTAATCCTTACTAATATTATAAATGCGAAAATGTATGTATTTGCTGGTTTGTTGGCTTGTCCTTCAAGAACGCCTGCAACAGAGCTTCGAATCAATGTGATTTTTGCATGGATATAGTTGAGGACCTGGAGAGTGACATAAGCTACTTTTACCGCGGGCGAAGTCGCGGGCATCAGCTAGTCAGCTAGTGTAAAATAAATCAATCGTTCCTGATGACAAAATAATCAAAAACATGTAGAAAAATTGCTATTAACATTTCAATATGGCACAGTAGTCAAGCAAGTATAATAAATTTATAATCCTTAACTTACTAATAGGTACTTATTATAAATGCAAAAACGTGTTTGTCAGTTGGTTTCTCTTACAATAAGAATAGAGCAACGAATCGACTTGATTTTTTACATGGGTATAGTTGAGGACTTGGAGAGTGGCATAGGAGGGCTTTTCTTATCTCGGATAAACAGTGGGATTTTTAAAAATGAAACTAAATACGGACGAATTTGAGGGCAAAAGCTAGTAGCTTATTTTTTTTTTTAATATTTATAGTCTATATTATAGACTAGCGCTTGACTGCGATCTCACCTGATGGTAAGTGAAAATGGTGTGCGCTTGCCTAAAAGATGCCTATTCACTAGTTTGAAAAACGGAAGCCGGAAGGACCGTAAGCATAAATAACGTAAAAATTTGGAATGCCAAATTACGATATTTATGCTTATAAATTGCCGTTTCTCCATTTGACATTTACTTTAAAATATGAACTTAATGCAGTAATGTCTATTATAGAACATCTATATTTGCTATTTTGAATAGCTTCCGCATTTAAACTAGACCAAGCATCTACAAAGATTCCGAAGAAGTCAATCACATGTTGCTGGACATTGTACTCGAAGCCATCATAAGTAAATAATAAATAGTTAAGACCTCGTAAAAAAACGATTATCGTTTGGTAAACCTTTTGCCTCCGCCAAGAAGACAATAAACTACACGTATTTTTGCAATGTCTATTAACATTGACTTTTGTAATTTCATATTACTTAATAAGAGAGGTCATATCGGGTGTTTACATGTACATCTGTAACCATAGAGTTCGAGTGGGTACTTACAAGCTTTTACAATAGGTATTATATGCTATGGGCTAAGGTGCGCTTTTTACTTTGAACATAATAGAAGCGCTGCGACGACCCAAGCTCTATGTTGCAACCTGGTAATAGAAGAAATACTTACATATATAAGAGGGACGTCTGAATACGTAATCATTCCATACACCAAGTATTCTCTGAAGAAGATAGACGACACAAAACAATAAGAACAATGCAATTGGTCAGTAATTGAAGTCGATTGTGATAGGCATACTGGATGTTCAGTGAAAGTGACGTATATGTGGAACCTTAAAGTGTTTTCTTTTTACAGCTCCTGGTCCTTTTTTTCGTTGCCGCAGTATCCTCTGCACCACAGAACCCTCAAGACGTGCAGATCGTACGATATGAATCTAATAACGCCGGCCTGGATTCGTACAATTTTGTGTAAGCATAATTTATCTAACCGCAACATTAATTAGTACGCAAACGAGTTGTTGCTTAACTCAATTTCATCTTAGTTAATGTTATATAACTTGTTAACAGATGGGAGACGTCGGATGGTAGTAAACATGAGGAACAAGGTCAGCTAAAGAACCAAGGAACTGAAAACGAGGCTCTCGAAGTTCGGGGGGAATACGGATGGGTCGGTCCTGACGGCGTCAACTACCTCGTCACCTATGTTGCTGATGAAAATGGATACAGACCTCAGATTCAGCAAGGACCGGGAGGTGCCACCCCTTCAGCGGTTATTACTGCCTTGCTAGGATAACAGACTTATTTATAATTTTTTAATTTTTTATTGAAGTGTTAACCTACACTTAAAGGAAATAACCTAATAGATTTACAAATACATATCAAAAATTCCGAGGCCGGCGGGATTCGAACCCACACCTCTCTGGGAATCGCGCCCGAGTGTGTTATCCGTTACACCACGGCGAACCACATACGGAATACTTTATAAATCTATTAGGTTATTTATAATTTGATGGAAACATCACTGTCATGTAAATAACTCAATACTCATGAACTGTATATAACATTTATATACTGTTTTCTTTAGATTAATAGATTAATTTCAATAATATTATAGCGAATTTTAATTAAACCATAAACTTTATTTCGCCTTTTCATTTTTAAAACGGTTATACCTAATACCTACTTTAATATTGCATAAATACAAGAAGTATCTTACGTATCACAAATTATATAACCGATATAAATCAATATTAACCGCAAACTACCTATCAATAGAATTAAAAGAAGATTTTATGAGCAAGCCAAGATGAAGAAATATAGCAAATTAGAAGCACAAAGCTTATTCGACCTTTCATTTACGAGTTCATATGCAAGTAAGAATTGTAAACAAAACTACAATTTATGTCAAAGTATTCTTTACTAGTTGATGCCCGCGACTTCGTTCGCGTGGATGAAGGTTTTTTAATTCGCGGGAACTCTCTTATTTTCGCGGATATAAAGTAGCCTATGCGTTATTCCAGACTATAATCTATCTCTGTGTAAAATTTCAGCCAAATCGGTTCAGTCGTTGCGGCATGATTGAGTAACAAACAAACATCCATCCATCCATCCACACATCCAAACTTTCGCATTTATAATATTAATAGGATTACTAGAGATTTTTTTACAAATACCTAGCAACTCGCAAGACAATTTAAGAGCATAATCAAAAACCATAAAGAAAAAAATATTGTTGTGACCATTTCCTCCTTGAAAATCCATTTTTTCCTTGAAAAAGTTTTATAATTTATACTATTTTTACTTTCATCATATAAAAATCTAGCTTTGTTTTGTACACTGGTACGACCATAAAAATTACTACTAGTTGATGTAGACCTAAAAATTAAAAACAAATCCGACCTTGCAGTAGCGCTAAAAACACCCTTGCCCCAATGCAGTAACCAGCAAAGCTTCAGCAGCCAGCCAGTCTGATCAAAGGACCTCCCGGCTACCAAGTGCACAGACTCCAATAAGCCAACATTAGTCATATTGGCTGTTACAGCTAAGCTGCCCAGTTGAAGCCCTAACTCTATAAGTTATAACTTGGGGTAGACATAGAACTTTTTACCACTTGATGTTAAAACACTTTTCTTCCTAAGGTCTTCAGGACTTTTCTGTGAAATACTTCTTACTTGTTTATGTGTTAAGAATAATGTAACCTAACTTTCTATACCGTACTTTCCATTTCTAAAGACGGTATCTTTTGTACTGAATTCCGTATAAAATAATAATCATTTATTTGCTATCTTATAAAAAAAGAACAGTGTGTAGGTACCTAAGATATAGATATAATAAAAAAGTACTTTATAAATAAAAATTAAAATCAATCAAATTATTGTAAATAAAAAATATGATAACTTTCATTTCATTCCATTAAATTAATATTTATTTATATTAGTGGCACAAGGAAACGTATAAGGCCTAATCGAGTGTGAAATTTAAGGCGGAACTAAATACGGACATTAACATATAAATATCCAGTTATATTACTGAATTAATTAATTTAATAGCTATAATTAATATTTCCAGGAATGCATCTAAGTCAGGTCTACCGGCAGTGGTGGTGTGTCGAACTTAATTTTGTCACGCGTTATTTTGTTGTTACAATCGAACCAAGCAGTTTACCTTCACCGAAGCTTGATTAACATTTTGGACAAGCAGGTACATTGGTCTTTTACAAATAAGTCATCTGCTACAGATATAAAGGATGAGAGACAACTCAGCGCGTTACATTCTTTAGAATAGTCACCGTTGCAAGACCAAAATATCTAAAATGAAACTGGTGCGTACAATTATGTTTTTTATTTTCGGAAAAGTGTTTGTGTAACAGTGAGTGTATTGTATTCAGTTTTATTGATAAATGACACGCTACGATTGTTATCGTTTAGTGACTAAATAAAACCCTTTTACAGTTTAAAATAGTGAAATATTTTTTGTAATAAATTAAGTCGTGATTTACGTAATCTTTAAAGTTCTCGATAGATAAACGCACTCATTCTATATAGATAGAGTATGGTACAATAAAAATGAAACAAAAGCTTAATACAGAACTTAATAAATATTAATTCTATATTTGTATTATTTTTGTTCTATTTTTTAAGAGACGATAAATCTAAGTAAGAAAAGATTTATGGCTCAATTGGTTTTACAAATTATTACCTACATGGCATTTACTAAAATTAAATTACGATATTCAATTTCAATTATGTTTATTGAAAGATTTATTTATGAAATCAAAAGTTTATATGAAATTGTAGTAATTTTGTGAAACTGTGTTTTTCAGTTGATTGTTCTTTGCCTCGCGGCAGTCGCAGTTGCGGCCCCACAGTCTAACAACTACTACAACAACGCTGAAATCCTGCGTTATGAAAACGACAACATAGGAACCGGTCCCTACAGATACTAGTAAGTCTACTCATTTTGTTATCCTTCTTTCTTTGATGTTGATAGTCTTCAGGTCTTTAAATGATTTTTTTTTATTCGTTGACAAGATAGTCCTTGACTGCGATCTCATCTGATGGTAAATGGCAATGCAGTCTAAGGTGGTAGCGGGCTAACTCGGAACGGGTTTGGTAGTGTAGATTCAATCCATATCCCCTAATCGGTTTCTACACGCTATCGTGCCGGACTGCTAAATCTCTTGGCAGCACGTCTTTGACGGTAGGGTGGTAACTAGCCACGATTAAAGCCTCCCACCAGATCAGACCAGAGACAATTCAGAAATAATAAATTCCCAAATTACCCCCGCGGGGAATCGAACCCGAGACCTCCCAGTTATGAGATCACAGCGCTCACCACTGCGCAGGGAGGTCGTCAAGAAATGTCAACACTGATCGCCAAAATTATCTAAATCTATCTCTATAAATCTAAAATATTATAAACTTTCTTATCGCCAAGTAGGTATAGAAGCCTACTCTTCTTGACTGGAATTAGTTGAGTGTCTTGGAATGTAAATAGATGCTTATAGGTGGCTAGTAGGTACCACTCTACCGCCAAAGACGTGCCGCCAACCGATTTAGCGTTCCGGTACGACGGTGTGTAGAAACCGATTAGAGGTAGGGGTTGACTGTACGCTGTCATACTCGTACCCTTTCCAAGTTAGCCCACTACCATCTAAAACTACATCGTCACTTTACATCAGGTGATATCGCAGTCAAAGACTGTCTTGTCATCAAATAAAAAAAGTTTTTACTCTTCCTATACTTAACGTTTACTAATATATTTTTCAACACACTTGCTCATAAAGTGGCTCCCGGTTCACCGCAATTAGGCACACAATGACACCTTTAACTCAAACTGTGACTTTTGATTACTATTATTCACAATGTGAGTTATAGAATTATTTTTTTTAATTTTATTGGTTGAGTTGCTTTGTTCTTAAAAAAGTTTCTATTACAAAAAAGATCCTACCTATTGCCAAGATACCTATTGCTTGCTCATTTCATACAACTTCGTATTTAAATAGATAATTTCAACTTGTACGTGTTTAATAAATAAAACTGTCACTCAAATATAACTTTTGTTTTTTTCTGTAATAAAGAAAACTGGAAATTCCCCATTTTGTACGTGGCTATAAGAGAAAAGCCAAAAAAAAAAAGAAACCTCATTCTTCTAGTCTATGGCCTTTCGCATTCCGGAAAACTAATTAAATCAAATAAACACCTGAATAGTCTATATAATAGGCTGTATGGTTGTCGATCTTTGTCTGCCCTTAAGAGCATCAAGAGGGCGAACAAAAGAACAACATTAATTTTTCCCGCCATTGCGAAAAAATTTTCACAACTCGTTTTCACTGTTTTGTACCATAATGTACTATTTTAGTATTATTTTCTTCACAAGTGTGTTGAAAAACGTCGTATGATACACGTGTACATTGATGATTACCGTCCTCGGCTACCTTAAGACCCTCACCTAACGGCTCGGGTCTCAATAGCGCCTCAGCCGTAATCACCAACTTTGACACTTGTACCATAATGTACTATTATCATTTTTATGTTTAATAAAGTTTTTACAAGTATCACGCCTCACAGACCTAATCCTCACTGAGGTCAGGTCTGCCGGTTAAGTATAATTTTCAACCAGAAGAATAAACTAAAATCGTAAAACCAAAAATGTTACAGCTTATTTTATAGCTTGCACTGGCACTCAAAGCTATCAAATAAGCTCAAGGCACGTCCTATGAAGTTTATAAAACTACGCGGATAAATAATTAGAATTTTAAACAATAAAGGGGAATTCCGGCATGAAGTAGACAACGTTGACTCAATTATTGTAATATGTTTTAAAGTTCCTGCTTAACCTAACGTGATAACTACCTAGTTACCGCATTATTAGGTACCATACCATTATTAGGTACCTATCTTAATAATATTTGGAAGAGAGATATTCTATAGGATTTTAAAAAGCTTTAATTCGCACGTGGATTTAGTTTTTAAAATCCCGCGGGAACTCTTTGATTTTCGGGGATAAAAAGTAGCCTATGTCACTCTCCCGGTCCTCAACTATATCCATGCAAAAAATCACGTCAATCCGTCGCTTTTTTGCGGCGTGATTGAAGGACAAACCAACAACCGATTTTATTTTTATTATTTATTGCTATCGCGGCAATAGATATACACATTCTGTGAAAATTCTAGTATCTACCCATTACGGTTCATGAGATACAGCCCGCTGACAGACAGACGGACGGACAACGGAGATTTAGTAACAGGGTTCCATTGGCACCCTTTCGGTACGCCTAAAAAAACTAAGTATTACAATGTTTTCTGTTACAGTTTCGAAACATCCGATGGCACCAAACAAGAGCAGCAAGGAGAGCTCCGCAACGAAGGCCGCGAAGATGAATCCATCGCCGTCAAGGGCTCCTACTCCTGGATCGCCCCCAACGGCATCAGGTACATCGTTACCTACACCGCTGACGACGAAGGCTACAAGTCGGAAATTGAAGAGGGACCCGGCGGAGTGCCACCAGGCCTCACAGCCTCCCTTCTCGGTTAACCTATCGATCTTCGTTGACTAGTCCACAGCGTAATTTAGCTATTATCTATTTTTATTTTGTTATAAATATAAAAAGTTTCCAAGCCTATTGTTTAATTTATACTTCTTTAAAATATCCTACCGAAGGAATTTTGGCCACGCGGCCAATGCTACGGAGAATAGCCAGCTGCGAAGGATTTACTATAGTACAGAATAAGTATGATCACTGACTTCAAAACAGGGTGTCCTTATCGTTTTGACAGATTTTCGCTTCAAAAAAATATTTTTCGCCAGACTTTCGTTTCACCAGATTTTTTTTACTTTTTATTCCCTCACTCATACAGTCCAATGGACGGCAATCTAACGCAAACGAAGATAAACAAGATGAAGGAGCGACTGCTTTAAGCGCTTCCCGAGGTGCAGGGCTGTATAAAACCACCAATTTCCCAACTCCGGCCTACTACTACTCGTACTTGACAGAAATCCAAAATGTTTTCCTATTTGGGATATCCCAGATCCACAGCCTAACCAGCTGAGCATTGCGCCAGCATTGTTAGCCATATCAAGGCAGCCGAAACTACTACAGGTATATACGTAGGCTATACCTATATGTAATGACAGTGTTTTGTGAATAGACGTATTCTTTTTCTATGAATCAATGCTTTTATAGAGAAAGAGCTTCCATTGCACTACAAATGTAGTGCATTGGCAATGGCATAATATGGCAATATAAATATATTGCCATATTTCTTCTTCTTGTAAGTAGAAATCCACTATTGGAAAAAGGACGAGAAATGTAGTGGCTGACACGAAAGCTACGACTGATAGAATGGTAACCAGCCCTTAACTAAAATTAATAACAATTTCCTTCAAACCGAATCCGGCCACGGCAGCCAATTTCCATACTCCACAGAGATTAGTCATCTGTGCGGAAGATATTATTGTGCGCAAATACAGGTGCGCTCACTATTCCCTCACTCTCACAATCTAGTGGGATGAAAATGACGTCAGGCGCAGAAAGGGCGGTACGTGTTCCCGAGGGACTTGGGTGACACACCGCAAACTTCCTAACTCCGAGCTAGTAAGTAGGTACTTACTCAAACAATTCTCAAAGTTCTTGACACTAAAACCCAAAATGCATTTTTACCGCAACCCGAGAATCGAACCGGAGACTTCATCATCTGCAGTCGAACATGCTAACCACTAGACTAATGAAACAATGAACTACTGTTACTTATTACTACGATTACCGATAGTTATCTTCAGTGCCGTACGCCCTGTTCGAGTTTCTATAACTGCGCCAGCGAACTGCGCCCTGTGCGAGCTTCTATAACTGCGCCCTGTGCGAGCTTCTATAACTGCGCCCTTGTTTTTTTTAGACATTATAGGTACCCTAGCTAGAGTAATGCTATGTATAGGCCTACTTTATTTCATTCAGGGTGATAAAATAAAGCACAAGGACCTTGGGTGTTGGTGGACAAATCATGTGATATTTTGGAAGAAAAATCTATTATTTTAAAGAACTTGAACTGATGTGGGCAAACGAGCACTAGGAGCGCAGCGGAAACTTATCAGGAGCAAACCGAAAAAATAATAGTCCTGCCTGGTCTGACCATTCTTGCGCCCCCCAGAGTCTACGCCCTGTGTCTGGGCACCGGTAGCACTGCCCTATTTACGGCACTGGTTCTGTTCTATATCAACTCAGTCGCCCTAGCCATATTACAATGTGTTGTCTTTCTACAATCGATAAATCTAAAGCAGGGTTTCCCAAAGTATTTTATCACGCTTCCCTTCTAAAAGGATAGGATGTGCAATAAAAAACTTTGCAAGTCCCTGCTTTAGCGTTATCGATAGTAGAAAAAGACAAGACGTTTGTAATATGGCTAGGGCGTTAGAATAGATCCATGATTAATCAGGGAATCTGTGGCAGTTGGCCCGCAGGCAGGATGCAAAAATAAGACTTGCGTATCTTTATATTATTTGATGGCACGTGACTGCGATCTCACCTGATAGTAAGTGCTGATGCAGTCTAAGATGGTAATGGACTAACTTAGAAGAAGGCGAAACAGTTTCTACACGGCCACAATGAACGCTAAAAATTGAAAGAAATAAAGAAGAAATCAGTAATTGGTGCTATAGGCAATAGTTATTTGTTCAACAAGATAGCAAAGTTCGTTTTTATTGCGAGTTTCTAGTTTTAATCACCAGCCAGCGAGGGAGTCCAACTTCTTTCTATTCAAAATTATTATTATTAAATATATCCTATCATATGAATACCAGAAATAAAAAAAGGTCTAAGTGCCAAAACAAAAAAGAGCAGGACTTTGTGTTTCAAATAATTAATAAATCATTTAAACATATTTCTTTTATTTTAAACTTCACATGGTTATTATTACAATAAAATTCTTTACAACGCTAGTCGTTTAGTTCTTATTTTAGGTTATTGGCGAGAGAACATACTAAATAATAAAGTAATAAAAACCGAAACGAAATTTTTGGCACTTAGACCCTTTTTTATTTCTAGTATTCATATATCATTCTATGTTAGGATCTTGAGTGTAGTGAGATAGTGAATATTACTTAATATAATATAATTGAGTGTAATGAGAGAGTAAAAATATTTTTTTAGGTTTCATGTTGTTTTACAAAAGTATGAAGTCAACACATTTTAATTAAAAGTCTGTTTAAAGTCAATAGTTGAAATAATAAAACTTGAAATAATAAAGAGACTTTAAAAAATGTTCATGAAATCTGAACTTTTCTTCAGGCAATTATTTGAAGAAATGCAAATCCAATAAGTTCAAAACACTTTTTCCCACTGGGTGAGCAAAAACTATTTTTGCTCACTAATTTTACGCAGCAAAGGCGCCCATTTTAAGCTAGTAAGGTGAAAAGAAATATATTGATGCAACATTAATTATTGCCCGTGACATCTCCCACAAAGGTTATACAGCTCAGCGTGTAACAACCTCCCAGGCGCAGTGGTGAGCGCTGTGGTCTTATAACTGGGAGGTCTCGGATTCGATTCCCGGCGGCGGCAATTTAGGAATTTATAATTTCTAAATTGTCTCTAGTCTGGTCTGGTGGGAGGCGTTGGCCGTGGCTAGTTACCACCCTACCGTCAAAGACGTGCCGCCAAGCGAATTAGCGTTCCGGTACGATGGCGTGTAGAAACCGATTAGGGGTATGGGTTGAATTTACACTGCTATACCCCTTCCAAGTTAGCCCGCTACCATCTTAGACTGCATCGTCACTTAACATCAGGTAAGATCGCAGTCAAGGACTATCTTGTCATCGAAGAAAATAAAAAAAACCCTAGCCCTAAGGAATTATACATGAACGCTAGTACTAAAACTTTTGATCAATCGAAAAATTCTCAAACTCATCAAAATCGGTACGTTACGTGATGTACTTTTACATGCGATCATAAAAATAGTAGTTTTAATTTTAGAAACTTTAATTTTACGTTATCTTCTATACATCTTTACATATATATAAAACTGAAGCGTCTGTTTGTAATATCAAAATATCAGCTTTTTACTAAATGCGAATGTAAGCAAATACGGTGCTTATGACAAAAAAACATTTTTTTTTTAATTTTTGCCTGTCTGCCTGTTTGTTTGTTGCCGCTAATCTCGTGAATGGCTGGACCGATTTTGACGGGACTTTCACTAGTAGATAGTTCATGTTTTCGTAAATAACATAGGCAATTTTGGTAACCAACTTTTATACCTATGTATATCGATATCTCCGTGATTTCTAAACCGATTGGCGTGAATTTTTTATAATCGTTACAAATACTTGGCGAGATACTTCTATAAAAATTCAACTCCTCCTGATGCTACAGGGCTACTTTCCCGCAAACTATAGGGATTAATGAACTGTCGATTGTTATGAATAGTTATTGTAGGTAACAAGTAAAGACTACATCGTTGAATACCAGGTTCCAACTCCTCAATCCTGATACTGCAGGGGTACTGCGCCCCTAGACTGTGGAGACTTAGTAACTGATGATTATTATGAATAGTTATTGTACATACCATGTAAAGACTACATCGTTGAATTCCAGGGTCCAACTCCTCAATCCTGATACTGCAGGGGTACTGCACCCCTAGACTGTGGAGACTTAGTAACTGATGATTATTATGAATAGTTATTGTAGATACCAAGTAAAGACTACATCGTTGAATTCCGGGACCCAACTCCTCAATCCTGATACTGCAGGAGTACTGCCCTCCTAGACTGTGGAGACTTAGTAACTGATGATTATTATGAATAGTTATTGTAGGTACCCAGGAAAAACTACATCGTTGAATTCCGGGACCCAACTCCTCAATCCTGATACTGCAGGTGTACTGCACCCCTAGACTGTGGAGACTTAGTAACTGATGATTATTATGAATAGTTA
The DNA here is from genome assembly GCA_038048805.1 of Hipparchia sbordonii. Lineage (NCBI taxonomy): Eukaryota > Metazoa > Arthropoda > Insecta > Lepidoptera > Nymphalidae > Hipparchia > Hipparchia sbordonii. The sequence continues at coordinate 8,871,007 of CM076102.1, forward strand.
TTGTAGGTACCAAGTAAAGACTACATCGTTGAATTCCGGGACCCAACTCCTCAATCCTGATACTGCAGGGGTACTGCCCTCCTAGACTGTGGAGACTTAGGAACTGTCGGTTATTATGAATAGTTATTGTAGGTACCAAGTAAAGACTACATCGTTGAATTCCGGGACCCAACTCCTCAAACCTGATACTGCAGAGGTACTGCCCTCCTAGACTGTGGAGACTTAGGAACTGTCGGCTATTATGAATAGTTATTGTAGGTATCAAGTAAAGACTACATCGTTGAATTCCAGGACCCAACTCCTCAATCCTGATGCTGCATTAGTGTACACACTTCCCTGTTTTATAAAATTTCTTCTCTTACCATGGGTTGCCTGGAAGAGATCGCTTCCTAGCGATAAGGCCGCCTATTGTACTCTGTGTTGTTTACTTGTGTATTAGTTATGTAAGTTTTATACACGCACTTCCCAAGGAAGAAGGAACATCAAGTTTGTAGGAGTGCAAGTGTATAATAAACTACCCAAGGAGGTGAAGAATGCGACTTCGTTTAACACATTCAAACACAAACTAAAAAAACATGTACTTCATGATATAAACTTACTCAAATAATTTTATTTAATAATCATAAACTAACTTACTGTTATAGACTACACTGTGGCAACGAATTCGCATTCTTCAAACGGAGCGGAGTTATGATAAATTTGTGGGTAAACTTAGAATTAAACGTACAATACTCGTAAAATTATTACTATTGTATACACATCTGACTGCTGAAATATGTAAATGTTTTACTTTTATTGTTTTCTCTGTAAGTGAATTTGTAATTCTTTGAGAAAATAAAATTCTTTAACCTGAAGTTTTTATTCTTTGGTGTACTAAAAAGAATATTTTCATTTCATTTCAATAAACTTCATCAAATTATTATTATTAATAGTTTTAATTTTAGAATAGTTATAGATATAATATTATTATAATTTAGAATTTAGTTTTATATTATTTTAAGTTTGTTTTTATTGGAATTATGAATGTTGATTGTTATAGAAAGAAAATGCAATATAACTTGCTTCATTAAATAATTTAAATTATTATTATACTCGCACTTTAAAAGTAGCTTATCTAGTTTCACGAAACTACTCATCATGTCGTTGACATTTGATGATGACTATTCTTAATAATAAGATAATAATATTATATATTCGAGAAATAAATATAAATAGAGCGAACTACTTTAAAAAATTAATTTCGATCCCGAAGCTACTGCACAAGCATCTCTCAACAAAATGAAATTGGTAAGCATAAATTATATTTTCTTAATATTGTATCAATATCTTTAACGTGGTTGCTATAGAAAGGTTCATTAAATTCAATATCTTATTTTTATTAACTGATAACAACTTGGTTCACATGGCAAATTTTAAAAACTCTCTGATTTTCCGGGATAAAAATCCCTATATCATATCATTCTCCAGGTCCTCAACTAAACCCGTGCAAAAATCGAAATTCCTGATTGATCGATTTGATTAAAGGGTCTTACAACCTTTCCAGCGGCGTGATCGGGTTTACTGTTACTTTGGATTATTTCCAAGGCAAGGGAACCTTGAGCTGATGCTGCAGCATAAAGTAGTCTGCGGGATATCCAACTCTCTATACCTAGCAAATTACATATAGTGTGTATTTGTGTTAGATATAATACATACGTTGGGGCTCATTAGAATGTGAGACCATGAGTAGTTGTTAGATAGATGATGATGAAGGATCGAAAAGGAGCATCTGGTAAGCGTAGAAAACTGAGTAACATGATGCGAGGTGTACAGTGTATAATCCGGCGGAGTGTTTTATATATTATTCTAGCCGATACCCGCGTCTTTGTCTTGGATTGAGGTTTTTTTGAAGTCCCACGGGAACTCTCTTATTTTCTCTGTGCCAAATTTCAGCCAAATCGGTTTATTCGTTGCAGCGTGATTGAGTAACAAGCATCCATACATCCATCCAAACTTTCGTATCAATAATATTAATAGGAAATAGGACTTGCATTTAAAATCCAATTTTTGATGGATATTTTTAACTTAAGTATAATTTTATTGAATGTTTACAGCTGATCGCCCTCTGCCTGGTGTCCGCTGTGGTAGCGGTTCCACCCTACGACGACGTCCAAGTATTACGCTATGACAGTGACAACATCGGAATTGGAAGCTATAACTACCAGTAAGACTTTTTCATTCATGACTAGCTGATGTCCGCGACTTCGTCTGCGTGGATATAGTTTTTAAAAATCCCGCGTGAACTCTTTGATTTTTCGATAAAAAGTATATCTAGCCTATGTCATTCTCCAAGTTTTCAACGCAATCGTCAAAATTGATGACAATTTCCTATACAAAATTACCAATTTTTATTTTATTGATATTTTAGCTGTTTTTTGGGGTTTCCTTATTTTTTAACCGACGAAAAAAAAGGAGTTTCTTAATTCGTCGCCTATATACTTTTTTTTATGTATGACTACGCATAACTTTTCGTAGAGTTGTCCGATGTCGATGATTATTTTTTTAATGGATAGCGGCTACCTTGAAATTTGAAATTCAACCTCTACAGGTAGTCGCACACGGTTTTCCCGATTCTATCATGCACTTTGTTCTGGGTTATCCGATTTTGATGATTTTTTTCTTATTGAAAGATAACGAGATCGAGGTAGTTCTTAACAAAAATGTATGATCTGTTAAGACGTTTGGAGATGGTCAGCTCATTTCCTAATTGAAAAAAGGGCCTTATCAGTCAGGGTCAGGTTTTTATGTGGTATGTTTATGGTCCTTAGGTACCATAAACTTCTTGGTCTAAAGCTAAAATTTATAGACCGCACTCTCACTCAGCTTGGAATCAAGACAGAGTTAAAACGAGACTTTATGTCGGAGGATATATTTTTGTGTCTCGTTTTAACCTCTATCTTGAGTCTGAGCTGAGCCAGAGCACGCTGTATAGATCTCAGCATTAATGTTTTAAATATTAATATTTGTTCTAGGTTCGAACAATCAGACGGCACTAAGCAAGAACAAGTAGGCCAGCTCAAAAACGAAGGTCTCGAAGGTCAAGCCGAAGTTGTTAAGGGTTCCTATTCTTGGGTAGCTCCTGATGGAGTTAACTACTTCGTCACATACGTAGCTGATGAACTTGGATACCGATCAACCCTTGAAAAGGGAGCCAAACGTATTTAAATCTCAAACTAGATAAACTAATAAATGTTGCTAGGTTTTATATACGAATTTATGAATAAAATTAAAATTTATTAAAGAATTTCATTTTCCTCACAGCAGATTACCTACTTATTGCGAATGCTAAACCAGCATAACTTTAGCTAGCTAATTATTATTATTAGGGCTTCACGTTGCAATACAATTGACATTTAACTAATAATAATTACTTAATATTATAATGCCCTCCCGACCGAATACGGCCACGGCGATCTCCACAGAGATTAATTATCTGCGTGGGAGATATTATAGTGCACAAGTGTGTGCGCAAACACAGGCGGTCTTTCTATTCCCTCGCTCTCATAGTCCGATGGGACGGTATTCCGACACGACTGGAGAGAGATCAGGTGCATTATGTTCTCTCCGAGGGAGTGAGACACCGCCAAATTCCTAAATTCGAGCTAGTAAGTACCCTCTGATTTCTTGACAGAAAAACTCATACATTTTATTGAAGCGACCCGGGAATCGGAACCGGGACCTTGTCGCCATCAGTCGAACATGCTAACCACTAAACCAACGAGGTAGTTAATAATATTACTGTACACAGTTAATAAGTTGTCTAGTATGTAAATTGTTATATTGCTAAAGACTCATCATATTTGTCCTTAAAGATCTACGACCGACCTTCGTAGGAGCGGCTAACACAAAACGTTGTAACGAGTTAAATGCAACAAATAATAAAATTACGTGTGTTGTAATAATATTATATGCTAAAGTATAAAACATGCGATGGGCTTTGTCAAGTAATCAGTTTTCAAGTGACGACGATACAAATATCCTATTAGAATCATGAAACTGGTTAGTAAATTTTGCATGGCTAAAATATGTTGAAAAATCTACAATAATACTATCATGGTTACAAAAATAACGTGTGGTTAAATGTTCGTGACGAATCGAGTGATTAGTGTTTGTGTTGTGAATTCGGAGGGATTAAGACATAGACCGCTTTGAGGATTGCAAAGTTAACGTGTACCTACTCAGAAAATAAGTTAATTTCAGGTTCAGACCGAACTCTGAACGCTTGATCCTTATCTGCCCTGGTGATTAATAACGCAATAAATGGAAAAACCTGAAAGTCTGTACTCTTAATGTATGCCATAGGTTTTACCAAAATTCTCTTAATACTAGTGGTTCGCCCCGAACTGAGACCTCGCGGTATCCCAAAATTCTGTTTTACCGATGACAAATACAGCGCCATCTATTAGCATTATTGTGAAGCTGTAAAATCTATTAGCATTAAAAGTTACCTAAATAATTTCGTTTCTTTATAATATTTATCTAATTTTAGTATTTGTTGTTCAAGTACAGGATATAACTGAATATACAACCAAGTTTCAGGTTCTAATATTCAGTATTTTTTGACATAATATGGCTTAAATTAAATCTTTACTTTGAAAGCCCCCATTTTGCCAATTTTAAGGGAAAAATTAAAAAAAAATAGTTTTGTACTCTGTTTAAAGTCGTCTTTAAAAAAATACATCGCAAGTCTATGTAACACAACAAAAAAAATTTTACTTCACACACGCTTCTATGAGAGCCCCCCTGAAATAACGCTTTTTATATTTTTTTTATGCAATATTCGGCTGAAGGTCATCAGTTTACATATTATATTTAAATTTGAAGTAATTACGTTCAGTAATTCAGAAGTTATAAGGCTCTGACAGACAGTCGAACGGATGGACGGACAAGTGCAAATTCACTCAAGTAGACTCAGAGAACTCGCTTCGCTCGTTCAATAATTTGTTGCTACTCACAAATGGGCAATTTAGATTAGCGGATTTATTATAAAGGCGGATAATCCCACCCGCTGCTATGCTAATTCCGGTCTAGTACATAAAATAGGCAAATCTTGCACAAAACTAGCAATTTATTAAAATAGAATAAAAAACCCCGACTGCTTTAAAACATATCAACTGAACAATAGCCAGTTTTATTTGGGATGGTATAAGGATTCTAACGATATATTATATAGTGCAGGAATCCATATCAGCTAAGAATTAGGTACTTCCTACTTCCATGATCGAATTTAATAACACCATGGACACATACCGCAGAAAAGCAATTAGTAGGTACCTACTTACTGAGAATAACACGGGATTTTTTTGTTTTCCTTCTACTAACTTCCAATTGTAAAAGTAATCAAATTACCCATATTATGTTAAAATCTGTTAAAATTAAAATGTTTAAGCTACCGAGGCTAATCTTGAAAAATATTACCTACCATTCGTCGGCAGTCAGATAAAAGTAAGGCTATAATTATGGGTCAATGACATTATTATTTTATGGTGACGTTACAAATAATTTGTGGATTTGGGATAATGTAAAGTGTTTATAATATAGAAAATCCTCTTTTCAGCTGTTGGTGATCTTAGCTTGTGTAGCTGTGGCGGCGCCTGCTCCGCAAGCACAGCGCTCCGGTCCCAACCCCGAGGATGTCCAAATACTCCGATACGAAACCGACAACGATGGCCTCGGTTCTTATAAATATGCGTATGTATTAGGCCTCAGTTAAACAATAAGAATTTCTCGACTGCGACTGATAAGGAATGACGATCGGCTGACGACCTCCATGGCATAGTGGTTAGCGCTGTGGTCTTGTAACTGGGAGGTCTCGGGTTCCATTCCCTACGGGGATAATTGGGGAATTTATAATTTCTGAATTATCTCTGGTCTGGTGGGATACTTTGGTCGTGGCGAGTTACGCTACCGTCAAAGATGTGTCGCCAAGCGATTTAGCGTTCCGGCACGATGGCGAGTAGAAACCGATTAGGGGTATGTTTGAACTAGCTTAGGCGGTTATTTCGAAAACAAAGGCAGACAAGTCATGATTTACCTTTATATTGAGGAAAAAAGGAAAGGAAGTATCGGGCATAAAGCCTTTCAGATATTAGCAAAGTTTCACTTTGACGTGATTGCTTTGCTTTATAACTGATTTAAGAGCCCACTCACATCTAAAGTTAAGCAATCAAAAAACTACTATTCTTACTTACTTAAATTAACTAAATAAACTAACTTGGTAAACCTAAAAAAAATTACATGTTTCCTAATTGGTCATAAAAACTTTTACTAATAATAAAAAATACCTAACCATTTACTCTAAGAATTTTCTATAGTAATATGAAACATAATTTTAGGTATCCTAAATTATGGTAAAAGGCAAAAAAATATTTTAAGAAAAAATAGTTGCTTTTTAAAGGCATATTAGATGATGCCCGCGACTTCGCCTGCGGCGGGGACTATAATTTTACAGTATAAAATGTAGTTTGGCTAAAATTTGGCACAAAGATAGATCATAGTCTGGAATAGGACATAGGCTACTTAATATCCCGGAAAATAAGAGAGTTCCCGCGAAAAGACTTTAATCCACGCGAACGAAGTCGCGGGCATTGGCTAGTAGTTTGTAAAGGCGAAATTAAGATAATTCAGCCAATCACCAGAATTTTAGTATAATGATTAATGCAGTTTTTCACAATCGATAAAGCTAATTCAGAAAAAATATCTCTTACAGTTTTGAACTAAGCGATGGCACCAAAAAGGAGGAGCAGGGTGAATTGAAGAACGCAGGCACAGATAACGAAATCATGTCAGTCAAAGGCTCATACAGCTGGACCGCTCCAGACGGCGTCACATACCAAGTGACGTACGTTGCTGACGAGAATGGATTCCAGCCCACGGTACAACAAGGCGCTGGCGGCGCAGGTGGATCAAATCGCGGTTAAAGACGTAATATAAATTACTAGCTGATCACAGTGGCGTGCACAGGATGTACAACAGGGTAGGCGGATGATATAAAATGGAAAAAATCTCCAGTTATAAAAAACTTAAGGAACTTATTTTGAACAATGTATAATATAGATATCATCTGCCCGTTTAATGCCTGCCCTGTATGCACGCCACTATGCTGATGCACGTGACTTCGTCCACGTGGATTTACTTTTTAGCAATCCTATAGGAACTCTTTGATTTTCCGGGATAATGATAATTACCCATGCAAAAAATCACGTCAATCCGTTGCCCTGTTGCGGCGAGATTGAAGGACAAACCAGCAAACAGACACACTTTCGCATGTATAATATAAATAAGATTAAAAATTCACTCTTGCCAATTAAGTTTATTTACCTATCTAATAAACGTTTTGTAAAAAAAATCATAATTTTTTTATTTTAAAATATCTTTCAGGCTAACTAACATTCATTTTAATTTGATCTTAGGAAATAGGCACCTACTTCCTTCACTTAAACAATGGATTAGATACTTAAAATATCTAATCCATTAGGTATTTGATCTGAGAATCCATATGCCATAAACACAGTAGGTATACTACTACTTACTACATGGTCTTCCTAATTCCATGGATCTTAAAATGACCAAAATTAGGTATATTATTATGTTTAATATCTCTCTCTCTCTGATTCAAATTCAAACTCAATCCAAACTATTCAAGGGACCGGAAGGCGTTCTGCGACAGCGTTCTCACGGATGACGGATAGAAATCGGATGACGGAATTCGGATCTAGTGCTTAAAATACCAATAATAATACCAATTTTTTTAAATTCACTTTTTAAATTGTGAATCCGCGTTATTTTTGAAAAACACGAAACTATCAACATGAACCTAGGAGGATTAAGCCCTGGAGTAGCAATAGGATGCGTACCCCTCTGTAAGTTTTTATTTGACGGGTATGCCCAGCGGTCATACCCGTTATATAAAACTGTTTGACTCGCGTCACGCGCCTGTCAACAACGTATGGTTAGCGGAGGATGAGCTCCGGTATAATATGCCGACTATGAATGATTTTCCTTCTAAAAAAAATACCAAAAATATCCAGTTTATGAAAGGATAACATTACTTTTCTCCTGATATATTCTTTTATCCAATTAATGCACTATTTAAGGAGAAAACTTAAAAATACTGTTGATCCGAAAATGTTGCTACGGAATCGTACAAGAAATAATTTCGGGAAATTTAAAAAAAATAACCAATCTACTTATTACTCGATTGGAGCCCTTTATCATGAACTGCAAAATGATTTGATTACATACAATTAAAATTACGATCGAATAGGAAAGGTTGGGGGTTTATATTTATATTAATTTATAAACTTTAGGCAAACAATTTAATCGATTATTTTGAAAAGGGTACGAGTCACACATTTCGTCAAAACTGAGTTAAGTAGAATATTCGTTAACATTTTATAATATTTTCTTGTCGTGTGACTGAGATTTTGTTGGTCTTGCATAGTAAAAATATATCATTATCTGTAGTAAACTCTTACTAGTAAACTGAGCTGCTATTGTAGCTATGTCACTATAACTACTTTTTAACATTTTAAAATTTAATAGAAATCCGACCAAAATCAGACCAAGTTATTTATACCTTTGCCTTAATCCTTACCAAAATAAATGTTTTTTCAAGCAAGGCTGTTTAAATACCTGCAAATTACTTTTTAGTTTATTAAAATCGGACATTCCATTCGAAAGATATTACGAGTTCATTGATGTCATTTATTCTGTTATCATTTTGTTTTCAATCATCAAGTCCCATACCCAAAGGGAGCCAGCAATACACTATTGCTAAATACATTATTATTTAGGTATGTCCTGCATTTACTGTGCGTTTATGCCAAAATGTTTAAAAAATAAATATCCACCCTTGCGAAGCCGGGACGGGCCGCTAGTATAATATAAGTAACCGGTATAATTGCATGCGCAAAAATCATTACAAACGTACACAGATTTGTGATTAAAAAGCCTTATTAATATTCAATCGCCACAATTAAATGCCCTCGTGCCACCTCGGTTTATGAAAAATTAAATTGTAATAGGTATTGTACCCATTCATAAAGTTGGATAAGCTTATCATTGACAGTACATATTTTTAAGGTAGTTTTTTGTTCAAAAATGAGGATTTTATTTTAAAGAAGTTGGTCACACTGCAAGAAAATTAGGGCTGGAAGCAGAAATTATATCGATATTGATATTTTCGGTGTGTATGGTATAGGTACATCATGTATTTTTTAATTTTCTTATAGAACCAGTTAGTGTTCCAACAAATGTCTACTATCCATTGATAAAACATGGATAAAAGTTTAAAAACTATAAACTCGACTACAAAATTGTATGTGGCATTTCTTAAATTTATTTATTTACTAGCTGATTTCCGTGACTTCGTCCGCGTGGCGTAGTTTAGAGTAACTTGCTACTATCCGCGAGAAGGTATGTCCTCTATCTCCGATAATATTTATTAGATCTTCACCAAAATTGAATAAAATAGTATTTTTCAAAAACTTTCATCCCCTATCGCGGATGAACCTTATTGTTTATTAGGATAAAAAGTATCCTATATATTAGATTCAGAACATTCGATTTAGATTTATATTCTCATCTTATAAAATTCATTAAAAACTTTTTAAGTCTTAGCCAGACCAACGAACAGTAATTGATTGCTAAATTAATTTAACAATTGATTTAACAGTTGAACTTCATTCATTCATTAATTCATTTAGAACTTATCGAAAGTCGATAATCGATAGTGTCGCAGCCCAAAATTGCTTACATAAATGACATGATTGTTTCGTGTAAGGATAGAACGTCCCTGTGTGTGAACTTGGTTGTGTGCGTATACTTTAAGGTTGTGTTTGGTAGTTTTGTCGTGTGCGTGCATAGCGACGTGATTAAAAAATGCACCTGTAGTAAGAAATTGTTTATGTGTGCTACCTCGCCCCGCACCGTAATTGACAGACTTTTTTGCAAAGAAATTAGACGTCAAGGCGTCTCCATCTAAAACACAAAATTTTTTTTCCTCCGAGACATGAACGCACCATTTTCGCGGCGTAGATGCGGCCAGTCCTATCTAAATTGTGGGTCTAAATTATAAAAAAAACACACTCAAGAAGTTTATATGGAAATGCTTAAAAATAAAAGAATTCGCTTATAAATACTTTTCCGATGATATTGTTAAGCCTATACCAACTCTTTAGGTCTGTGACGTAAACTTTAATGCCATTTGGAACTATGATATTCTAATTTGGAAAAAGCAAATGTGAAAATTTTTAAGCGAAAAATCAATTAAGTTCAATAATAGTGTTCCTAAAATTTCAGTGTTTACCAAAATTCACGTGATTGCCTTATATTTTTGCGTGCCAGTGAAAAGCATAAACACTGTAGACTAAGGTTTTAAAGTTCAGTAGGTAAGACGAGTTGACCATTTATTTCCTAGGATATTTTCGTTATTGATTGAAATTAATTTCTAAAATTACATATGACATTATTGCTTGAAATTTATAAGTTATTGCTACCTATCATCATCAGCAGCAGCGCTACAGCCCCTTGTGGGCCCGGGCCTGCTCCAGAAGCTTCCTCCATCCATCTCTGTCACTTGCTTTCTCTTCCAATTCCTCACACCAAGACGCTTTGCATCTTGGCTAACCCCATTCAACCAGCGAAGTTTTGGCCGACCAATATTTCTGCGACCGTCTCGGTGTGACGACATTATTTTTTTTTTTTAGCTAGCTTTACTATACTTTAATTCCTGTGGTGTTTACGAAATTGCCCTCCGGAATAATCTCGCTAGATTCGAGAGTAAAATATAATCATTATTATTTCTTGTCGCAACGCAACGTTCCCATTTCACACACGGCATCGTCGTAGACCTAGTTTGCTTTGCTTAACTTTTTATTAATGTCTAATGTACTATTATTATTAATTAAAATAATTCCAAAAATATTCTGTAGATTCAACATGAGCAAAACTTCCAAAAGTTCAGAAATTAAAAATACAGGAGAAATCGTGTTATCAACCATCAAAAAATTAACAAAGAGCACTGGATGGACGACGAGAACAATTGTGAAAGTAATTAAAATGGAATATAAACTTAATGAACCAAATCTAAATCGAAAAATAGGAAGGTGAATAAATTAAAAATAATTATTTATTGTTGTTTAGTACAGTAGTAACTACTAAACACAAATATTTTATTAATTTAAAGTGGCTTTAATCTGGAAAAAAAATTTATGCTAACTTAAATGTGAAAGTGTCTTGGTTAGTTGGTTTGTATATAATTCAAGCTCGCAGCAATAGAGCAACAGAACGACATGATTTTTTGAATGGGAATACTGAGGACTTGAATAAAATTACATAGGCCATATTTCATCTCGGAAAAACAGAGGGTTTCTGCTGGATTTTTAAAAACTTAACCATACGTGGTCGAAATCGCGAGCAACAGCTAGTTTACCATAAGTGGCATAAAAATACAGAATTGAACTTTGTTGCTTCATACACACAACGCAATACTGAGCTTTTTTATGAAGCTTTTGTTAAAACCACACCAACAATGATATTGGTATTTTGAGATACTTGTATGAGGCTCCCGCCCGTTGCCATCCAATGAGCTATGTGGGCAACTCTGTTTCTCCTACATATCTCCCCATTTCTGATCTCATCACGCCCTGAGATTCCAAGCATAGCTCTCGCCGTGGCCCTCTGAGCCTTCTTACGAGCTCGATACTGCAACACGTTAATTTCGAATCCATTATGTCATCGCTGGAGGAGTAAACTTAAGAACGTATCATTATAATTTCAATTTCTTTTACTAGAACTTTAAAGAGAGGAGTTAAACTAGGATTCCTACAAATGGAGAACGGCAGGTACCGGCTACATGACACGTTTTGTTTGAGTCAAACGGTTAACGTTAGCGGATTTCGCTCACGTCGCAAACCAAGGAAGCCAGAAGTCAGGCTACATTTACGACGTAGTGAATCAAATTGATTGAAGTTTTGCCTATGTTTCAAGTTAAACAATGACGTTCGGAAAAGAGCCAATAAAATAATGTATGTATTAAATGTGTTGTTGAATATAATAGGTATATCTTATTTGGAATTATATCTTGAAATTGCTTTTTAATTTTTACCCGACTACTGTTATGATTTTAGCAGTCTATGTGACTACTTACGAATGTGCCACTGTTTCACATAGGCTATATTTTTAACCGACTTTAAAAAAGGAGGATGTTCTCAATCTATATCTTTTTTGACGATTTTACCAGTTGCTCTTTTCAAAAAAAAATTTTTACAATGGTTAACAAAACTATGCTATGCACACAGTGTTTCCACAAAGAAGTTTCAAAAATGCACACTTACAATAACCTAACACATGTTAAGATGGGCAGACACAAAACAGACCCATTCCCGTTGGTGGCACCCATTCACGAGCATGACGATTCGAAAGTGTTTCACTTTGTAAAAATTTATCTATATATATAAAATTCAAAGTCCTGACTGACTGACTGACTGACTGAGATATCAACGCACAGCCTAAACTACTGAAGTTAGAAACTTGAAATTTTTACAGTTGGTTCCTTTTATGATTTAGCCGCACACTAAGAAAGGATTATTGGAAATTCCACCCCTAGGGGGTTTAAACAGGGGATGGAACTTTATATGAAACTCCGTCATTTTTCAAGCTGTTTCCATCAAAGTTGGTATTTGAGCTTTCAGTTAAAAATAAAGAAGTACGTGTGTCACAGTTTTTGAAAATTTCACCCCGAAACCTAATTCCAAGCGGACGAAGTCGCGGGGGCAAAAGCTAGTTTTAGTGAAAGTTGTTTTTTTTTTGTTTTTATTTCTATTCGATCCTATCCTCCTAATCATTTCCCTATAGGTAATTGGTGGAGCAGAGATAAAAACTGAAAATATTTATTCTTAATTATATTTCTTCAGTCATAGAATACCTAATAATCTTCAGTCAATCTCACGATTCACGAATGAGAACGAAAGTATGTAAATGTAAATAATATTCACAATACAAAATAAATGATAAAAGCTATATCCATGTAGAACAAATTATTAGTTTAGAGTTAATTTCACGAAATTATAGCAAAAAAAATTGAATATTATGCCTGAATTGATTGATTATTTATTTATTTATTAAACATGAACTTATTGGATTTACTTTATGGTTCCGTAAAAATGCAGTTTATTTTTATCCTATGATAGTAGAATTTTTACAAGCTTTTATTAAACTTGCAATGTATGCATGTTTGTTTAGGGCCAAACCTTACAAGTTGAATTAGACCCACTTCAAGTTTTCCCATTTAGCTGAAATTTTGCATGTTTATGTAAATCGGATTTATTCTTTTATTCTTTATTCACATATAAATTACAATATTCATTTGGGCTATTAGTCTCCTGAGTCGTTCAGGCGCTGCACACTACTCTGGATTATTTTATATAAATCACTCCGACCTACGTTATGAAGAAACTGAAAATATATTTACTTTATAATATATTGTTATTCGAATCGAACATCTTTGTATAACATGATAATTCGAGATGTTCATGGTAACAGATGTTTATACTTTAAATTCTAAGCGATTTCTACATCTCTTTTAGATACATAAATGGTAAATCATTAATTCCATTCTTATTATTTAGTGCAAATCGCTGAAATATGGAACTCCAAACAACACTCGTAACTAATTTCGAAAATTTCATTGGTTATAGAACTCACGGCTCAGTAAGTCAGTACTATAAATTTGTGTTTTAAACGAATGCGACGAGTTTAAAACTTTACTTAGTGAATTGTGATATTATACATTATAATAATATTATAATATCAAAGGTAACAACAACAAAATATCACTAGAAAAAAAAAAAAACTTATTGTGTTAATAAGCCTCGAGGAAAGAACTTTTGTGTCACCAAATTCAATCTTAAATTATGACACTTCAGTTAAATTTTAAAATGGTAAGTATAATGTCATAATTCTCACTAAAATTTTAAATCGTCGCTTTTCCTTTCTATCCAAAATCGTAAGTAAAGCAGTATGTATACTTTCGATTTGTTAAAGAGCCACTTGAATAAAGCACCTACTTATGTATCATGTTTGTATTGTTATATATCTTTAGAGTCATTGGACAAAGGCGGTTTCAGTAATGTTACAGTTACCATTAAATTACCATAATAAAATTTACACAAGTTGATGGTAGGTATTCTATCATGGTAAAAATAGTAAAACGATCCAAATCCAACTATAGGAACCTATTTTAGTGGCGATAACTGTAAACTTACTTTAACCATCTTTGTTATGTATGAATCTTAATATTATGTATTTATTTTAAAATATATTAAGATTCGTGTGTGCCAAAGATAGTTAAAGTAAATTCAATCGTCTGTGGCATTGTAGGGTGAGAGGGATAAGAATGATAGTCTGATATAAGTGGACTGTGTATTTTAATGACATTGATAAGATGATATGAAATGATACTTAATATACTAATGTGCACTGTCCATTAATTTAGAACGCGAGGCCCGGCGACTGCATAAACTGCAGACGGTGCAGTGTTCTTTATCACGCCGTATCCCGAACAGTCATAACAAGCAACAAGAAAAAAAAAGGCTGAAAGGCCGGCAACGCATTGGTGGTGCCTCTGGTGCTACAAGTGTTCATGGGCGGCGGTAATCACTTAACATCAGGTGACCCGCCTGCTCGTTTGCTCGCTAAAAATATATTTAAAAAAAATTATATTAGTAGTGACCCAGACGACATTCTACAAAGCTGAGGCTAGCCGATTGTGGCTCTTCGGGTTGTTTGATGTGTAATATCTACTATAAATATATTTTCGCAACCCAAATGTTTGTTTGTAAAAGATTCTATGTTATATTCACAGGTGATCCTTCTAAGTTTTGGAATATTATTTATTGGAGAAGCATTATGTTATCCGGACGAAGCATCTGGTAATATTTTATGGCATGGTATAAATACTATAACGGAGATAGCAAAATTAGCTTATGATTTGAAACCTAATGACTGTAAATATACAAAAAAGCTTTTATCAATTTCATGAATGAAGCACCAGCAAAATCCTTCTCAGATTATTTCCATTTTCAGATCATCAACGCAGAATCCGTAATTTGCATAATACTGAGGGAAATAGTATGTTACAAAGTTTGTTGAGTAAGTTCTACACCCACGGCAGACAGCTTATGGGTGAATCCACAGAAACTACTACTGAAAAACAGGTAAATTGGCTAGAATAGACATAAGCAACAACATTCTATATCTTCAATCCATTTTGTGAGGAAAAGGACAGAGCAAAATTTACAAAAGAGAATTACTCTGCAGTTTATTTATTTATTCAGATATTCCATTTTGCATAGTAATATTGTATGCAATGGAATATTAATTTATTTTCAGTAATGGTCAACTGTCTTGTTTAGAATTATTATCTAACTATAACAGCTGATTCCCACGAATTTGTCTGCTTGGAAAAACTTTAGAGTGACTTGCTACTATCTGCGAGAAGTTATGTCCTCTATCTCCGATAATATTTAATAGATCTGCACCAAAATTGGACAAAATATTTTTAACAGAAAACAACTTATAATAAAGAAAGAATTATCAAAATCAGTTTAGATTTGAAAGAGATATGGAGTAAAATGGATAAAAACTTTTATGGTATATCCCAGTGGAAACTTATTGTTTCTAAGCATAAAAGCTAACCCATATGTAAAGTGACCCGGAGTATAAGCTATCACTATACCAAATTGCATTTAAATCCGTTCAGCAATTTTCACGTGGTGTGAGCACAGACAGACATACAAAAAATTCAAAAAAAAACATTTTGGGTTTAGTATCGATCATAAAGCGACCTCAGTTAAAATTAAAATATATTTAATGTACAGAAATCGTTCAGTTACAGTTTTATCTTCTATATATATAAAATTCAAAGTCCTGACTGACTGACTGACTGACTGACTGAGATATCAACGCACAGCCTAAACTACTGAAGTTAGAAACTTGAAATTTTTACAGTTGGTTCCTTTTATGACGTAGGCGCACATTAAGAAAGGATTAACGGAAATTCCACCCCTAAGGTGTTTAATCTTCTATATATATAAAATTCAAAGTCCTGACTGACTGACTGACTGAGATATCAACGCACAGCCTAAACTACTGAAGTTAGAAACTTGAAATTTTTACAGTTAATTCCTTTTATGACGTAAGCGCACACTAAGAAAGGATTATTGGAAATTCCACCCCTAAGGGGTTTAAATAGGGGATGGAAGTTAATATGAAACTCCGTCATTATTCAAGCTGTTTCCATCAAAGTTGGTATTTGAGCTTTCAGTTAAAAATAAAGAAGTACGTGTGTTCTAGTTTTTGAAAATTCCACCCCTAAACCTAATTCCACGCGGACGCAGTCGTGGGGGCAAAAGCTAGTTGTAAGTATAGATTTAATAAACATTGTCATGATTAACAATATTTAATTTTAGATGGAAGAACAGAAAGATAGTAAGAGTACTACATTACCGCCTAAACTTGTTGCGTCACTTCTAGGATGAAGATCCTCGGTAAAAAGTTTAAACAACGTATATGCCATTTTTCTGCTTATAATGAATTTACAATGGCTTACAAAATTTTATTATTGATAAGAAATTTTATTTGTTTTGTTTTTATAATTTTAATAAATTATTGATTTTATTGTAAAATAGTACTCTTTCATTAATTTTTCAATTAAATTGATTCTGTGAAATCTACCTTTAATCTAAGCAATAAATAAAATAAAATTGAAGTGCTTGGAATGAAAAACGTTTGTTACTCTATTCTTTACTTCTGAGCTATTATTTTTGTCAGTATACTGTATATGTATGTACATAATTGAATTTTATTGCGTCACACACAAAACGCAATACTGAGCCTTTTTATGAAGCTATTGTTAAAACTCCGCCCCAACAACGGCTAATACGTCTCTGTAGATTGATGACCTCGATAGACGAGGTTTTCATTTTACTCCATAGATGGCACTAGTAGTTATACATGAACAGACCAGACCAGACCAGACCAGATGAGCAGAACTTCATAAAATATGATTCGAAAGCCTTTTTACCTTTTACCTTTATAAGGTAAAAATTTATTTTAGTAAAAGTTTTTTTATTTATATTTAATCCTATAGACTTTCTAAAGATTTTTTTATAATTAGTGGAGCAAGGATAAAAATTGAAAATATTCATTCTTCATTAGATTTCCATAAAATTCTCACGAATGATAATGAAAGTAGGTTTGTTTTACTTTTGAATACAATACATAAAGTGTACAATATAAATGCTATGGGTAGAACAAATTATTACTTGAGAGTTGATCACAGGAAATAATAGCACATAAAAAATTCAATATTATCTAATAGGTAACTACTGCATTAAGAACACTTCAAAAACTCATTATGAATGAAAAAAAAAAGTAATTTATCCTTATTGGATTTACTTTATGGTTCCGTAAAATACAATTATTTTATTCTGTGTTAGAAGAAATTCTGAATGTAATTGATTGTTAACATTATTTATAAGAATTTATACTTATCTATATAATAAACAGATTAGGTATACTAAAGATTTTAAACTTGATTCGTGGTTTACTGACATAATTGTTACAAAATAATCAATTGGATCGAATTACGACAATCTCAACTAAAATAATTACCGTGGTACGTACTCGTATTATTTTATAACAATTAAATAGATTATACAACAGACGCGACTCTGTCCGCGTGGATTTACGGTTTTAACAGTATAAATTGAAAATTTAAAACACCGTTGACATGTGAATCTTTAGTAAGGCTATGTACGAAATACCTGACATCCTGTTACCCAGTTTTTTTCTCCATCATCAGATCCTTCTCAATCCTCGATCATCATTTAATTATCTAAGACCTACTCATTGAGACCATTCTAATGAGCTCAAACACGCTATAAATGCTGTAAGTTGCTGAGGAGTTGGGTACCCATAGACTACCTACTTGATGATGCAGCATGAGCTCAAGTTTAACTTGCCATGTAATAGTAAACTCAAATCGATCGCACCAGTGAAAGTGTAAAATTTCATCGTGTAGGAAATGAGCTGATGATCTTCAAGCGCCTGAGCAGATCTTTACAAATTATAACTAAGATCTACCTCAATTACGTCAGCTTTCAAACAGAGGCAATCGCATCAAAATCGGTTCATTCGTTAGGGAGCTACGTGGGAACACACAGATACAGAGATATCTACAAAGATTCACAGATACACATCTGTCTATCAAATATTCATCTCTAGTGATTTCTAGTAGTAAAATGTACATAAAAGGTAAATCCCGATAGATCATTAATTGTATTAGATAGTATAATTTAGTTAAAAGGCAAAAGGCCAGTTAAGGAACTCTAAACAACATTCTTAACTCATTCCGAGAACCTCATTTGGTTCTAGAACTCACGACGCAGTAATATAAGTTCATACATTAAACGAACGTGACGAGTTTAAAACGTTACTTAGTGAATTGTGATATTTTATACATATTAAATAATAATATCAAGGTTAACAACAATAAAGCTACTAAAAAAACTTATTGACAAACTTTTGTGCCAACAAATTAAATCTTAATTATGGCACTTCAGTTAAATTTTGAAAAGGTAAGTGCATAATGTCTAATAATAATTCTCAAATCCAAAATTGCAAAGCCGTTTACTTTCGAGCTGCCAAAAGAGCTAATTGAATAAAGTAGGTATGTATATGTCATGTAACATGTTTATGTTGTTATATTAAGTGTCATAGTGTGGGTACACATAGGCGGTTCGAGTAACGTTACAACTACCATTAATTTCCACAAAAAAGCTTCCAAAAGTTGATGGTTTTCTACTATGGTATAATTTAAAGTAACCATACCGAATCCAACTATAGAAAGTTATTGTAGTGGCGATAAGTACGTTACGCTTACGCTTTTACATTACTCGCTACCAGCGCGACAGTGTTACAGCAGCAGCGCGACTGTCGTGCTGCTCAGAAGCAGCTAACCTCCATCTTAAAAAGAATATCGTCGCGCTGCTAGTGACCTAATGTGAAATTGCACTAGCTTTGAACTTACCTTAACCATTTTTGGTGCATATGAATTAAAATAAACCATCTTTGCCAAAACATGCAACATAACATAATGTACTATGGCACAGATAACACTCTACGAAGCTGAGGCTATCCGATTCTCCCTTTCTGGGGCTTGATGAATAATAAATAGTGCTAGATAACCCTACTGTAAATGTATTTGCAATCCAAATGTTTGTTTGAAGAATATTATACATCTTATATTCACAGGTACTCCTAACTTTTGGAATATTATTTATTGGAGGAGCATTATGTTATCCGGTTGCAGCACCTGATGATTTTTTGTCTCTTGGTGTAAATTATTTAACGAAAACAGCAAAATCAGCTTCTCCTAGTTTGGGATCTAATAGACTGTAAATATTAAAAAGGCTTTTATCAATTTTTATGGATAATTTTGCACCGGCAAAATCCTTCTCAGATTATTTCCATTTTCAGATCTTCAGAGTAGAACCCGTAATTTGCACAATAGTGAAGGAAATAAAAATATACAAAGTTTGGTGAATAGAGTTTTACACCCATGGCAGATTAATAAATACAACATTGACAAAACTAAAGATATAAATTATGAAGAGTCATACAAAACTAATGAAGTACCAACTAATTCACAATGGAAAATATTAAATGAACAAAATAATGGGACCTTGTTGTCTGTTACTCCAAAAAATGCAATTGTTAGCAATAACCAAGCTACTGAATTACCTGTCAACTACGATAATAAAATAAGCAACAGTGATTTAATTACAAAATATGCATCTGAATCTTCAATAAACACTGAAGCAACGACAGAACTTGTGACTGAATCCGGAGAAACTACTACTGAAGGAGAGGTAAAATAACTAAAATAGCAACAAAATAATATTTTTACAAAAAAAACTTGGCGATTTGACTTTTATTTCCATTTAAAAGCTCGAGAAAATGTAATGAATAGTCGACAAACATTACATCTTCAAACATTGTTAATAAATATTATTATGTCGTTACTATAACATACCATCTTCATTAAACACAAAATATCCGTTTTATGAGGAAAAGGACAGAGTTAAAATTACAAAAGCGAATTACTCTACAATTTAAAGAAGATGATGCTGATTATATTTATTATTTATTCAGACATTGCATTCTGCATAGTAATAATTGTATGCAATATTGTTGAATATTAATTTATTTTCAATAATGGTCATCTATCTTGTTTATAATTGTTATCTAATTGAATGAACATTATGATGATAAACAATATTTCATTTCAGATGGAAGACCTTTCAAATAGACTCGCTGTACCACCGCAAGTTGTTGCCTCACTACTTGGATGAAGATCCTCGGATTTGATTACTTGATACATTAAAAAAGTTGCCAAAACTCTAATACACGTTTAGTCTTAATTCATATATTATCTAATCGTGTTTATCGTAAATATATAAGATTTTAGAAAAGTCAAAATTACGTACATACCTGTAAGTTCCTACTTGAATCTTCGAGCATTAATTCTCGAAGACTTGAATGAATGCAAAATGGCTTATAACATTTTATAATTGATAAGGAATTTTATTTGTTATAATTTTTATAATTAATTTTATATTAATATAGTATTCTTAAATTAATTCAGTGTTACAATATAAATAAATTAAAAGTAAAAAAAAACTTTTTTAAAAACGAGCTTTTATTTAAATGCGCTAAAAACAGCGTCTGTGATCGTTGGCTAAAAAGAATAAAATAAACTTTTCTTTTAAAACTTTTACTATCAACTTGTAACGTCATTACACAATTTATTTGATACCTATAAAAGCTTGTCGCGAGATTTAAGTAAGTACTCATATTTGCTTAGTTTAAAAATTTTAAAAATTGAAATCAATCAGACCAAGTTATTTAATTTACTTGTTTAACTACATAGGTCGGGTCTGATGGGAGACTTTGGCCGTGGCTAGTTACCTAACGTCAAAGACGTGCCGCTAAGATTTAGCTCCCGCCACGATGGCGTGTAGAAACATATTTATGGTATGGGTTGAATGTATGATGTACACTGCCATACCCCTTCCAAGTTACCCGCTACCATCTTAGACTGCATCGTCACTTACCATCAGGTAAGAATGCAGTGAAGGACTATCTTGTCATTGAATAAAAAAACCTAAAACATAAAGATTACAACTGTAGATATCTAACATTAGTCAGTAGTCTTAACCTAATGTTAGTTTTTACTTAGGTACTCGTACATAGTAATTATATCGTAAGCACTGTACAAGCATCGTTTATGAATAACGGTGAGGAGGATTGAGTAGATACCTACCACATACACTTGACTGTACCTTTAAGGAAAAACAAAGATGAAATCATATATGTACTTACATATAGATAACAATTAGGTACCTACTCTTAAGGTTTCTACCTTTAGAACGCAGGTTATGCTATGAGACCATGTGGGAATAACCGTTCCCTAAATTGACTATTTTTCACACAATATTGCCATTATTGTCAAGTTTAAACTCTTGTTTCTTCTTGGTTGTGTTAAAAGCGTTCTACAGAAAAATAAAATCGGAGAATTTTGAATAAGTTTATATTTTCATAAGTTCATTATTTTATTTACATCTTCCATAACAGATTTCAGTATCTAAGAAAACTTTGAAAAATTCCGCCACATCCTTTAGATTATACATCCACATCGTGTTTAGTACTTCACCATTATCATCGTAATCTTGATAATATAAGCTGGTCACATTTTTCTTATCATGTGCAGTCCTCAAAGCAGGATCACTATGTAATATAAGAACAGCTTTTCGTCTCGCATTGATGCGAACGGTAGTTCTAGTTAAATTGTCCGCTTTATTAATGAAAACGTTGCTGAAATTACTGAAATTAAAATCATTTTTCCCTCATTTTTATTTTTGTATCAGTAAAATTTGTTGCAACAATATTTGAACTTGAAAAAGCAGTGATTTTAACTAATGAAATTACCTACATCACTAGTTTAAATCATTTATTCACGATCTTTATTAATTCGCAATCGACAGTTTTTAAATCTCCGCAGTTTAGGTGGGCAGAATCCTTCCAACACCAGGATTGAGGAGTTGGGTCCTGGAATTCAACGATGTAGTATTTACTTGGTATCTACAATAACTATTTATAATCGAAAGTTCCTAAATCCCCACAATTTAGTGGAGCAGTACCCTTGCTGCAACAGGATTGAGGGGTTGGAACCCGAAGTGTTTATGGGATCAGGTAACACACACTTCAATTCTATTTATTTGTGTAGATGTAGAGAAACTCCCCATTTCATGCCCTATGAAAACTACACATGAAAAGTAAACTTATTGAAGACTTTACTATAAAATTTTCAAAAACTAAGATTGACCGTATTCGATATCTTTAGATACATTTTTGGAAAAATCGAAATTTTTGGGATTAAAAAGTTTTGCAGCTTTGCAGTTTGCAGCAACAATATTATATTTAAAAATAAAAGTTATAGAGATATAAGAGAAAGTTGCTGTAAAAAGATCCTTATGCTTCATTACAAGTTAAATTGATGTGGGGACATTTAAAAATCACAGTATCACTGGCATATTTCGATTTATTACATAGATATAAGTAATAAACATAAATGCCACAAAGCAAGACTTACAGTTCAGTTACGTTCACATTACTTAAACCTGCCTTTTTTATTTTTTTACGTCCGTACGTTTATTGTCCGATTTTTATTGCATTTAGAAGGAGACAAGGTGTAGCCCAGTCATTAAAACCAAAACCCAAAAGTAATTAGTAACTTGATAAAAATTTTAGGGGGTTTTTAAAGAAGGTAAAATAACTTACCGTGTGATTTTGCAGTGTTACAAAGGGTTTTTTGTTAATAACATTGCCAAAAAAATTAGTAACACGCTGCAAATTTATAATAAGGTTGTTCTTAACGTTTTCAAACGTTTATTAAATTTGCAGCGTTTTGCAACATACGGAACATTGTTAATTACTAAAACGCTGCAAATTTAATATACGTTATAAAAGAGTAAAAACAGCTTAATTATAAATTTGCAGCGTGTTACTACTTTTTTTACCCCTGTTATTAACAAATTTCATTGTTTTTTAATAATAAACAATGTTCCGTATGTTGCAAAACGCTGCAAATTTAATACACGTTACAAAACGGTAAGAACAACCTAATTATAAATTTGCAGCGTGTTACTATTTTTTTACCCTTGTTAATAACAAATTTCATTGTTTTTTAATAATAAACAATGTTCCGTATGTTGCAAAACGCTGCAAATTTAATAAACGTTACAAAACGGTAAGAACAACCTTATTATAAATTTGCAGCGTGTTACTAATTTTTTTGGCAATGTTATTAACAAAAAACCCTTTTCACCCCTTTTCAACCCTTTCCGTACACCCCACAACACTGCAAAATCACACGGTAAGTTATTTTACCTTCTTTAAAAACCCCCTAAAATTTTTATCAAGTTACTAATTACTTTCGGGTTTTGGCTTTAATGACTGGGCTAGTGTTAAATAAATCACATATTAGTCTCGATACAAAGGTACGGTCTTACCTCGGTTCCAATGATACAAAAATACTTTGGCTTTCAAAATTTTTATCTGCTTTCACATTTTCATGAAACGTTAATGCAAAACTAATAATGAGGGGCACAAAAATCTGAAAAAAATCAAATCAACAAAATGTAAAATATCTACTTATTACATAATAATTATATTATCAGCTAATAATCAAATTGGTCTTCGTAAGTCTGGCTAAAATTCAAAATCGGCTTGACCAATTTGAATTTTTTTTTCAGCGGCTTAAAATTAAAAAGAAATAGGATAAAACCAAAAGAACAGCTAAAAATCTAAAAAGTCAAACCTAGTAATTAGAGAGGAGTCACTAATTGAGATTACTTATACTTTCGGATAACTGATGGCGGGAGCGAAGCCGCACGTAAAAAATTAGTAATTTATTAAAGTCATATTTCAGAATTCGTATAAAAAATAATATTTTGATAATCATGTAGGCATTATTTTGTCGTTTAGCAGGAAATATTTAGGTAGTTGAGTTAGATGAGCATTGTCTCATCATATTATTATCTCCATCATACTCACGTTTGCCATTTTTTCAACGTAATTTTCTTGTATTTCTTATCTTTTAGCATAATAGGTATAAAATTTGAAAATAAAATATAAAAATGAGAATAATGTTACGCTTATTTGTGACTTTAATGAAATGGAAATTTTTTCAAAGTTTTTTATTGTTACGGTTTGAATGTTTTTGTTAATTTTAAATTAGTTATTTATTTTTGTTCGGTTACTATTGTTAGCGTATCGTCTTCTACAATGACGAAAAAAGGAAAAGGTTTTCATAGCGCAGACTATAAATTACTTTAATTAATAACTTTTTTCAAGCGGAAAAAATAAGAAATTAAAAATTACGCCTTGAGACTTTCAAGATGTCATTGTTATGAAAAGCATTGCCAGAGAAGAAAAATTCCGTGATAGTAGTTACAGTAAAAAATACGATTATTATTTTGTTGTCAACGGTACGGTATGACGTCATTTATAACGGTCGACGACGGCCAACTTGACGTGGACGGGTAGTAATTATTTGGATTGGTAGTTAGAGTTTAATAACTTTTTACTTAGTTATAAATTATAGTCACCGTTATTTTTTTAAAACACTTAGTTATAAATTTTTACTAATATGTTTTGATCATACGAGAATTTAACTTTATGTGAAACGGATATTGAATAAAATAAATTGTAGTCAAAAAAAGATTTTTTTTAAATATTAACCTGTGAACTTTTTCGGATGAATGAAACTGCATGATTTGCATAATAATTTATGTTACCATTTGTAGAACCAAAAATATTAAATATTATGTTTACTTGTAGATGGATGATTTTTCACATTTTCGTATCCATCTGCAACACTCATTGTTTTTTGTTGTTTATGTCATTATTTTTCAAAAATATCAAATCTGATGTTCATTTTCAATTCGTTATAATTTTGCTTTTTCATTTTGCGGTTTGTTAAGTACAAGCTTTTTTATCTCAGGTTCCTCTCCGTAACTTGCATACAAACCAGTTCATTAGTATCCTACCTACCAGGTACGCATGAGTAATTATAAAGAGGGAATCAACAGCTGATGTAATCTCTTAACAGTCACGCATTGCTACAGTTACGTTTTTACATTGCGTATTTACGATTCACTAAGTATATGACAAAATATAAATTTTAAACTTCTACACATTTTATTTACAGAATTTTTTAATACCTTTTTTAAAATAGCAATTTTTACCAATAGTTACATTATTATTTTTCTTGGTTCTTCGAAATATGTGTCCCGCATTTCCTTTTCTGCTAGCCATGCCGGTAACTCTAGTTCTCCTACAGATCTCTTCAGTTTTGATTTGATCTCGCAAGAATAATGTAAAGATACGTTAAGGCTGTGTAGGCTCGCACAAATGGCAGCCACAGCGGCCCCTATACGAGTACTTTAGGCTCTATCTATTTTCAATTTCAAAATTAATATTAAGATTTACTAATATTGTATATAAAAAAAATATCTAATCTGGTGAATTGTTGTTTTTATTATATTCTACATAAGCTCTCAACGGGTAAGTAGGTATAAGCTTTTTCCAGTTGATGCTATTTGATTATATTTTTTCCACTTGCCAGTCAATTATTTTCAGTTATCGTTAGGTACAATGTCGTTGGACCAGCGCGACTTCAATCTACCAACATTTTTACGCTGTGTCTATTTGATTCTGCAGATCGATAGATGTAGAAACTTACCTTTGCGTATAGTATTGAGAATGGAATGCCTGAAATATACAAAAGTAAGTTAGCTGTAATGTAAACCCATGCTTTCGACTAAAACTTTCGATAGCATGATAAATATAGTAGTTTGGGATGGAAACAAACCTTATCAATAGAGTAGAAATCTTCCAACGCTGTTTTACTTTGCCAAAAATGGTAATGGTAGGTAACACGACAAGAAACATGTCATCCATAGCTTAATTAATGCAAGTTCACTGTACTCGTGAAGGCTAATATGTGACCTTTTCTTGATGTATTGTATCACATACTATGAAACTAGTCGCAGATATGACAACACTATGGTTAAAAAAATTGGTTATAATTTTGAACCGACCTTCGATAACAGAAGAATCGAAGGAACCGATTGATTTTTACTTGTTTTAACTATTGCACCAAATAAGGAAATTCAGAACTTTCTATTTGGATTCCGTATTTACGCAAAAAATAAAATTTATTTGTCTATCTGTTATTTCAAAATAAGAGTAAGTATTCTTATTTATATTAATAATCGTAGTGGATGATTTCTACAATAACCAATTTTGATTTTTTTGTTTTTTCAGATGTTCTTTGAGATTTTTCTGTTTTTTTTTTTAATTTTTTCCCATGCAATTTGATTAGAGTGGACAAAACAAGAAATAAAAATTCAAATGGGTCACGCCGTTTTCGAGTTTTAGCCAAACTAACGGCAGCAATTCATTTTTATACATTTCTTTTTCCCGCGGCTTCGCTCACGTTAAGTTTGATTTTTCAAACCCCTATTTTACCCCCTTATGAGTTGAAATTTCAAAAATCCTTTCGTTGTGGACGCTTAAGTCATAATAAGTTATCTCTGTGCTTGTTAGCCCGATCCTTCCAGTGGTTCGAGCTTAACGTTGATCAGTCAGTTCATCAGTCAGTCAGTAAGTCAGTCGGTCACCTTTTCCTTTTATAAGTATAATCAGATATACATATAGATTATGACAACCCAAACAAACGTTATTAAAAAATTAATTCAAAATTCGGCTATATCTTACGTTGGAGATTTAATTTTTTTACTAGTTGACGCCCGCGAGTCCGTTCGGGTGGTTTATGCTTTTTTAATTCCCGCGAGAACTCTCTTATATTCCGGGATAAAAAGTAGCCTATGTGTTATTCCAGACTATAATCTATCACCGTGCTAAATTTCAACCAAGTCAGTTCAACCTTTGCGACATGATTGAGTAATAAATATCCATACATCCAAATTTTCGCATTTATAATATTGAAAGGAATTAATAGGAGTTATACGCTTGTTTAATTTAGAGGGTATAAGATGGGGTATAATATAATTTTATTTTGATAGTTAATCAAAAGCTCAGCGCAAACCGAGAGACAAGAGAGGAAAGAAATCGCAAATCTCAAATATTATGTAGGTGGTATTTTTCATTTGGTGGCATGTAATTTTTAAAACACTTTCCAATACTGCACGTGCACTTAGCTGGTGTCTCATGTAGCACAGGGCTAAAAGTGCCGGATAATTTTTATGACTTGACGTATCGTGAGTCATATAGGAAAGTGACACTTACCTACATATTTTATTTTGTTACTACGGAATGCCTGCTAATAAACATTACAGCATTCCGTGAAAGTACTGTTTGTCTTTTAAAACTCCAAGCACGGACTTAAAAAATAAAACACCATCTGTCCTTCAACACGGATAAAGTAAACACGAGCATTAGGTACGTACCAGTTAGCATCATTTGTAAATATATTACTTTAATCAACCATAAACACGTAGTAGATACCTGCTTCTAGGTATTTACTTATTATTTATTTATGCTATTACGATCGTCGAATTTTAATATTACGTGGAGGTAAGTGTTATGAAAAAAACGTTTCATAACGCAGTTCAGACCAAAGGAGGTATATACTATATATGTATAAGGTATGATAGCTTAGAAAACTATGTAATACTATGTAAGTACTATAGCTTAATATAGCCTACTATGTTGTGTAGTTTGTAATATATTTGCTATATGTTACTACTGTTACTAGCAGTCACTTGTGTCTTCGTTTGCGTATTTGAATTGATATAAGATATTATATTATTATGGTGGACATCATTACGGTTTCACTATCCGGATTTGATATACCGCTTTAATGGAGCGAAGTCATGAAACCTATGCAATCAGCTTACAAAACACGTCTACTTACAGTTTGAGTTTACAAACAAACTTAAAAGCCAAAAATAATTTGAAACTCAAAAGTGCATTTTATTATGGTCGCCAGTGTTATTGGGTCATTATGAAATAATTGCGCATCTCGAGTCCTCGATTATTATTATTGTATAAGTGATGGTGAGGTTTCGTATTTGCTAGGAATGGAGTGAACCGGCGTATGATAGTGACGTAACGCGCCGGTAAATCCTCTTAGTCCATTCATCTGTCAGTCTCAAGTTAATGGTCAGCTAGAATTGGCTCAGTTCTCAGTACAAGTCGAGCTCGACACGCGTATGTGGTCTCTGTATGCGACCAAGCAGCGCGCTCGTCGGGGACTCTTTATATATAAAGAAATCTTACGAAACCGTTAGCACATTCGGACTATAGCCTGTCCAGGAAGTCACCTGTATCCTCACTCACCGGACAGCCCAACATGTTACTCTTACTGGTAATTATATCGTATTTATACTCGATGCATTTATTACACAACTTGCAGAATCTATCGACGACGAGAGCATTATTCATAATAATTATATTTAATGATTGTACATCGGTGTTATGAACTTTAGAACTGACGACCTTCTCGCTGATTGCGCTATATGTTTTCAAAGACATGTCGCAAAAACTTAACTGCTCAAGTACACTGTTTAATCACTTTGCGCAGATGCGTGAATGTCATTAGTTTTACGAAGCCGGCATTTGCATTTAAGAGACACTTAAAAGGATTTTTAAATATAGAATTATAATTGTTTTTTTTTTTTTATTATAGAAACACTGTACGACGTTAAGGTCGAATTCTTCTTCATTTTTTCTATCCTAACTGGTTTTCTATAAAAATAATTATGACGGCATATTATGGTACGCCTTAACATAAAATTGTTTTGTTTGTTTTTTAAATGATTATGACTTGTGCATGATAATGGATCTTTCGATTTGTCGTGTAAAAGTACATTACAATATTATGTATATACAATGATCAAAGGCCTAACTATCGTGTTGTCAACTTTCCAGGTCATCGGAGTGTCTGCCTTGGTTGAGATATTAGGTGCTAGTCCTGCCATTGAAAGTCAACCGAGACCTCAAATAGTACGATATGACTTAGATACAGCGAACATGCCGAATTCTTATAAATATCAGTAAGTACTTTTTAAATTTTTCTTAATTTTTTACAAGATAGTCCTTACTGCGATCTCACCTGATGGTAAGTGACGATGCAATCCAAGATGGTAGCGGGCTAGCTTGGAAGGGGTATGGCAGTGTACAAACCACCCCTAATCGGTTTCTAAACGCCATCGTACCGGAACGCTAAATCACTTGGCGACACGTCATGACGGTAGGATGGTGACTCGTCAGGTGATGGTGGCTCTCTCCCACCTGACCAGACTAGAGGCAATTTAGAAATTGGAAATTCCCAAATTGCCCCCGCCGGAAATCGAACCCGAGACCTCCCAGTTATAAGACCACAGCGCTCACCACTGCGTCAAGGAGGTCGCAAAAACAAGTTTTGAACGATCAAGGACTAATAATAATGATTATGGAATAATTGTTATTGTATAGATTAAAAACAATAGAATACAATCGTATATAAATAAATCTGATGTTATTTTGAAACGCTTTCGTGGCTTATAAGTAATAATTTTTGCACCACCTCCACCTCCCAAGGCTTAAGATTGACGAACTTCAAATTAATTTACGAGAGTTTCAAACACATCCTGATCTGAGAAGAGCCCATAATAAATTCAGGCGGGTATAAGTTAATAGTTTTTTTTTTGTAAAAACTTGTAGACTAGTATCGATTTTTCTACTTGCTCATAGAAAAGTTTTGGCAGTTTTCAGTACATTCATACATTTTCTAAACATAGTACCGTTTTATCAACTTCGAGTGACGTTTACCCGAGTTTTTGTATTGAAAAGCCGCCAAAATTTCAAATTTTCACTCGGATAAGACTTATTAACCGACTTCCAAAAAAGGAGGAGGTTCTCGTAGGTTCTCGTAGGTTTTTTTTAATGTTTGTTCTCCGATTACTCGAAGACGCCTGGACCAATTTGGAAAATTCTTTTTTTATTTGAAAAGGTATACTTCTCAGGTGGTCCCATAACCCATTGTCATCAGGTCAGGATCTGATGATGGAATCCTGGAGAAATTGAGAAAACTCTTCAAATTTTATAGGTATCATTGATATACTTTGTAGTGGCGTTCAAAGTCGGTTTTGTACAAATAATTTTTACGTTTATATTAATTTAAATTGGTAGAATCGGCCCTAAGTATTTTAAGAACATATAGAATAAAATAAAATCAATTTAGACAAGGATTCACGGATGTCCAAGGTCCGTGCCAAGCTATTTTCTCATTTTTAATAGGTACTCTTTTTTATAGTTATTCAAATCGGTGTCGTAAGCTTTTCGAATCTACTATATCAGCTATCGAAAGTTTTTGCTCATTTACATTAATGATGTCGTCAGACACTAATATGTTGTGGAATTTATAAACTTAGGAGCATCCTGGATTAGATTACATCACAAGTGAAATAACTAAAGTGCCTGTAGGTAAGGAGCTCACGTTTTGTTTGTTCTAGTTAATCAATAATTGTTCATACTAAAGAGATATTTTTTGAACCAACTAAACTATGGAAGCAACTTCCTGCGACGGTTTCCCATTTAACTTGGGGTTACAACATGGGGTTATTCAAGAGGCGGACCAACAAATTCCTGAAAAGCCGGCAATGTATTGGTGGTGCCTCTGGTGCTACAAATGTTCATGGGCGGCGGTAATTACTTAACATCAGGTGACCCGCCTGCTCGTTTGCTCCTATACATATTTAAAAAAGTATGAGAATAATAATAATGTAGAGGACGTCGGTGGCGTGTCTGTTCAAAGGCTAGTCGACTACGCAGGAGATATTACAGTGCACAAATGTTTGCACATTCTTTTTTTTCACTCTCATAGCCCGTTGGCACGTCTATCCGTCTCGCCCGGAAAGTTATGGAAGCGCAGGGTCAAGGCTTTAAGCGCAGTTAACTACGTGCGCTCCGAGACATGGGTTTTAATTAACAAAACCGCTTTTCCAATGTCTATTGATAATTTCCCAATATCTATTGGCCTCCTATTAAAAATTGCGTGATAGAAAAAGCTAATAAATTTTTCTTTGGCGAAATCCGAAACTTGAACCCGCGACCTCGTGTGATGCATATCAAGCAAAATAAGTTAACTGATAGACCAATTTTATTAGTGAATGAAATATTCTTTATTGTACATCAAATAAAAAAAAAGCAAAAATTTTACCAGACAGACCAAAAAAGAAATAGAAGATTTTACATATTTTATATGTATAATGTATATAGCCTACATAATTTGTTCGAATAACCTTTTTCTATTAAGTACTTATAAGAGGTACTTACCTCACTGATTATAATCGTTCTCCAATTTATCGAAATTCTTATAATAACAACATGAAACTAGTCCACCCACGCTTATGTTTCTGTCATTTTATGTCAGTAAAATGCGTGTTGCTAGCTTAAAGAGTGAGTTAGTTGGTTGAAGTTAGATATGAATTATAATAATTGAAAAGAAAAACAGATTAATATCTGTTACAGTTCTTGCAACTCACGAGAGTGTATGGCTCATGGTTGTGTGCGTGTCGTATCTGTATACGTAAGAGCGAGAGCTTGCTCCCGCCTGACCGCTTCCACCTAGGCTCATGACAGGCACGTACACTTACGCAATGTGCATATACAAGAACTATATATGTTTCATTATTTTAAAAAAAATTCAGATGCAACAAGTACAAAGTGGCATTACTTTGTAAAATTTTAAGATATCCTTCTCTATAAATGGCGTTTAGGTAATACATACGGTCTTTGACCTCACATTTTTAATTAATGATGTAATTAATAAATATATAACATAGAAATATCAAAAAAATTACGGTATAATCGCTAAGAATAGTAGATAATAAAGCCGTGAGACTTCATTGTTAATTTTTTTGTATTTTTATTGCATATCTATGACCAATCTGATTTTTGTAAGGAGATTAAACTTGAAAGGAACAAGTTATTTTACCCGATGATAAATTTTAATTACACAATTAAAGTTTAGGAGCATAAAGGAGCGATATTGTGGTTGGTTCATAAATCAAGGGTAATGTTGTATTTTTCGCTTTCAACTGGATTAACTTATTGGTATAGCTAACTTTAGTTACTTATTTACTACTTTAAGATCATTATAATAAAAGCTGATTTAAGCAACGAGACCACGTATCTAATGATCAAATCTAAAGAAACATAATATTCTACTTTGTGGACATTTTTTATGGTTTATTAAAAATTATTACTTAAGTTTTATTAAAAACTAGTTGATGCCCGCAACTTGGTTCGCGTGGATTGAGGTTTTTTTTGTATTCCCGCGGTAACTCTCTTATTTATCGCGATAAATAGTAGCCTATGTGCTATTCCAGTCTATAATCTATCTCTGTGCCAAATTTCAGCCAAATCGGTTTAGTCGTTGCAGCATGAATGAGTAACAAATATCCATACATCCATCCAAACTTTCGCATTTATAATATTACAATAATAATAGGAAGGATTGTCTTGGATCAGATCTTCTTTCTTTTCGCCTCAGCAATCGTCCAAATGTTTAAATAAATAGTAAGTGGTTTTATGATGTTGACTCTCAGACATTGTAGCAAGATAAGGAAAGCTCTATAATAATGAGTCATCGTCGAATCTACAGACAGTAGAGGCTAGAAACAAACACGATGAAATTCAATGTTTACGTAAATTGCTCTGTGTTGTCGTTATGCAAAATTTCTCTATGTTGTCGTAAATTGCTCTGTGTTGTCGTTACGCGAAATTCGTCTATGTTGTCGTTACGCGAAATTGCTCTATGTTGTCGTTACGCGAAATTGATAAAATAGGAGATTATGCATATAGGTGACCCAGTGCATTTATTGACGAAAGTAAATATTTGAAAATAGGTTCGTTAACCTTTTTTTTATTTTCAACCATTACTATTAAACTTTTCCAGCTGAAATTGAATCTAGCTATCTTGCAGCCATGCTTAAAAATACAGCTCGTAGTTAAACAATCTGCTATGCTTACACAAATAAAACTCATAGTTATGCTATTAAAAAAGTTTGTCGCCGACTCAAAATTAGTTACTTTCATTACTTTAATAGCTTAGTTAGTAAGACTAAAAAGATTAATATTTTTTTTTTGCCCTTTTTAGTTGAAGTTAATTAATCATCTATAATAATCATCGGTTAATTTTTTCTTTGTAAAAATTAATTATTTGGTTTATTAAAGACGTTATGTAGAGCAGGATTTGTCACATTATTTACCTCCTGCGATATTTGTCTGTATCATTTTAAGAATTAATTTATACATTAAGGTAATGTTGTACCTTAGTTTTGATCTGTATCACTGCCCGTCAAAAACCCGACTTAAAACATCATGTTCAGTTTACAGCTAAGATTCTTACGAAATAACGGTTACAGATGAATAAAACAATTTAAAAATAAAGCGGTCGTGCAAATTAGCCAACTTACACCATAGGCCGCTTCTTCTTGTCATGTTAAAATTTTTAAATGTTACAGACCTTAAAAGGCTTAATGAACTCGAATGCGACAATGACGTTATAAAAAGTAGAACAGAGCCGTCAAGTGCAAAAAAACTTGCGCCTTGAATAATGTGTTACGCCTTCTTCAAGTTGAATGCCCGTTTGTGTAGTATTGGACCAGAATACCCTTTCATGAACCTCTTTTTTTTTAAACCTACGTTGTGTTTTTCATAATATTGCACTTAACGTACGCGAAATAAATAATTTTGAAACCTACCTTCGAAATTTCAAGTTTCTAGGCTTTTAAGATTTCGAGATAGGTATATAGGTAGAAAATCACAGCTCCTCCTTTTGTGAAAGTCGGTTAAAAAGCATAATCCTCTACTTGTCTGTGAAAGTTGCGTCAAAATTGGTTCAGCCGTTCTGAAGGTTATCCCTTACATTTGTCTATTTAGACAGACAAAAGTTTTAAAAACGTGTGTTTGGGTTATGTTTATTCAAATAACCCAAAGAAAAACCCCTATAAAAAGCATTTATTTCGAAATTGGAGTCTTCAATTTTATTTATTAGTGTAGAGTATAGATTAGTATAGATGCACTAAGGCATTGCACTCTGAAAACAGTAAAATATTTATAAGAGCAAAAAATGTCGGATTGAATTAACATATTGTTAGATGTAAGTAACCTATGACTCAAATCAGCTGTTTGATATCGTTGCATCAAGGTGACGAGCGACGTTAAATTATGCTTATCTGATATCTCAATGTTCTATGGATGTCAAAATATCGATTTGATATTTTGACATCTATAGAACTTCTTTTATTTTTCTTCTTTTGTTTTTATGCAACAGGTTTTACATCTGTCCCATCCACTTGATTATGATGCAATCGCAATCTAAATATATAAAAGGCAAAGGTGACTGACTGACTGATTGACTGACTGACTGACTGACTGACTGACTGACTGACTGATCTATCAACGCACAGCTGTAACCACTAGACCGATTGAGTTGAAATTTGGCGTACAGGTAGCTGTTAGGACGTAGGCATCCGCTAAGAAAAGATTTTGGAAAATTTCAACCCCAAGAGGGTTAAACAGGGGGTTAAAGTTTGTATGAAAGTCCGTCATTTTTCAAGTTATATCCATGAAACTTTGTATTTAGGCTTTAGAATAAAAATAAAGAAATACGTGTTTCACAGATTTTGAAAAATCCACCCCCCCAAGGGATCAAATAGGGGATGAATGTTAATATGAAAGTTTTTCATTTTTAAAGTTGTATAAACTTTGTATTTGGGCTTTCGATTAAAAATAAAGAAATACATGTTTCATCTTCTAAATAAATAAAAGGCAAAGGTGACTGACTGACTGACTGACTGATCTATCAACGCACAGCTCTAACCACTGGACCGATTGAGTTGAAATTTGGCATACAGGTAGGTGTTAGGACGTAGGCATCCGTTAAGAAAGGATT